>OZ026619.1:21928618-22368118 GCA_964020975.1 Hermodice carunculata
AGCATACCAGGAAGTGGTTGAGTGATTGCCGCTCTTGCTTAGTTTTGATTGGTCAAAAAGTACCTACCTGCTCTTGCTGCGACCTGGCATTTACCAATATAAGTATTGACTTGTTGAGAGCTTTTATGTGCTCCAATATTTTGTGAATCGTGTGCCTGTGTATCGTTCACCACTGGATAATGTAGGTTTCCAGATAAGCCATTTTGAGCTCCTGTAAGCTCTGATACATTTTGTTTTTTGTTTTGAATCTGGGTATGATTCACCAGTTGAATAATGTAAGCTTCTAACAAAGCCATTTGTGAGCACTCGTATTCTCCAAAATATCTTGTATTTTGTGAATCTTGCGCGATTCACCAATTGAATAATGTAGACTTTGAAAAAGCCATTTTTGACACTAGAGGACCAGTGTGAGTATATGTTTCAGAGCGTTTGTTAGCTTTCCAATGTGGTGTTTTGTGTGTGGTATGTTTGGGAAGTGTTTGTCTTAAAATTGAGTGAATATATACTTAAACAAAAGTTTCAGTCTTTGTGTTCTGTTCACGGCAATAAAGTATAGCCTTTTCTTTTTCTTTTCTGTTATTAAGGGTCTGATTAGCACAAGATGTGCTCAGTAAAACCACCTCGTAACAATGTATATATACATATATATATATTTATTTATATATATATATATATATACATAAATATATATGAAACGTAAGAGATCAGTATCTGATAAAACACGAAACACAAAACCAAGTATTCTACAGATGTTGACCTTAAGGCATGTCCATGTCTCTTTTGCAAATGTGGCCTGAACGTGGCCATGAGCACCCACATGACTTCCCGTATCTAAATGATAGAGTTCCAACACACAAATGTGTAAATACCATTCATTTTTTATTCCCGAAGTCAAAATAGGCTTTAGAAGGTTACCTTCCATAATAGCAAGTACGTTTGAGTGGAGGGAGAAACTACTTGCCAGCCAATAAAGTCTACAAGACCAAATTGCTGATAAATACTCATTGTGGCGTGGTGTCGCAACAAAATGCCATTACCGCTCAGGACAACATTGTCACGATGTTCCCTAACATGCCATCACAGTAATCTCTTGTCTTCAAAGGAGAGGAACATCCGGACTATCTCAACTACCCTTCTGTTTTGGGAGGTTGGTAAAACACGGATGTCGGTCTGTTTAGCAGATGATTTATTGTTAGACTATATGCAAACAATGCACGTCAAAGCAAAAAGAGATGCAAGTTATGAATATATATATATATATATATATATATTATCGTGACCTCTCTGTTGGTGTTCTTGAAACCCACATTCAGAGGGCTTTGGCTGTTCTAACTGAAATTCCGAATTGAACATGTGGTATAGGTATATATCTCGCTTGGAACATTTGCGGTTCCGAATTATCAGTAGTTTTTGAAAAACAAACAAACAAACAAACAAACAAACAAACAAACAAACAAACAAACAAACATCGGCCTCATCGACCAAACAGCGATATATATATATATATATAAAGTGAGTATGAAACTAGCGTTTTCATGCGACAACAGGTGTCAACATGATATTAGTTTAGTGGTGAGCATTGGCATGACATTTGTTTACCATACGGGCCTTGGGTAGTTAAATGGACTTTATTCACTGCATAAAGTTCACACTCATTTAACAGTACATGCCATATCTTCTATGGATAATCAGTCAAGGAATAATTGCATGTGGATCTTTTGGGATCTTGCTTTGTTGTGGACTAAAAACCTCAGCTGTTCTGTACAGATTGTAAATGGAAATGATAAAAGAATTATGGGAATAGAAGCTGCGGTTGGAAATTCCCAAATACTGGTATTAAATGTTTATATCGCATGTCAGTGTGCTACCATATGGAGGAGAACTGCCGATGTAATGGTCATTGATGTCTGGTGTGCTCATCCCCGTAATAAATATTTGTTGGGCCAGGAGTTGTTTTATATGTATATTATATAATATATATATATATGAGTGTCGGACTTAATGCAACGTGACAGGATTGCTTGTACAAGGTTCCTGTGTTCGCAACTAAGAAACTGACCAAGAGCAGTATGATCACGTTGGAAACTGGTCAACAAGTGAAGTGACGTCCAAGTGCACACATCCAAGTCTGCTTTATTTGGACATCTCCTAGCCCAACGTCAAGGGGGGGTCCTTCTAAGATCACTAAATGTCCTTTACAAATATTTTAAGCCCTTTGTATCAGTGTTGTGTTGTGGAATTTAACTTTTTTATGTAGTGTATCCGTATATGGGCATAGTTTTTTAATCTTTCCGAACGCAGCTTTGCTGAATTTACTTAAATACCTGATCGTAACAAAGCTTGTGTTCATCTGATTTATCATAATTCTTGATTCAAATTCCACGTAAATGCACCTTTTATTCCAGTAGCAGTACGCTCATAGTTTCAGAGGAAAAGAGAATGGCTCCAGTCAATAGCTTTCCCACGCATGCTTTGTACGCCTGTTACGAAAAGCTATTGACTCACTTTTCAACTTGCACTGAAAGATATTCATTTGCAAGAATTTAATATTGTAGAAAGCCTCTATGCAACAGTCATGCTAGAATTCATTTCTTCTTTCATTTTTTTTTGCCATGAAATACATTTAAACATATACCACATTGTCGTTTTTACGAAACGCCCGACGGTCTAAAGCTGCGCTATGACTAAGCTGGACGACACTCCCATTATTATAACATTGCAAACAACGTGTGCATAAATATTTTTTATAATCTTTTGCTGATGAGTTTCGTATTTGACAACCTCATGAATTGAATTGTGTGTACAAAGAACTCCTTTCCATAAGTAAAAGAAAGTGCTAGACTCACTCACCATGTTGTTATACTGTGAAATTTCCTAAGGCTTTCACACTGCTAAAGGTCCACTTGGATAAGTACCACAAAGAAGAGTCGGCGCGTTTTATATTAATGGGCTGGCCTAAATTAATCAAGCGTTTTATAGAGTGCCATCTAGTGATTAAAATTCAATCTGTAGTTTAATAGCATAGCAGCAACTCCTATTGGACAGATATGTATTTTTACAGTGACATGTGCATACACCACACCATTAAATTATCAAGGATCCCACGTACGTCTGCCGTTTTCCTTCCTGTCCTGAGGAATTCAGACGAGGCATAAATTCAAGCATATACTGGTGTATCTAAACCAGTATTCACCAAACACATCTTTTTTTGCATTTCGTTATCATAAATGGGACCTCCATAGTCTAAATAATAGTGTAAATGATAATATATGCTGTCCGTCTGAAATATCGGCAGCGCTAGTTTGAAAAACAAAGAAGACAGCGAGAGCTATAAAATCAATAACCTAATTATTATCAAGCGACCTTTCAGGCATTCTTATATGAACGTTATAGCTTAGACGTTACCTTTTGCTGACGGATGTTATAAGAGAGCCGTATGATAACATTTTCAAATCTAATATTTGAGAAAAGAAAAAAATAGCAACCGATAAATGTGAATACGCGTTCAATTTTCCACTCTGTAAAATTAAACCAGTTGCATACAACTCTCATATTCTAAATAGCAAGTGTTGTCAAAACAGAGATGTTTTCTGCAACATCGCTGTTTTATTATAACTTTTGAGGACATCAAGCTTTGCGTCAGTATTATACAACGGACAACCTATTGGTCATGACAACTGCCTCCTTAGTTAAAGAATTCCATGCAAATGACGTCAAGTTGTGTAAGAACTTCATCCACAGCTTGGTGCCTTGGTGCCTTGGTGCCTTGGTGCCTTGGTGCCAATCCCAATTCGAGAGACGTACATATATTACCGCTGCGTAGCAGGGCTTAAAGTCAAGCACACACACATTTAACGACAGGTGAGAATTTGGGCACCAAATCAAGACCATATTGAGTAATATATTTTTAAGATAGTAAGACTTAAAGATCATGCAGCATTAATTTATTAAAATGTAAAGTTAATCTATCCACTCTTCAAGGAATTTATGCAGCTTTTTCTAAACAATTACTTCATGCAGACCAAACTGTAGCCACCAAAGTCTTGAACCAAAATTTAATCGATTTTTTAAGTATTGCGCACCAAATGAAGACAGTTTTAGACTCTATTTGTAATTTGTGTCAAGTGGCCTTTTTAATGGCAAAGTGAAACAGATTTAACAAAATTATCCTTTTGTACAAGTATATATGTAAAGATATACTCATCTATTCGCTCAACGAAGTACCAAATCTGTAGAGACCATGTAGCTAGTTTCAAAAAATTGCAAATAAACTTGATCAAGGGAGAAAGGAGGGTTAAAAGAAGAAATGACCCAGGTACACAGATGGCTTGGCGGATTGTATTTGTCAAAGGAAAAAAGTAGGTTTTGACATTTTTAATAATGAGCAGCCCGAAGGTTCAACGGATTCATTTAAATACGTTGAGCATTTTATTACATTTTGCCAACTTCAAAACGTAAGGTGGTAAGGTGGTTGATACAATGGTAAATTAAAAGATATACATAGGTCGTTGCCATTCTATTCCTAGCTGTGGTTAAGATCTTGGTTCAAATGCGGAAATAGAGGCAAAGCGTGAGTGCCGTGGCCTCAAAGTTGAAAGACTTGTAACTAATAAGGCTGCCCGTATAAGTATAATGTAATAAATGGCACCCGCGGGCACATCGCTATTCAAATATTTTCTATACATAATAGTCAGGTGACTTTCAACAACATTGCAGAGGATGAGATTTTATGATGACTTGTTGCGGGATTTTTCACCTTTTCGAAATATGCTCTGCTTACATTCAATGACCTGCTCAGTTGCTTTGATATCAGACGATGCACCGGGTAATACATTTGTTTTAATGTTGTCATAACTCCTTGTAAACGATAGAAAACGGAGCTGAACAACAGAAAATAAGAAATAAACAGTTGTAATGCGGATGCTACGCGTGCCGTGAAACCTTGGGCAGTGTGCTGAGGCATCTTTTGCATAACTCCATGTGCCTAATTCCGAATAACCATGTGCATTACCATAACTGTAGTTCAAATATTTTCAAAGATGAAGTCTCATTATTACTAGTGAAATTATTTCACTTTTTTCTCTGTCAACAACACCTATGTGTGTTTTCCGATACTGACAGATAGATAAAGACAAAGACGGATAGTATTATAATCAGAGGCCCGTAAGATTAATTATCAAAACTAATGGTATGAATGACATCTGGGAACTTGGGCAAGCATACATTGACAGGGATATGATCCAAATAAAACGCCATTTCAGTCATCATAATCAACAAAAGGTTTAATTACATACTATAATAACGTAAAACCTGGATCTGGAAACTCTACCTCGACCAAAAATTTCTATGAAACCTAAAATTGTTTAACTTCAATATGCAACCTTCTCTTTCCTTCATGAGATTCAGCAACCACTTACCAAGTATAGAGACAGAAAGGTGTCGCCAATTGAAGGTAAACATACATTTTGTAATAGAAACTCCGTAGAAAACGAGACTCGCATGCTCTTACAAAGTTCTTTATTCAAGACCTACAAAAATTATTAGCTGGGAGTGTGGACATACCCCAAATCTATATTGAAATCTGTACACTCGGGAAGATTCATAAAACATAAGTCAGTAGAAGTGAATGCAGCGATCAAAAGGAGCCATCTTGTCGGCAGCGCCTGCCAATACAGCTTGGCTTGGGGGACGATCGCCCAGCCTGCATGTGGCTATGTGTATATATTACTCTTTATTTTGCGTCTGATATTATGGCCTTGTAAGGACTCCATCAATTATGAAGGACCCGACATCATGTAACACATACCTGTCATCTTTCCCGCATTTACCAACTTTGGGTCACCCTATTCGGTCTGCTCTTTGCCAACATGGTGCGTGTTGTAGCTTGCAAAAGATGGAGCAAAGGAACCCCACTACGCAGTTGGGCTGTTTGCTGACAAGTGGAAGAAGAAACATGAAGAGATGAAGTCTTCTGTCCCTGGTGGAAAAATGGTGTGTATTACATTGTACACTAAAATCTCCATAAGCCGAACAACCTTCGGAATAGGAAAAGTGTCCAGCTTAGGGAGGTTCCAAGTGTAGCCGTTTGTTTCATTACCAATATAGAATTACCGTGCATGAAGCGCCCTGACTGTGTTAAATTGTCATTGAATAAATCAATGACAAATAGGCAAGGGAAAGAACAGAAGGTTCAAGAACGGCCCAAAAGAGGGCATTTCTTTACATTGTAACTTGCAACGTAATAACTTCAAAACTACTGCACATAGAAAGACCACATTTCAGACAATAAATCTAGATGCATAATTAAATACCTCACAGAAATCATATAAGCACAGCTACATAAGTGACTAGTTTATTTAAGGTTGCTTTATAATACAAACTAATGGGAATACACATCTCTAGTGCTCCGAAAGTTTGTGTATTCAGTTGTGTATTGGGGAGAATATCGTGACACACCTTAGAGCTAATTCTGAGCTTTCCTATTACAGGTCTAAATAAAATGCTGTGTATTGTTACTTAAGTAAATCCCATTCGTCGGTTCATAGGTCTACGTTGCGTCATGTACGGAGCCATTTGATATCATATTGCACACTTCAGCAACTGCTCTCTTCATATAGCATGTATAGTGCCATATCGTGCTTTTGTTTTAGGCTACGAGAGGGGCTCTGGCTGGCCAACAAGTGATCAACTAATCTGAATCCGTGATCATCGGGTTGCAGTCTCAATCAGAAATCTACAAGCAGACGTTCAGACATGCAAGCAAGGTGCGCAAAATGCTTTGCCGATATTATTTCCCATGAAATAGAAGAAGTGGTACAGAACATTGACTCAATTTTAGAAATTTGGGCATTTGGCTTAGGGAGGTTTGCTTTAGATTGGAAAAGTGTTCGTATTATGAAGGTTTTCAGGCAGGAAAGTTTTACTTCGCTCTAATTGTTTATTTCCAGCAGGCAAACAACAGGCCCTACTTGATCAAACAGACCGTGACTAGTGTGATATACAGGGGATAACCTTGTGGCCTGGCGAGTCCTATCATGTTCAGTTATTTTATTGAATCTTAATGAATTCCGGAGTATTATCAACAAGCCTGATACGTTTGTGATCAGGGACATTTATCTGTGTGCTATACAATAGGCTTTCGTTGGTTAGAGCGGTTATCTATACCTTTGCTTTAAGCGTGGGTATCCATTTTAATAAGGTCAAAGGCCAGAACGGCAAAAAAGTATCATAAGGACAAGATACAGTTATGTTTCCAAGCACACAATGCTTGTATGTAAAACATATACAAGGCAATATGCATCACAATCCTCGGTTCTTGATCACCATTTTTCACGATCAACATGCTGTTTCCTTCATTGTAATGTACTTTTTATTCTGAACATTGTGTGTCACTAAAGGTACTAGATATCTGCGTGTTTGATATTAACGCACTATTCATTTTTTCCAGTTTGAAACTGACTATGTGTGAGGGATATCGTTTAAACTCCGTTTTTTTAACGTCATCTATACTGTTTCTGGTGCATTTCTATCTGTGTATGCTCACCAAGTGATCTCAAGCCTTCGGTCTCATAATGGTGACGTTCAACTTCCTTACAGTATTCTGAATTTTTTTAACATGCTCCACCTAAAATGCTAGGCATTTTGGCGCCTCAGAAATTATTATCCCATATTTTGCAACCCATTGACGCCCGTCCCCAGTTCATGATGGGAGGGGGGGGGATGGTGGCAAACTCTGACCCGAGTACTGACCCTTTCCTGTGAGTGAAAAAATAACTGCCTTTTTTTAATGTGAAAGTTAAAAGCGACAATTCTAACCGATTTGCTACCTATGTTTACGATACACGTTTGTTCGCTTGCTCTTGAGCTCAGATGTCTTGTCAGTCAGCTGAACTTATAGGATATTGGTATGTCGTCCATTTTTTGGAAAAAAAAAAGAAAATCATCTCTTCTAAAACCGCTCGGCCAGTGGTTTCGTCACTGCATATGGTCAATTCTAGGGACACCTACAATTGAATCAGTTCAACGGGTGGCATTGCAATTTCATGACATTTTGTAATGAAAATGTGGCTGTATAACTACTTTTACTTCTCTAAATATCTAAAACCTTGGTTCACATTGTGTTGAAACTTGATACAACTGTACTTTGTGGTAGGGTAAAGCGAAGTTGTTCACTAGGTGGTGACGCCTTACCATCACTAATTTTAAACGTTTCTTTTTTCAAACCGGGTACTCATCTGCTGCATATATTCCCTTTGAATACAATGAAATTCAACGGGGATTGCAATGATAATTTACATTTTGTACTTCTTTAAAACGGTCTGCCAGATTCACTTCAAACTTGGTGGGAATGCACCTCGGATGGGTCTCAACTGAGATGTAAATGTTCAGCACCAGTGTTTTTTTTTTAACTTATATGAATTTTATGTTACATAGATTTCATCTTCAGCTTTCCATCTTGCAGAGAGCTGTAGCCCAGATATGTATCGGTTGCCACCTTCCTCGGTGGCCTTTCCTGTTGTTTGTGATACTGTTGTTGCATCATAACATATATTACACTTGGGGATGTTTCCACAAGATGAAACAGCGAGATATGGCCGCTATGCATAGTTATTTGACTGGCCCACTAGATCTGAAAATGATATTCTGCATATGGACATATATATATATATATATATATATATATATATATATATATATACATATATATACGTCAAGTGCCAGAGGAATCGTTGTACAAATATAACAAGATAGAACAGTCTCGTTCTTAGCACTCATCAAAAAATAAATCTTTTCAATTGTAGGATACATGCACATAATATATTGCCTACATTAGTTAGTCATCGTAGTCTTCAAACAGGATTCTGTCTAAAAACTATTCAGATGATAGTCTTTTTCAATCACTTTGAAATCCTCATTCAAACAAAGTTTGCATAAACGATCAACTTCATTCAAGTTTTTTCACCTTCTTGTTTGCAGTTTAAAGTTATGACATGAACATCTAAACTTGTACTTCTGTGTTTGTGTACATTAGCACAAACGAAATATTAATGTCTCTCCAACAAAGAATTGAAAACACAAGCAATACGCAAATTAACCATTTCATTACCATACCAGGAGCAGCTCTGTATCAGAGAGTACCCCTTGTTGCCATATGCCTTTTGGCAGTTACGGATTCGTAACAAAACGCAAAAGTGGCCATTGCATGGCATGTAAAATATCGACAGGAGCAATATACCAACGCACTCTTTGTCTTGATAAACGATATCAAACTAGTAATTACTAAATTACATCCAGCCGTAAACGAAGACACTAAAATGATCTTTCAAGATGTGTTTCTAAACAGTGACTTTTGACACACACTAGTGGACAAAAGGACAATGATAGTTAGGATATTTTTCCTTTCCAGTTTTTAATCAAGATTGATGCAAATAACAGAGGATGTTCAACCAGAGATTTGTTCTTTTTCGCTGTACTTTTTCAGTACGTCATAAAGCGTACCCAAAGTACAAGTAAAGATATATTATGCAGACATTGGATAGCGGGGAGTCCAACATGAAGTTTTGCGGGACGACAAAATGTATTATTGGGCACGGCGAAAGCCCAGCCGAATATTAACTTCTGGAGTCCCGCAAAACTTCATCTCGGACGACCTTCCATCCAACATTTATTATATTCTGCAATTTTTAAAATGATATACCTTGATCCAACATTTATTACACACAAACCCAGCACTTATTGCTGTCCGGTTGACTCAAATAGGCCTACCACATGGATCTAAACTGCGTGGTGTGACGTTCCGTCATCCATATGGGGCACGTCCTAACGTCACGTGAAGTGCATGGTGTAGCGTCACGTTTTTATACTTTAATGCTTAACCGTGTGACATGCACGTGCTGTCTAATATCGTGGTTTGAACTGCCCAACATGAAGTTTTACAGGGCAGGCACGTGGTGTAAATAAAGGCATGCGATCGGGTACCTCAGTGGTAATGCAGTACACACACACACACACACCTATATATATATATATATATCAGCACATCATATTTTGTATTTCAGTATCAATAATTGTTCTTTTAAAACTATTAATGAGGAGTTCTTTATCACCTGTATCCTGATTAACCCATGCTTGTCCAAAACCACTAGTACAAATAGCCACTCTGACTTGGGTTACCCAATTTACTTTACCTGCTTGATCTTAATTATACTACATTATTATGGTTAACTCTTCGGATATTTTGAGGTGACACTAAGTTGTTGAAATGGTAGAGTATTGTAGCATCGCTCACTCATATATTCAACTTGGCTTTCTGAATATTGACTTTTATATGTGATTGGCAAATTTTGCTTGTGACGAGGCTGTTGAGGGCATTTACTGCGTGAGCCGCTGACGTTGCTTACGCAGTAAATGGCCTCAACAGCCCCGTCAATCATTTCGTCCATGTGTCTCGAAATGCAGGAGTTCAATTCTGAAATGCATCACATCACTGATGCAGGCGCGTTACAAATTACTATGGGAACCTAATTTTGGTTTCAATGATTATTGGTTATTTCTTTATACCGGATTGCCTGTTCAGTCAAAGACTGTTACACGGGCTCCAGCAAGCAGTTCTTAGGCGCAGTACCCCCCCCCCCCAAAAAAAAAACAACCTACGAAGCTCACTGGGTATTCAGGAACCTTTTCATATGCAACCATGAAGTCCATGAACCCCAAACCTTCCAAGATTCCAACCATTGACCGCAGGAAGAAGTCAGACTCCACGCGACGGACAGGAGCTTTCTTGGACAAAAAAAACCGTGCCGTCGGTGGGAATCTAACGCTGGGCACTGTGGTGGCACGCCTGCGTTTCAACACTGAGCTCCCCGGTTTCAACACTGTATTGTATATGGGTGAAGTCTTACGAGATTTACGACAATATCAGATTGTGTGACTTCTACTACCGTTGCACCAATACCGTAGGGTAACGGGAAAATTTGCTTGACCTGTAGTGTGTCTAATTTAATGCAAGTATGTTTATCTTTTCTGAAACAGTTATAACTTGTCTGGGAAGAAATTTTATTGGTTTCAATGGCTTTGTTTATAAAAACATTGTCTCGCTGTGATGGTACAGGTTACAGACCACAGTTGTGATTGGCTGGTTGCGCATCCCAACGGAGATAGTCTGTAATTGCGAAAATACTGTGTTTTCAGCATGCTGTAGCTTCTGTTTAAACAAAGTTAGCTAAGTCAGGTTTGCTGCATCGCAGAGTTGCTTCATTGGTGGTCATATAGGTGCACTGTCTTCCAGGCCAAGTGGGAACTTTATGGTGAGGAAGGACAATGATGTGACCCTTGCAAGAGCACAGTTCATACACCTGTATAATCTGACATCCAGGCGTCGTTTCGTATATCAATTATCACAAATTAACGAGATGGGAATTATATGACAAAAATCCATCCATGTTTTTCTGAAACTTTTATCTGTTAAATGCCGTTCACGGAATTTTAAAATACCAAAATGCTGATTTTTTTAGACTGAAAAATGCTAATATGAAAAATAGAAGGATTTATAACTGTGGTCTGTCACATATTAGGGCTAACTCTGTATGTATTGGGACTCACATGGTCATGTTGCTATTCTATTATTGTCCATCAAGGAAGTAGAAAATGGGAAGTCAGCACTTTTTGACGGCTGCCTGGACAATTTTGAGTGATCCTAACAACTTTTACATGGATGGAGCATGCAAGATATGGTCCTGGGACTGTAGATCACAAGGCAAATGGTTTGGGCTATGGTATTGTGTACCTCAGGCCAGCTTATGAAAGGAGAAAAAAAGTTTTACACCCACAGATTGGCTGTGAATATCATGTTTAACAGTCTCAATATTCCAAACATTCATGAAGTATCACATTTATGTCACAAATCATTGTGCATAGATATGTTGCACCTATCGGTGGAACCACACTGCATAAATAATAACAGGGCTTACTGCAAGACATTTAACAAGTGCACAGGCCATGCCTCCTTTGCTGACTGCTTGGTAGACAGATAGCTTCCATAGCCCTTTGTATTTAGCGATACCTCACAGGTACCACACAGGTAATCATATGTGTGTATCAGAAATTAACATTGCTAATATGATGTGAATAAATTATGCTAATCCCATTGATATGAAACTTAGTAACCCTCTGATTCAAACTTTTAATTTTGTGGCATTGTCATTGTAGGCCTATAGCCATCATTCATATGCAGAGCTGTTTATACAAAATCATGTCAACGTGATTTTGGGCATACCAGAAAAATGCACATTTTCTATCAGTTGAGCTGTACAAATCTTAGGTAAAATGTATATTTCTTTGTTGTTGTTTTTTGTTTTTTGTTTTGTTCCCCCCCCCTTATTTTTCTTTTCCTTGTTTTTTCAGACAAGAGCTTGTCATATATGTGTGTCATTTGACTGGGGTAAATCATTTAAAATCAGGCATGCTGACTTTGTTGAGCTGTTGAGTTCATCAGCATATTATTTTCACATAAATGAATCAATTTATATCCATGAATATGGATGACAGCACTTACGAACTGCAGATTTTATAACTTTTACCAAGCTAGTGTACATGGGTGGCAAAACATTTGAACTTCGACATACAACCATATATAATTACAAAAATTTTTCAGAAAGTGAAACAAGGTAAAAAAAAAGTTAGCTTCCATTAAACACTTGCCTGAAAACACTTATGTCGGATAATTGGATTGATAATTGGATGCTTATCAAATTTAAAATCAGAGCACTTGTGAGTACAAATATGTATTTATGATATTGGAGTAACTGCACAAACGTTTGTCTTTTTCTTTCTAATATGTGCACATACATCAGAAACCATGTCAATGAACCACAACTTATGCAGTCTACTGCAGAAAAAAAGGCGTAGAACTATTGGTTTGTGGAAGCTGGATCACCCAACTGCCCTTCTAATGTTCAAACAATGTGCGCATTAAAATTCTATAATTTTAGTACCAAAAACATAATTTGCTGAATACTGCTACTCTAATCTGTGACCTACTGGTCTTAAACTGTGCACTTTAATAGGTCAGTAATGTTAAAACACTGAGACTATTACATTTTCTGCCATAATTCAGATTATATCAGGAAAATACTGCCGTAATGACTGGTATTAGATGCTGACTTGGTGTTACTGATACTCCCCCATCCCCCATTAATGCCTCAGCAGTCATGGATGTCATATTTTTTGTAGACAAATGTTACGAATCTATCCATAAATAGTAAAAAAATCACCAATTTCAGCTAAAAATTTATACAATTTTAGCAATATATTCAAAATTTGGGTTAAAATTAAGGGGTGGGGGCATTGTAATTTGATCTCTCATTGTAAGGGCAGGACATGCAGGCAAGTGATTATGGTTTTGCATCATAGCCCATTGTGTATGGTATTCATATTGGACAGAAAAGAATTGATTGGATGCAATTATATAATTTTCCTCAAAATTTTAATTAATTATTTTATTGGTTATAAAAACTGATTTTTCAGATTTAAAGGTTTCTTGCAAAAAAGTTGATATATTCCTTAATATCAAAGTTTGGTAAAGTTGATGCAAATCCTTTGCAGAAAAAAAGTTCTGGCTTCAGTGAAACAATTTTAAAAATTTTGATAAGCCTATTAAGCTACAGACCACAGTTGTGATTGGCGGGTTGCGCCTCCCAACGAAGATAGTCCGTAATTGTGAAAATACTGTGTTTTCAGCATGCTGTAGCTTCTGTTTAAACAAAGTTAGCTAAGTCAGGTTTGCTGCATCCCAGTGTTGCTTCATTGGTGGTCATATAGGTGCACTGTCTTCCAGGCCAAGTGGGAACTTTATGGTGAGGAAGGACAATGATGTGACCCTGGCAAGAGCACAGTTCATACACCTGTATAATCTGACATCCAGGCGTCGTTTCGTATATCAATTATCACAAATTAACGAGATGGGAATTATATGACAAAAATCCATCCATGTTTTTCTGAAACTTTTATCTGTTAAATGCCGTTCACGGAATTTTAAAATACCAAAATGCTGATTTTTTTAGACTGAAAAATGCTAATATGAAAAATAGAAGGATTTATAACTGTGGTCTGTCACATATTAGGGCTAACTCTGTATGTATTGGGACTCACATGGTCATGTTGCTATTCTATTATTGTCCATCAAGGAAGTAGAAAATGGGAAGTCAGCACTTTTTGACGGCTGCCTGGACAAATTTGAGTGATCCTAACAACTTTTACATGGATGGAGCATGCAAGATATGGTCCTGGGACTGTAGATCACAAGGCAAATGGTTTGGGCTATGGTATTGTGTACCTCAGGCCCGCTTATGAAAGGAGAAAAAAAGTTTTACACCCACAGATTGGCTGTGAATATCATGTTTAACAGTCTCAATATTCCAAACATTCATGAAGTATCACATTTATGTCACAAATCATTGTGCATAGACATGTTGCACCTATCGGTGGAACCACACTGCATAAATAATAACAGGGCTTACTGCAAGACATTTAACAAGTGCACAGGCCATGCCTCCTTTGCTGACTGCTTGGTAGACAGATAGCTTCCATAGCCCTTTGTATTTAGCGATACCTCACAGGTACCACACAGGTAATCATATGTGTGTATCAGAAATTAACATTGCTAATATGATGTGAATAAATTATGCTAATCCCATTGATATGAAACTTAGTAACCCTCTGATTCAAACTTTTAATTTTGTGGCATTGTCATTGTAGGCCTATAGCCATCATTCATATGCAGAGCTGTTTATACAAAATCATGTCAACGTGATTTTGGGCATACCAGAAAAATGCACATTTTCTATCAGTTGAGCTGTACAAATCTTAGGTAAAATGTATATTTCTTTGTTGTTGTTTTTTGTTTTTTGTTTTGTTCCCCCCCCTTATTTTTCTTTTCCTTGTTTTTTCAGACAAGAGCTTGTCATATATGTGTGTCATTTGACTGGGGTAAATCATTTAAAATCAGGCATGCTGACTTTGTTGAGCTGTTGAGTTCATCAGCATATTATTTTCACATAAATGAATCAATTTATATCCATGAATATGGATGACAGCACTTACGAACTGCAGATTTTATAACTTTTACCAAGCTAGTGTACATGGGTGGCAAAACATTTGAACTTCGACATACAACCATATATAATTACAAAAAATTTTCAGAAAGTGAAACAAGGTAAAAAAAAGTTAGCTTCCATTAAACACTTGCCTGAAAACACTTATGTCGGATAATTGGATTGATAATTGGATGCTTATCAAATTTAAAATCAGAGCACTTGTGAGTACAAATATGTATTTATGATATTGGAGTAACTGCACAAACGTTTGTCTTTTTCTTTCTAATATGTGCACATACATCAGAAACCATGTCAATGAACCACAACTTATGCAGTCTACTGCAGAAAAAAAGGCGTAGAACTATTGGTTTGTGGAAGCTGGATCACCCAACTGCCCTTCTAATGTTCAAACAATGTGCGCATTAAAATTCTATAATTTTAGTACCAAAAACATAATTTGCTGAATACTGCTACTCTAATCTGTGACCTACTGGTCTTAAACTGTGCACTTTAATAGGTCAGTAATGTTAAAACACTGAGACTATTACATTTTCTGCCATAATTCAGATTATATCAGGAAAATACTGCCGTAATGACTGGTATTAGATGCTGACTTGGTGTTACTGATACTCCCCCATCCCCCATTAATGCCTCAGCAGTCATGGATGTCATATTTTTTGTAGACAAATGTTACGAATCTATCCATAAATAGTAAAAAAAATCACCAATTTCAGCTAAAAATTTATACAATTTTAGCAATATATTCAAAATTTGGGTTAAAATTAAGGGGTGGGGGCATTGTAATTTGATCTCTCATTGTAAGGGCAGGACATGCAGGCAAGTGATTATGGTTTTGCATCATAGCCCATTGTGTATGGTATTCATATTGGACAGAAAAGAATTGATTGGATGCAATTATATAATTTTCCTCAAAATTTTAATTAATTATTTTATTGGTTATAAAAACTGATTTTTCAGATTTAAAGGTTTCTTGCAAAAAAGTTGATATATTCCTTAATATCAAAGTTTGGTAAAGTTGATGCAAATCCTTTGCAGAAAAAAAGTTCTGGCTTCAGTGAAACAATTTTAAAAATTTTGATAAGCCTATTAAGCTACAGACCACAGTTGTGATTGGCGGGTTGCGCCTCCCAACGAAGATAGTCCGTAATTGTGAAAATACTGTGTTTTCAGCATGCTGTAGCTTCTGTTTAAACAAAGTTAGCTAAGTCAGGTTTGCTGCATCCCAGTGTTGCTTCATTGGTGGTCATATAGGTGCACTGTCTTCCAGGCCAAGTGGGAACTTTATGGTGAGGAAGGACAATGATGTGACCCTGGCAAGAGCACAGTTCATACACCTGTATAATCTGACATCCAGGCGTCGTTTCGTATATCAATTATCACAAATTAACGAGATGGGAATTATATGACAAAAATCCATCCATGTTTTTCTGAAACTTTTATCTGTTAAATGCCGTTCACGGAATTTTAAAATACCAAAATGCTGATTTTTTTAGACTGAAAAATGCTAATATGAAAAATAGAAGGATTTATAACTGTGGTCTGTCACATATTAGGGCTAACTCTGTATGTATTGGGACTCACATGGTCATGTTGCTATTCTATTATTGTCCATCAAGGAAGTAGAAAATGGGAAGTCAGCACTTTTTGACGGCTGCCTGGACAATTTTGAGTGATCCTAACAACTTTTACATGGATGGAGCATGCAAGATATGGTCCTGGGACTGTAGATCACAAGGCAAATGGTTTGGGCTATGGTATTGTGTACCTCAGGCCAGCTTATGAAAGGAGAAAAAAAGTTTTACACCCACAGATTGGCTGTGAATATCATGTTTAACAGTCTCAATATTCCAAACATTCATGAAGTATCACATTTATGTCACAAATCATTGTGCATAGACATGTTGCACCTATCGGTGGAACCACACTGCATAAATAATAACAGGGCTTACTGCAAGACATTTAACAAGTGCACAGGCCATGCCTCCTTTGCTGACTGCTTGGTAGACAGATAGCTTCCATAGCCCTTTGTATTTAGCGATACCTCACAGGTACCACACAGGTAATCATATGTGTGTATCAGAAATTAACATTGCTAATATGATGTGAATAAATTATGCTAATCCCATTGATATGAAACTTAGTAACCCTCTGATTCAAACTTTTAATTTTGTGGCATTGTCATTGTAGGCCTATAGCCATCATTCATATGCAGAGCTGTTTATACAAAATCATGTCAACGTGATTTTGGGCATACCAGAAAAATGCACATTTTCTATCAGTTGAGCTGTACAAATCTTAGGTAAAATGTATATTTCTTTGTTGTTGTTTTTTGTTTTTTGTTTTGTTCCCCCCCCCCTTATTTTTCTTTTCCTTGTTTTTTCAGACAAGAGCTTGTCATATATGTGTGTCATTTGACTGGGGTAAATCATTTAAAATCAGGCATGCTGACTTTGTTGAGCTGTTGAGTTCATCAGCATATTATTTTCACATAAATGAATCAATTTATATCCATGAATATGGATGACAGCACTTACGAACTGCAGATTTTATAACTTTTACCAAGCTAGTGTACATGGGTGGCAAAACATTTGAACTTCGACATACAACCATATATAATTACAAAAAATTTTCAGAAAGTGAAACAAGGTAAAAAAAAAGTTAGCTTCCATTAAACACTTGCCTGAAAACACTTATGTCGGATAATTGGATTGATAATTGGATGCTTATCAAATTTAAAATCAGAGCACTTGTGAGTACAAATATGTATTTATGATATTGGAGTAACTGCACAAACGTTTGTCTTTTTCTTTCTAATATGTGCACATACATCAGAAACCATGTCAATGAACCACAACTTATGCAGTCTACTGCAGAAAAAAAGGCGTAGAACTATTGGTTTGTGGAAGCTGGATCACCCAACTGCCCTTCTAATGTTCAAACAATGTGCGCATTAAAATTCTATAATTTTAGTACCAAAAACATAATTTGCTGAATACTGCTACTCTAATCTGTGACCTACTGGTCTTAAACTGTGCACTTTAATAGGTCAGTAATGTTAAAACACTGAGACTATTACATTTTCTGCCATAATTCAGATTATATCAGGAAAATACTGCCGTAATGACTGGTATTAGATGCTGACTTGGTGTTACTGATACTCCCCCATCCCCCATTAATGCCTCAGCAGTCATGGATGTCATATTTTTTGTAGACAAATGTTACGAATCTATCCATAAATAGTAAAAAAATCACCAATTTCAGCTAAAAATTTATACAATTTTAGCAATATATTCAAAATTTGGGTTAAAATTAAGGGGTGGGGGCATTGTAATTTGATCTCTCATTGTAAGGGCAGGACATGCAGGCAAGTGATTATGGTTTTGCATCATAGCCCATTGTGTATGGTATTCATATTGGACAGAAAAGAATTGATTGGATGCAATTATATAATTTTCCTCAAAATTTTAATTAATTATTTTATTGGTTATAAAAACTGATTTTTCAGATTTAAAGGTTTCTTGCAAAAAAGTTGATATATTCCTTAATATTAAAGTTTGGTAAAGTTGATGCAAATCCTTTGCAGAAAAAAAGTTCTGGCTTCAGTGAAACAATTTTAAAAATTTTGATAAGCCTATTAAGCTACAGACCACAGTTGTGATTGGCGGGTTGCGCCTCCCAACGAAGATAGTCCGTAATTGTGAAAATACTGTGTTTTCAGCATGCTGTAGCTTCTGTTTAAACAAAGTTAGCTAAGTCAGGTTTGCTGCATCCCAGTGTTGCTTCATTGGTGGTCATATAGGTGCACTGTCTTCCAGGCCAAGTGGGAACTTTATGGTGAGGAATGACAATGATGTGACCCTGGCAAGAGCACAGTTCATACACCTGTATAATCTGACATCCAGGCGTCGTTTCGTATATCAATTATCACAAATTAACGAGATGGGAATTATATGACAAAAATCCATCCATGTTTTTCTGAAACTTTTATCTGTTAAATGCCGTTCACGGAATTTTAAAATACCAAAATGCTGATTTTTTTAGACTGAAAAATGCTAATATGAAAAATAGAAGGATTTATAACTGTGGTCTGTCACATATTAGGGCTAACTCTGTATGTATTGGGACTCACATGGTCATGTTGCTATTCTATTATTGTCCATCAAGGAAGTAGAAAATGGGAAGTCAGCACTTTTTGACGGCTGCCTGGACAATTTTGAGTGATCCTAACAACTTTTACATGGATGGAGCATGCAAGATATGGTCCTGGGACTGTAGATCACAAGGCAAATGGTTTGGGCTATGGTATTGTGTACCTCAGGCCAGCTTATGAAAGGAGAAAAAAAGTTTTACACCCACAGATTGGCTGTGAATATCATGTTTAACAGTCTCAATATTCCAAACATTCATGAAGTATCACATTTATGTCACAAATCATTGTGCATAGATATGTTGCACCTATCGGTGGAACCACACTGCATAAATAATAACAGGGCTTACTGCAAGACATTTAACAAGTGCACAGGCCATGCCTCCTTTGCTGACTGCTTGGTAGACAGATAGCTTCCATAGCCCTTTGTATTTAGCGATACCTCACAGGTACCACACAGGTAATCATATGTGTGTATCAGAAATTAACATTGCTAATATGATGTGAATAAATTATGCTAATCCCATTGATATGAAACTTAGTAACCCTCTGATTCAAACTTTTAATTTTGTGGCATTGTCATTGTAGGCCTATAGCCATCATTCATATGCAGAGCTGTTTATACAAAATCATGTCAATGTGATTTTGGGCATACCAGAAAAATGCACATTTTCTATCAGTTGAGCTGTACAAATCTTAGGTAAAATGTATATTTCTTTGTTGTTGTTTTTTGTTTTTTGTTTTGTTCCCCCCCCCTTATTTTTCTTTTCCTTGTTTTTTCAGACAAGAGCTTGTCATATATGTGTGTCATTTGACTGGGGTAAATCATTTAAAATCAGGCATGCTGACTTTGTTGAGCTGTTGAGTTCATCAGCATATTATTTTCACATAAATGAATCAATTTATATCCATGAATATGGATGACAGCACTTACGAACTGCAGATTTTATAACTTTTACCAAGCTAGTGTACATGGGTGGCAAAACATTTGAACTTCGACATACAACCATATATAATTACAAAAAATTTTCAGAAAGTGAAACAAGGTAAAAAAAAAGTTAGCTTCCATTAAACACTTGCCTGAAAACACTTATGTCGGATAATTGGATTGATAATTGGATGCTTATCAAATTTAAAATCAGAGCACTTGTGAGTACAAATATGTATTTATGATATTGGAGTAACTGCACAAACGTTTGTCTTTTTCTTTCTAATATGTGCACATACATCAGAAACCATGTCAATGAACCACAACTTATGCAGTCTACTGCAGAAAAAAAGGCGTAGAACTATTGGTTTGTGGAAGCTGGATCACCCAACTGCCCTTCTAATGTTCAAACAATGTGCGCATTAAAATTCTATAATTTTAGTACCAAAAACATAATTTGCTGAATACTGCTACTCTAATCTGTGACCTACTGGTCTTAAACTGTGCACTTTAATAGGTCAGTAATGTTAAAACACTGAGACTATTACATTTTCTGCCATAATTCAGATTATATCAGGAAAATACTGCCGTAATGACTGGTATTAGATGCTGACTTGGTGTTACTGATACTCCCCCATCCCCCATTAATGCCTCAGCAGTCATGGATGTCATATTTTTTGTAGACAAATGTTACGAATCTATCCATAAATAGTAAAAAAATCACCAATTTCAGCTAAAAATTTATACAATTTTAGCAATATATTCAAAATTTGGGTTAAAATTAAGGGGTGGGGGCATTGTAATTTGATCTCTCATTGTAAGGGCAGGACATGCAGGCAAGTGATTATGGTTTTGCATCATAGCCCATTGTGTATGGTATTCATATTGGACAGAAAAGAATTGATTGGATGCAATTATATAATTTTCCTCAAAATTTTAATTAATTATTTTATTGGTTATAAAAACTGATTTTTCAGATTTAAAGGTTTCTTGCAAAAAAGTTGATATATTCCTTAATATCAAAGTTTGGTAAAGTTGATGCAAATCCTTTGCAGAAAAAAAGTTCTGGCTTCAGTGAAACAATTTTAAAAATTTTGATAAGCCTATTAAGCTACAGACCACAGTTGTGATTGGCGGGTTGCGCCTCCCAACGAAGATAGTCCGTAATTGTGAAAATACTGTGTTTTCAGCATGCCGTAGCTTCTGTTTAAACAAAGTTAGCTAAGTCAGGTTTGCTGCATCCCAGTGTTGCTTCATTGGTGGTCATATAGGTGCACTGTCTTCCAGGCCAAGTGGGAACTTTATGGTGAGGAAGGACAATGATGTGACCCTGGCAAGAGCACAGTTCATACACCTGTATAATCTGACATCCAGGCGTCGTTTCGTATATCAATTATCACAAATTAACGAGATGGGAATTATATGACAAAAATCCATCCATGTTTTTCTGAAACTTTTATCTGTTAAATGCCGTTCACGGAATTTTAAAATACCAAAATGCTGATTTTTTTAGACTGAAAAATGCTAATATGAAAAATAGAAGGATTTATAACTGTGGTCTGTCACATATTAGGGCTAACTCTGTATGTATTGGGACTCACATGGTCATGTTGCTATTCTATTATTGTCCATCAAAGAAGTTGAAAACGGGAAGTCAGCACTTTTTGACGGCTGCCTGGACAATTTTGAGTGATCCTAACAACTTTTACATGGATGGAGCATGCAAGATATGGTCCTGGGACTGTAGATCACAAGGCAAATGGTTTGGGCTATGGTATTGTGTACCTCAGGCCAGCTTATGAAAGGAGAAAAAAAGTTTTACACCCACAATTTGGCTGTGAATATCATGTTTAACAGTCTCAATATTCCAAAAATTCATGAAGTATCACATTTATGTCACAAATCATTGTGCATAGACATGTTGCACCTATCGGTGGAACCACACTGCATAAATAATAACAGGGCTTACTGCAAGACATTTAACAAGTGCACAGGCCATGCCTCCTTTGCTGACTGCTTGGTAGACAGATAGCTTCCATAGCCCTTTGTATTTAGCGATACCTCACAGGTACTACACAGGTAATCATATGTGTGTATCAGAAATTAACATTGCTAATATGATGTGAATAAATTATGCTAATCCCATTGATATGAAACTTAGTAACCCTCTGATTCAAACTTTTAATTTTGTGGCATTGTCATTGTAGGCCTATAGCCACCATTCATATGCAGAGCTGTTTATACAAAATCATGTCAACGTGATTTTGGGCATACCAGAAAAATGCACATTTTCTATCAGTTGAGCTGTACAAATCTTAGGTAAAATGTATATTTCTTTGCTGTTGTTTTTTGTTTTGTTCCCCCCCCCCCTTATTTTTCTTTTCCTTGTTTTTTCAGACAAGAGCTTGTCATATATGTGTGTCATTTGACTGGGGTAAATCATTTAAAATCAGGCATGCTGACTTTGTTGAGCTGTTGAGTTCATCAGCATATTATTTTCACATAAATGAATCAATTTATATCCATGAATATGGATGACAGCACTTACGAACTGCAGATTTTATAACTTTTACCAAGCTAGTGTACATGGGTGGCAAAACATTTGAACTTCGACATACAACCATATATAATTACAAAAAATTTTCAGAAAGTGAAACAAGGTAAAAAAAAAGTTAGCTTCCATTAAACACTTGCCTGAAAACACTTATGTCGGATAATTGGATTGATAATTGGATGCTTATCAAATTTAAAATCAGAGCACTTGTGAGTACAAATATGTATTTATGATATTGGAGTAACTGCACAAACGTTTGTCTTTTTCTTTCTAATATGTGCACATACATCAGAAACCATGTCAATGAACCACAACTTATGCAGTCTACTGCAGAAAAAAAGGCGTAGAACTATTGGTTTGTGGAAGCTGGATCACCCAACTGCCCTTCTAATGTTCAAACAATGTGCGCATTAAAATTCTATAATTTTAGTACCAAAAACATAATTTGCTGAATACTGCTACTCTAATCTGTGACCTACTGGTCTTAAACTGTGCACTTTAATAGGTCAGTAATGTTAAAACACTGAGACTATTACATTTTCTGCCATAATTCAGATTATATCAGGAAAATACTGCCGTAATGACTGGTATTAGATGCTGACTTGGTGTTACTGATACTCCCCCATCCCCCATTAATGCCTCAGCAGTCATGGATGTCATATTTTTTGTAGACAAATGTTACGAATCTATCCATAAATAGTAAAAAAATCACCAATTTCAGCTAAAAATTTATACAATTTTAGCAATATATTCAAAATTTGGGTTAAAATTAAGGGGTGGGGGCATTGTAATTTGATCCCTCATTGTAAGGGCAGGACATGCAGGCAAGTGATTATGGTTTTGCATCATAGCCCATTGTGTATGGTATTCATATTGGACAGAAAAGAATTGATTGGATGCAATTATATAATTTTCCTCAAAATTTTAATTAATTATTTTATTGGTTATAAAAACTGATTTTTCAGATTTAAAGGTTTTCTTGCAAAAAAGTTGATATATTCCTTAATATTAAAGTTTGGTAAAGTTAATGCAAATCCTTTGCAGAAAAAAAGTTCTGGCTTCAGTGAAACAATTTTAAAAATTTTGATAAGCCTATTAAGCTACAGACCACAGTTGTGATTGGCGGGTTGCGCCTCCAAACGAAGATAGTCCGTAATTGTGAAAATACTGTGTTTTCAGCATGCTGTAGCTTCTGTTTAAACAAAGTTAGCTAAGTCAGGTTTGCTGCATCCCAGTGTTGCTTGATTGGTGGTCATATAGGTGCACTGTCTTCCAGGCCAAGTGGGAACTTTATGGTGGGGAAGGACAATGATGTGACCCTGGCAAGAGCACAGTTCATACACCTGTATAAAGCTGACATCCAGGTGTTGTTTCGTATTTCAATTATCACATATTAACGAGCTGGAAATTATATGACAAAAATCCATCCATGTTTTTCTGAAACCTTTATCTGTTAAATGCCGTTCACGGAATTTAAAAATACCAAAATGCTGATATTTTTTAGACTGAAAAATGCTAATATGAAAATTAGAAGGATTTATAACTGTGGTCTGTCACCTACACATGCAAATAATGCCTGTGAATTCCCTTTTTGATAAACTAGCACCATGGAATACTGTCTTTGTTTTGACTAGTCAAAAGCTCGAGATTTTTTCAAATACAAGTTGAAATTTAAAACCTTAAAATATGCATACAGGACGACGATTTCTGAGTATCAGTATATGATATAGCCGTATATAGGGAGTGGGAGGGTAGCAAACAGCATTTCATTCTGCACAATGCATTCTGTGCAGAATGGTCTGTAATGGTTTTCTTTTAATCACCCTGAAAGCCCATCTAAAGACAGATTAGTCGTAACAAGGAGTGACAAGGTTTGTTTTTTCTCCTTTCCTTTTTTCGTTTCTTCCTCTTCTTCTTCTTCTACTACTACTACTACTACTACTACTACTACTACTACTACTACTACTACTACTACTACTACTACTACTACTTCGACTATTGTTGTTGTTGTTGGAGGATACGCGTTCCCGGCGCTCCCCTCTGAGATCCGAACCTGAACACATGAGACTGTTCTCTTGTATTTCTAACGATTTATGGTATTTGAACATTTATAGCCATAAGAGAACCTCAAGCTTTTTAGCGTAGGTTAGCGTTTATTTATCATTTAGAATTTAATGTTACTGTTACTATTAACTCTGGGCCATAATTTTAGACCTTATCGTGTAATAACATTGCTTTTATCTGTAAAATTCAACAGTTAACGTTGTTTTAACATTCATTGGTTGTAGCGAGGTCTGTGTGAGGGAGCAGGTGTTAGCAAAATACCAGCATTGTTTTATTCACACGCCACATCATATGTTACGTGGCAATTGGAACCAGCTGGGCCGCATGTCACGACAGACTGCTACCAAGCAAACCATTGAAATGTAATGCGATACAAACAGCATTTATGAACAAACTGTCAAGGGCATGAACGTCTATATCAAATATTGTACACAATAACTGTCATTTTTCACAATACACTTGTCCACCTGTGCGTTCATGTAAAGCACTGAGTATCGTATTTTGCCCGGATTAATAATATCCCATTTGCAGCATCATAGCGACCTGTCTTTCAAGACCTCGCAAGTGATTTTAAAGCTTCCTCTTCGGCGAGGTCTTCTTTACGCGTGAAACTTGCCTCGCGCTCAAGCACTCAGCTTCCTTCGAGATCTATCTCGCCGTGAAACTTAGTATAGTTACCTTGCGGAACCAGAGCCGTCCGATAGTATTTAATACAGGTAGGCTACTCTAACACCCGGGCCCTAACAAAAATTCATGAAGTGTACGCCTGGAGGCATGGCGATCATTAGACCCATGGCAGGGTTCAAAAATTAAAAAATTAATCAAATATATACTGAAAATTATTATAGACAAGCCATTTTAACAATTTATCCATAAAGAGACAATGCCGTATAATGTGGCACACACACAAGGGTACAGCGTTTTAGTCGGGCAAAAACAGCAGGGGAACCAAGTAATATAAGCTCTGGGGTGCTCAAGACAGAATAGCGAGGTCTGGATCATGGCTTGGGAGATGATATAAGAGCTAGCTAGCTTATCAAGCCTTCAAAATGTCTTGAAGCGGTAAATGCGTTAAAGTTAACTCGCTTCCACGGCCGAGGTCCAGATCACGCAGCACCTTGAACCGACCAAAACCAGTCGTGGTCTGAATATCGTTTACTTAGTTAAAAAAAATGAATTTTAGTGCCAACAAGACGGGAAAAAAAACGAAAGAGAATTGTTGATGTGGTCTACCAGAATAACAAGCCCAAGATCAATGGCTTTTCTTCGGTAGGGTTGGGCGTTGAGAGTACAATCTACCCTGAAGAAAACATATAGATGTACTGTTGATTCCAGGGCAAAAATTTAGAACTACTTGTCATCATATTTTATTTTCGATGAAGCATTTGTCTACTATCAGACTCCATATTGCAATGTTACGACACAAATAAACACAACTGTATTGAATGAGTAAAACGCAAGAGCCTCCGAAATGCAAATATAAATTATAACTAGAAAAGAAGATTTGCTTCATTGCAAATCTGTGTGCCTTCAAAATTCGGAAATATTAAATGCTACAACTTTTATCCTTTGGTACTTCACATTACATGAAGCTTATGGCTGCATGCAAATTTCAAAGTCCAAATGACCTTGACCTTTAACCTTTACAGGTCACATGTAAATTGCGCAGTGTTACAATACCCACAATTTAAGCCCAACATGAACCAAATCGGATGAAAATTGACCAAGTTATGGCAAGATGAAACTTTCAAAGGGCCAAATGACTTTGCCCTTTGCCCTTTTGAGATAACATGTTCTTATAAAAATGTGCAGTGTTGCAATACCTACAATTTGAGTCCAACATGATTAGAATTGGATGGAAATTGGCCAAGGTATGACTGGATGAAACTTTTAAAGGTTCAAATGACTTTGACCTTTGACTTTTAGAGGTCACATGTAAATTAAAAAAAAATGTGCAGTACGTGTTACAATAGCTACAATTTGAGCCCAACATGATAAAAATTGGATAAAATTGACCAAGTTATGGCCAGAAGAAAGCCAGCATCGAAAGTGGCTTTTGACCTTGAAATGACCTTTGACCTTGAGATGACCTCTACCTGAAACGAACATTGACCTCAAAAATGACATTTTGGCTTAAAATTGACCTTTGACCTCGACATGACCTTGACATTTGAGATGACCTTTACCTTGCTATGATCAAACTCCTATACACTCGGAACCACATCTACTATAGCATATAAGATATTGAAAATTTAAAACTTTAATTAGCCCTCCTTTGCATAATTTTGAAAAGCATGATATCTCATTATAAAAAGGCCAGACTTCATCTATAGAAGTATAATTGTGCCAAGTTTAAAATTTTGACGTGTAATACTTTTCAAATGAAATGTCGGACAAATTTGCCTAGAAAGAAAGAAAGAAAGAAATAAATAAAGAAAGAAAGAAAGAAAGAAAGAAAGAAAGAAAGAATTCCTAGCAAAAAATATGTCTGTGTTGGCACACAGACACAACAATAAAACAAACGAAAAAGAAACACACACACACACACACACACACACACACAAAGTAGACGAACAAGAACTACAGTTTTAATTTTAGAGCATAAAAATTCTAAGGGAGTCCCAAAGCCGCTTTTCGTAAGGCTTTAATAGAGCAGGTATGTTGCAGATGGCGCCACTGATCTATCCCACTTGGTATTCAGTTTGTTGCATATTCAGCCTCTTGATGAGTAAAAAATACAACCTCGCTGATTGGACCTTGCTCGTCCACCGGAAGTGGCGCCACGTGTTATTGAGGTCCACAGTAAGTGATGTCACATACAATATGCCTCCCTAAACATACGTATTGACATGAAAGCAGCTGCTTACACCTTGAGAAACACGAAGTAACAAACAAATTGCCATTTCCTTTAAAAGGTGGCAGATGTTTCATGCTGCTTTTCCCTGTCTTTCCAACCTTCCCCAAAAACTAAAAGGCCAGGGAAAAATGCTATCTTCAGAAGCAGCGAAAATTAAATTACTGTGAACTTCAGTGAATCTACATTATTCAGACCCCCCAAAAAACCCCAACGCAACAAAACAAAACAAAACAAAACCAAAATAAAAAAATAATAAAAAACAACACGCACGCACACACACACACACACACACACACACACACACACACACACACACACACACACACACACACACACACACACACACACGCACACCAGCGTGTTGCGTAGAAGGCCAGAAAATATCTCGTACCATATTTTTCCTTGAAAATATGTCTTACCCACTGTTAGTAAAATTAGTAAGACATTTCCAAGTTGATGCTGTCAGGATGATGATAAGACCGGATGAGTAAATTGACAAAATTAAGACCACCAGCTCCCCCCCCAAAAAAAACAGAACAAAACAAAACTAAAAGTATAAAAACAAATACAAAAACAAAAAACCACCCAAAACAAACAAACAAACAGAAAAGAAACCACCCACCCCCAAAGAAACAAAACCAAAAAAAACAAACAAAAAAAAAACCAAAAAAAACAACAACAACAAAAAAAAAAAAAAAAAAAAAAAAAAAAAAAAAAACAACAACAACAACAACAAACAAAAAAAAAACCACTCTGTAGCTTAGACGGCCAGAAAATTCCTCACAAAAAATTTCTCCTTGCAAATATGTCTTACCCACTGTTAGTAAAATTAGTAAGACACTCCCCTGCTGGTGCTGTCAGGAGGGTGATAAGACAGGACAAGGCATTACCCATACGAAAGGACCTAATTAAGGATAACAGAGGTCACAATAAGCCCAAACCACTGTTTGCTTGTGTGCTTAATACTTATAAATTATGTAAATTGTTGGAAGTTTCATGAGGCTGCCTCGTATTAGGTTTTAACGGTTTACGATCTACTTTTAGTATATGTATACATATCCTTACAGATAATTCCTCATTCCAATACTTCGTTAGAAATCACGAAAAGCCACCAGCGCCATGCGTTTGGTAAAAGAAGTTAATGGAAATCGGGGACAGGCACTTTCTCAAATATGAAGATAATTAAAGATGCAGTTTGGGAAGGAGAAATCAAAAACAGCAAAAACACACGAAAATTCATAAAAATTGACAACAAATTCGCAGCGCCACCTGTTGAACAAATTATGGTATAGTGGTTTCCAAAAGTGAGCCTTGAACCCCCAATTTTCATAGCCCTTTCCTATATTTTTTAACGATTTTGCTCCCCCCCCCTGATAAAGTTTCCCAAGAATTCCAAGTTTGTATTCTGCTTAATCCTTCAATGCAAATGAATGAATGAATGGATAAAAATGATTTGATAAATACCCAGATTTAAAACATGCCATGCTGTTTCAGGTTTCTTGTACATGAGCTACTCGCAGGCAAAATATACCTAGCAATATCACAAGAAACTATTGGTCTGGGCACTGATACAGCTGGTATCTGGAGGGGCATGCAACTGTCATTTTGGGTATCACGTCAGCACAATTAGCACTAAAGTGTATCTCCGCATCCTCATTGTCTCTTCCTCGTGACCAGAAATTACATTTTATTATTTTAACTCGAATTGGGTAATAATGCTTAAAAAGGCTTTGAATCGGATCATCATACCGGTGTGAGACAATTTCATTTTGGACACAATCTGAGGACACCTCTTCATAATTAATATCAGCTATATATTGCAGATCTCAACATTTTAGATTTTGCGTGCAACCAAAAATTAAATAAAGTGCTTGCAGTATATATGCATCACGTTTTATACGGAAGTTGCTTCCTAAAGATGCACTTACATGTATCTTGTTCCATTGAAGTAGGTTCTACAGCGGAAACCGTTCGTTTAAAAACTGTTAGTTGTGTTTTAATCACATCGCCAAGCCATCAATATTTCTTACGTCCATACATCAAAATTAATGTCATAATGAACAGGTCACAAATTTTTTCAAGGGGGTTAGGAATTTCAGGAATAGATGTTTATGTCAGATATCTATTTCTCAACATACGCAGTTCACAACTGATAAATTTAATCCCTCTGTCCGAATATTATAATGTAGCAGGCGAATACTTTACAGGCCATGGCTTATTGCTCAGAATTTCAGTAAAGAGGAACAGTATAGGCTTACAGAGAGCAAAGGTTTCATTATTATACAGGTCGTCTCATTGTCCAAATAAGGATACTATAAACGTAGAACAGGTTGGCAGTCATAACGCACTCGGACGTGAACACTCACACGTATGGGTGGGTATATATATATGTATGTATGTATAGTTAAAATCTCAAATATAACCGCTGGTCACTTGTACTCGTTGGTTATTACTGACACACATTCTTTGCTCACAACCTACGAGCACCATACATGCATATATTTTCATTATTACTGATGATTCATGCTGTATTCTGCTGGCGCCGGGATGGGTTCACAGAACATTGCCAATTCAACCGACGCATGTTTTAATGTCTGCTATGAAATGCGGAGTAAAAGGTGATAAATGGAGCAGTTATTATACTTTAAAGTGTCTGGCAACACCGATAGACTGACTGTCTTGTTTGAACAGATGCGTGTAAATATACACAAAAGGCAAATATTGTCAATTTTGGGAATTGCTATGGCAAACCATTTGAATTGTCTTGTCGTCCCTTGCTTCTTTGGCGTGTAAAGTATCTATGGATAGACGGCTGTAAGACACCCGTGATGCCGAAAGCAAAGGTATCCCTGCCGCGACGGCGAACAGCATAAACCAGACCATCCACATATTTCCTGTAACAGCAAGCAACAAAGTGAAATGCTCGCATTGGTACTGCGCTCGCAAGAACGATTCACGACTATCCCGCACATACATACGTAATTGCGGGATCCTTATAACTTTGAATTTTTGGACACGTCACAACCTGAGAAAAAAAAAGTCCACAGAGGCAACACAAACTACAAGCCAACCTGATGGGGAAATAGGACCTCCATGTCCATACACATATTGTGTTGCGGGCAAACTTGAGCAGCTTCTTACATTAAGTCCTTTTTATAAGCTGAATAACCGGTGCTGTCTTATCATTACCATGTATTTTATTTTTTTATCGCGATGACTTCACTTTGTGTGAACCACTGCATGCTCAGATGTGAAATATTGATTGTGGAAATAAATAGTCAATATTGACCTCTAGTTTTTGTCAATGAAATGTTTATCTACTTTCCTATTAGTGCATTTGAGTCCCATGTATTCATCCACATTTTTACGGATGAGGTGCCTGCCTAAATAAACATTAACCCTTTCCCCCTTGAATTAAGACTGAGTCAACAGCTTTCCTTGGCATGGGTTGGGCAATTAGTGCCCAACCCATGCCAAGGAAAGCTGGGGCACGTGACCTTGATAAGTCTAATGTGAGAGTTATAACATGAAAGGAGACGATTATGGCTTTTAACTGTCGAGTGGCGAAGCCACGAGACAGTTGTAATAGCCATAATCGTCTCCTTTCATGTTATAACACATTTGTCATTGGCTGGTAGGAATGTTCATTTGTGTTTAGGTCGGATCAGTGATTTCATGATTGAAAGCGTATTATCTATCAGTTACGTAATCAAATTCTTACACACACGTGTGACAGTGTCATTTCACTTCTGAGTCACTTCATTCGTGATTTCGCTCAGGCGTTCAGGTAGTTCGTGACTCTGCTAGCTGCCAGTGCCACAAAATGGAAGATGACGTGCCTCTAATTGAACTTGATAATATTACAACTCAGCAATTATTTTTCCAAAGAAATGACGGCACCGGCAGTACTGAGAGGTATGAAAAAGCCCTTGGGGCATATGAATTTCAGCAGACAGTTGCATTATCAAGTTTCATAATACATTCTTTTTCATAATCAATGGTTATGGGATATAATCAACACTTTTTGAGCCTTATGATTGGCTAATTCCTACCAGCCATATGACAAGTACATTTGTCAGTCAGATTGTTTTTCATAACTGTTGAAATTAGTTGAAAACACTGAAGCAGACGACATTTGACCACCAGCCGGTTTCGGCCGGTTTGAGGGGGAAAGGGTTAACACACAATTAGATTTTCTCACAATCCTGGCGTTTGTTCGTTTTTCAAAGTAGTACATGCAAAAATCAAGGTTTTCTTAATGTGAGATTCGATTGTATAACCAAAAGAAGGCGTAACTAGTTTAATTGCAGATCTGCTCTGGTCCTCTCAGTTGCTAGAGAACAGAGTTATGCCCCGGCTAGGATGAGGACACATGTACCAGTTATGATACTTAATGCTTCAAAACTAACACTTTTCTATTAGACAAATGGAATTTTCTAAATACGTTCTGTGTCTTTCATGTTTTAAGGCATGCTGAATGACTTTTTAAAATTTTTTTTTTGGTTTTTGTTTTGTTTTTGTTTTTCTTTCTCGGGAAGTTACCTTTATCATAAAAGCTCATTTGGCCCTGGCTAATACACGAATCTGCCCTCCTCCCTGCCGATTTCCTTGCTGCAGCGTAGGTGGCAGCAAGGTATCCAGTTTATATGAATACGCCTATTACAGGTCCGTTGACCAAAAATGGACTTTCTGGTGATAAGGATCCATATCCTTTTTACTTGAATGCAAAAACATTCTTTTTGACATTGAAAGCAAGTCTCGATCAAAATGTACAAAGATATTGTGTAGAAACATTCCCGTTGAGGTTATTATGCAGCAGATGTGCACAAGAAACATGTTTGTGGGAGCACTTTATATGAACATCAAATGCGCAAATGACAGAGATAGTCTGTTCACACATTGCGAAGCAAAAAACGGGTAACTCCAGCACAAACCACAAGTTGTCCCATCTTCACTGTGGGTTTTATTTTATCTTCGTCGCTTAAACATCTTGCAATTTATGGATATGTAATTTTCAAAATGTAACTTGATAATATTAGAAATATATTTGTGTGTCACATATGCTGATGTTACTAGTGTGCATCTACATGTTCTAATATACGCACGATTTTTCCAAGATATAATTTGATAACATTATACTTGTATCGATTTCTATGTATGAATACATGTACTTCTGATTATATACGTCTGTATGTTTTTATTCGTTGGAACAGCACCTGTAGCCCTATTTTTAAGATAAGTAAGGGTATGAAACAAATCAGTGTATTGCCTTCTTAGCTTTTTAATATATATATATATATATATATATATATATATATATATATACATAAATGGCCTCTTGGAGCAACTTGACAAAACACCTTGTGGTATTCGTAATCCAGGGCACTGCATTGAATGCCTGTGGGATGGTCGACGGTCCCGCAAACCCCACGCTTCCTATTACAATTCCTCTCAAACAATCTTGAATCCGTCTCTGAGGTCTGTTATATGTGATTTTGACTATTTTTTTCATACATACCTGCATGGGGTATAATCAATATGAGAAAGAACAAGACCGTGACGACGCAATTCAGAAGAGTGAGAATGCCACCAATCACGCCTTCTGAGACGGGATAGCCCTCCTCACACGCCAGCTCAAAGAACAAGGGTGCGCCCCCGTAAACAAATATACCCGTCAGTATCATGGCAGCATACACGCTTGCTGAAATGAAAGATATTTTTTGCTAGTTCATTTACAGGTATAATTCATATCATGACTTAAAATTATGTTTTGGTGCTTAAATATCATGACTTTTCCATTTTCCTACACGTTTTGCTTGTTTGCTTTTATTAAAAAAAATTATTATTATCATTATTTTGCTACAAGATGCATTTTAAACAATATGACTATTTTTCCCCTGAATGGTGGCAAATCAAGCAATTTCATAGGCCAATGGCCCACGCGCGTGTACCTGTAAACCTTGGTGCAACACGGGTCTGCATTCCATGGTGGGGGATCAGTGCAATATGCATGGTGGTTTTTACTCGTGTTATTTTGTGAGGGGGCTTTGTGCCATAAACGTGACAGTGTCCACTAAATTCGATAGTATGTGTTCCAAATTCGATTGTTCGTAATCAAAAACACCAACGTGTTCTCCAAGTTCTATTACGTGTAATTAAAAATAACGATGTGTGCAACAAAATCACCGACATGTGCTCTTAATTATATCACATGTCATCAAATTTAAAACAACGACGTGTGCTCTAAGTTAAATTACGCGAAATCCAAAATACTGACGTGTGCTTCAAGTTATATTACGCATAATTAAAAGCCAAATCAGAATAAGGGTTCACATTGCACACTGGCGAAAGCCTGGGCATGCATACTGTTGCATAATTGCGTCATTTGAAATGATAGCTGTTAACCGAAAACTGTGATTGTACCACACTAGTCCACCTAGTTCCGCCAGGTGAAGACTGTTATGCGCATGCGTCGACGAAGTGGAAGGCGCGCAAAGCATTGTGCTCCCGATTTTTTCTTTCCCAGTAATATTTGTATTTGGTTGTTTGCTTATACTAAGGCAACTTAGGAGAGAACTAGATCCAACGTCTATACCAGTGGCAAAAATATTGCGCCATTTCAAATCAATGACAGTTTCTGAACTCTTGACTAATTGAAAAAAGTCAATCGTTGGTAGAATCAAGAAATCTACAGAGCAAGCACTTAGGCCTGTTATAAAAATAATTCTAACCAACCAATTAACGAGAAAATCATCAAAAACTAGCCAACAAAATAACGAAATAAATGATTAAAATTAAATAAGGACACAGACAATTACATTTTCTCGCCTGACATACAAGGACTAAAGATACAAATGTAAGGAACAATATTTATCCGTATGAGTGCACAGATTTTAAATATGTTTCATCAACGTTTGAAGAATGACGTATAAAGAGGAAAACAGCTGCTGGTCACGTTTCAATAGTGATATTTGCATCGGCATTTACACACTTGACTATTCGTTTAGCACACGGAGTATTCGTAAGGAACTCAAATCTGACACACAAAAAAATGATTTTTGATACATTTTATGTAGCGTGGATAAAGCTGTCTATCTGACTTATACGGTGTAAAACTTGCCCGGTCAGAGTCCTCCAGCGGCCTATACATTTCAAACTAATCGGTTCCACAGGTAATATAAGCTAAGCATGTGCTTGTGTTTTACTGGTATTTAAAATGACATGAATTCAATTTGCATACTGGAACGATCTTATCAATAAAAAAACAATGGGACAAGTCCAGGTACTTGCCGATTTTTCATGCATCCACTGTGCGGACAATTGCCAGTTTCTGTGCAAAGAAAAACAAAAGCAGCAGCAGCAGCAGCAGCAGCAGCAGCAGCAGCAGCAGCAGCAGCAGCAGCAGCAGCAGCAGCAGCAACAACAACAACAACAACAACAACAACAAACAAGTAAAAAAACTTCAGATCAGAAACAACCACACAAACAGACGAACACAATAAGAGAAAACTAGAAAAAGAGGGACATTTTTTATTTATGGTTATACTTATTGGTCTTCATCAGTCTCTTGAAGGTCTAAGTTAAACTTCCTGGGCATGAACATTTTCCTTTTCGAGGTTAGTTAAGGTGCAGTTACTGTGGGAGCAAAGTTCCAATACCACTTTTAGGTCCGATTTCAGAAAAATCGCAGTTAATTAAAACAAATAAAATACATGTAATGTGAATACATAAACAAGTTACATAGTAATAGGACTACTTTGTTTAGTTTTAAAATCGAATTTGGAGCACACGTCTATGGAAGTTTCACTATTCAAAAATTCACAAAACCATGGGCTCTGTGTAAAAAAAACCCAAGGTTTTGTACCCAAACCACAAAACCCAGAGTTTTAAAACAAAACCTTGGGTATTGTATGTAAAACCATGAGTTTTGAAACAAAAACCCTGAGCTTTGCTTGCAAATCCCAGGGTTTTACACAAAACCCTGGGTTTTGAAAAATACCCAGGATAACAAAACAAATATAATTTTTTAATTTTGCTTAATAACATGCACAAAACGTTGGGTTTTATTAAAACAAAACCAAGGGTTTTGTGGATCAAACCCTGGGTTTTGTTCGCAAAACCCAAGGTTTTGTATCAAAACCCAGAGATTTGAACACAAAACTCTGTGTTTTGTCACAAAGCCGAGGGTTTTGAAAAACTCAAGGTTTTGTTTCAAAAACCTGTGTTTTGTTATGATAACCATGCGTTTTGTTCAATTATTTGCAAAACCTAGGTTTTGTGACGTCAGAAATCCCACGGTTTTAAATTATTGGCAAAATCCACGGATTATGTTTTTTTTTACCCCAAAATTGGTCATATTGAGACACCAACCACTCACAACACGGTTTGCTCGCTGAACTTGATGTAAACCGAAATCATGCCAAGACGGCGGATCTTGGCAACTTCCATCGATTCGCGACTTAAAATATCCTGTGTGCACTTTATAAGCTCATATTTTAGGTACTAAAAGAGAAAACATGTAAGTTGTACACCGTGCATGTGTTTTTTAAGAAAGTTAATAGATTAAGGCTGATTTTCGGTCTCTGGGACTGTGCGACCAGGCTGGAGTTCTAGTGTTTAAATTGCACACGTCTGATTTTTTTCAGCTCGTGTGCTATAATTAGTGGTCATGTCTACTAATTTAAAGCTTGTGTGTGTATGTTTCGACACGTTAAACATTTTTTAGCAGCAGATATCTGCTTTGGAAATCCTTATGACTTTGTGATGGAGCAATATTCACAGTTAAGGCTGACGAAATTTTGTCAACAAGGACATAGTATAGGACGTTACTTTGGGAGTGCAGCAAAATAGACCCATATCAAAGCTCAGCATTTTTTTTGGTGAGCAGGAAATTCATGTAGAATGTCAGAGATTAACACGCAGAAGCACTGTCAAGTTAACTCAGTATGCTGGTAGAGACATAACGTTTGAAAGAAAAATTTGCGTTTTTTTTGAAATAATAACTTTCCTGGGGCTCAAATGTATCTTATTTGGCCATAACCCATAATAAAAGTCGGAAAAAGCAAGGGGACTGTGACAGTTTTGTGCTCAGTTGACCTTGCACGCACAGATTGAAGAAGGCATCTGAACTTCAGAATAATATCATGGCCACCATCATCTCTGTTTGTTATATTGGTTTTGACTCTCACAGTTCACGAGTCATTTTAAAATAAATAGTGACGGAATCTACTATTACCAAGTTCTATGCCAATATGTAAATTTGACTTTTCAAAATCACTCAAGATCAAAATTAACAACATCAAAATAAACCACACAGGCGCCTTCCTATGAATGTTTTATGGTTACCATGACCCTATGATGCACCAATACCAAGATACTAGCTGGTCAGTTGACCTTGCAATATCACTCAAGGTCAAAATTAACACCATAAGAAACGCAATATGTTCTTTCTTATTATTATTTAAGAATAACCATGAGCATAATATAGTTCAGGCACATTCCCACTAGGTTTGCAGAGGATCAAACTTACAGATTGGGAAAATAGCAAAAAAGTACAAAAACTCATAAAATAATGAACAAGAATTGCACAACCACTTGTAAAAAATTAGAGTTTAAAGGTCCTTAGAGGAGTCCCTAGCTGTGCAATTTGAAAGCAATTGGCCACGCGCTTTAGATATGATTTACTGATAGTTTACCAAAAAATGAAAGAAAAAAAATTAAATAAATAAAAATAAATAAATGAATAAATAAATAAATAAATGAATAAACAAATAAATAAATACATACATACATAAATAAATAAATAAACAAATAAATAAATAAAATAAAATAAAATAAAAACTGCGGAGCGTAACTATTTGAAGTGAAGTACACCTTAGGTACATGTCCGCCATGCAAGACGAGAATTACTATTACAATCCCCATTGATATGTGTTGTAATTAATAGGTATGTATACATTAATCTTCAAGTAACCGAATTTAAAAAAGTCATTAAGGGGCAAAGATACAGAGTATCACGACCTAGTGAACACCTCTGTTTGCCCCTTTTACAAGCTACATGTTCATTAAGCTTCAGAACAATTTGAATGTTGGCTTTGGAGAAGAATTGAAAAAAGAGCAAAAACACAAAAAATCGAAAAAACTGCGAAAAATCACAGTGCCGTCTGTTAAATAAATAACGGTCTATGAATCCTCAGAGTGCCTCTGTGCAATTTTGAACATAACAAAATCCAAAAATCCAAAAACCACTGTAGCATGACCGTTCAGACAAAATTTACAGGACTCACCTGTGGCAGATCCCTCAGAGTTTGACTGGATCTGGCCAACAGTTTTGGAGAAATCGGAAACGTGAATTATGGACGAACGACGGACGACGACCCTAAAAGCTCAGCTGACCGACAGGTCTGCTAGGGTAAAACGGCTTTAAAGGTGCAGACTTTCTGGATTATCGTCATAAAAAATAACATTGTTACAAAATGATTATGCAGGGGTACGGTAATTAAGGCCGGTGTAGTAAAGTGTATGTTTTTAGTCGCATCTTCCAGGGAGACTACATGTATGTCCTGAAAATAGTTTCAGGGCATTGATATTTTCCTTGGAAGATTCGACTTTTGGGTAGAATACCTTCTCCAAGACATAATCTATTGCAATATTGTTAGCTCGACTGCTTTACTGATCCTATTTGAGTGGGAAAAAACTAAAGAAGGAGACCGGCATTTTTTTCTTGCAGGAAAAGAAAAAAAATGTTTTTTATAAAATACTCCTGACGCAAATACTCATACCTAAAATGTAAGTTTGCTCGATGTAAATTCAGTAAAGACTGTTATTGTGGATATTTCACAAGAAAACTTCAGACTTGGGTTTTTCCCTCTGACCCCGTGAGTAAAGCATACTTTCTTTCAATTATTATCAGTGACTTTGGAAGCTCAATCACCAGTAAGAACAGACTCCGTGTATTCTCAAAATTTGACAAAAGACAGAATTGTATACTAAAGTTGCATACAAATCGCCACATCACAATGTTTAGTCATTTTCTCAACAGAATTTATCAGAAAAACAATAACAAACGTAAAGACGACAATTCAAAACGTGGTAACAGAAAGTGCCATGAGAGGTCGGGGAATCGGGGAATGTATGGGATTAAATTTGATTAGCTTTAGCATTTCCTAATTAGACGAATCATGCAGACTTATGCGGCTTTTAATAGTTCTCAAGTAAGTGACGAGCTATTTCGTGAAAGAGCACTAATTGTGGATCATAATAGTTCATGTGGACTCCATGAAGTTGGACGATTTGCAGTAATTTAATTTCTGTTGTATGCCGAACTGGGCACATATTTAATGTCACGTGAAAATATTACTTTCAACACTGGATCAAATTTTCAGGTGACGAGGGCGAATCATCTTCAGATTTGATCTAAAGGATTGTAAATATTGAAACGCCGATGTATGAAGATCCATCTTTGTTTGATAAAATATGCATAAATTACCTTTATCAACAGCTATGTACTGCTGTAATAGTAGGAGACACCAGATCAGTGCAGCCAAACCCAGGACATAAGAGCTAATAAGGATGCCCTTAATGTGACGTGCAAAGATATCAGACAATCTGAAAAGAAGATGCAAATGTAGGCAAGGGACGTGATTTTTGACATCAACTTAACTGTTTATCAACAATTAACCAAAGTCACCAGAGACCAGTGAATTCAGAGAAAGCACCCTGTTCTCACAAATAGCACGTATCGCGTAATATAAAATCTCGTGACTCGGGTAACATCGCCACAGGACCACACGTGAACTCAGATAGTTATGTTGACCACTCATATAATATCTGGAATCACGTGAACGATATAGGGCTGCTTCGTATGTTCAGGTAAAAGACCTATCAAGTCTCACTCATTGAGCGTGTGTCTCGCGCATTCCAGTTAAATTTCAACAGAACATGTCAACGTAACAATTTTACATCACAAATTGTTTTGCAGAGAATGAACATTTGGTAATGACATAGTACGATTTTTTCCTTCCTACTCGATGTTGATTCATTCAACAGATGAATTGAATATTAAACTTATATATATATATATATATATATATATATATATATATATATATATATATATATATATATATATATATATATATATATATATATATATATTGAACAGAGAAGTGAAATGTTTTACATGATCAGAATAAATGGCTGTTCTCAGTGAATATATCTTCTAATCAAATTTATTGAATTTACAATTTATCATATCTTTAGATTGCCAATATTGCTTAAATGATTGGCAAATTATATGCACTGTATGTTCAAGTGTTAAGATATATACTCAAAGGACTTAATTTAAAAGTTGGAGGCGTTTAACTAATGTTTAACATTGGATATCTGACCTTGAAATAATGAGTGACACCACCACACATGCAATGGTGGAGTAAAAGCCAATCCAACCGCATTCAGCCTGAAAAGAGATGGAGATTATTTTTACAAATAGACAGACAGACAGACAGGCAGACAGTCAAAAAGAAGTTATTATGAAACTTTATTACAAAGTGTGAATGTACCCATATGGAGTTGAACCCAAATATCAATTTAGTTCACTCTTCAGAGTGTTAAATATACTTTAATTATGGTAGATATATTTGAGGAAGTTGATTCATTGGCATGGAACTGTAATGTTAAATGTTATTTTCTTCCAAATACAATGAGTATCAAACGTTTTGTGCTACTTCACAAATTTTGAAAATCTGAAAACATTCATAGTGATGGTTAGATGTTAATGGCCCGGTAAAGTACAAACCCTTTACTTTCCATACCTATAATTGACGCATGCGTGAAGTACAGTGCAACATGTGATACACTATTACATCGATGCTTGCCTATGTCAGATAAAAAGTTGCAAAATGTATTGCCACCATGTTCTTTGGATCCTCTTGGGGAAACATAAAAGGCAAAGAAAAATGGTGTGATACTCATAAAGAACACAAAGAAGCAATAGGTGTTGCTCAAAATGTATTACATTTTAAAGAGCCACCTTCAAATTAGTAGCTGGGCTTGAATATAAAAAGCAGACTTCCACCACAATGTTCTCTAGGAACAGAGCATTCACCAAATTGTATGACAGTCACAAAGTCCTCTGCCGTATCCACTTTCTCATTGCACGATCATTTCTTCCCAGTGCTATATGAATTTTGCTAAAATAAAGAATTACGAACTATATCACATGGCTCTATAATCCATGAGACCAAGATACTTTCAGAATATTCATATTTCACCCCGAGTCTGACTCTCATGTTATTCGTAACTAGCCAACAAAACTAAGAATCTCAGATAATTATTCCTAAGTATATATATATATATATATATATATATATATATATATATATATATATATATATATATATATATATATATATATATATATATATATATATATAATCCTGGTAAACGTGACAAGGTAAACACTCTGTTTATGGCCCTTATTGCACTAAATTTACATCCTGGTAAACGTGACAAGGTAAACTCTCTATTTACGTCTTATTGCCTCCGATCTACATCCTGGTAAATGTGACGAGGTGAGCACTCTATGGCCATGATTACTTACCATCCACGTGTATTACTTCACATGAAGATCTTCTTTTCTAAATACTTCTTCTTTGTATAGCAAGTTTTAAAGACGCACCTGAGAAATGCCTAATGGCTGAAGATTGAAGTTCCAGACAGCTTGCCACCCTGAATAGGTACCTAGTGGGATGCCGTAAGCGATGCTGATTAGCCAGAACTGGGGTAATCTGCAATGATCACTAAATACTACACAGATATGACCTGTTTGATACAACAATTGTCAACATTCAATCTATTCGAAACACCTTCCTATGTTCCCTACTTTCAAAACTAGCATTTTGGTTATTGTGGGAAGCAAAGTTTATCTCATGTTTCTAGTGGAATTGCACAATACATTTCATCCTTTGGTGTTAAATGGCGTGATTATCAAAGCAAAATCAACCGTATGTGAGGGAGAAAGGACGAATCACATGACGGATGATTCATAGCTATGTGTATACATTTCTTCATTCCACAGAAGTTAATCGTCAAACCCTCAGGTTGAAGCTGAAATACTTATGGCATTTCATGAGCTAAATTGTGTAGGATCTGATGACCATGGTGACGTAGAAATAGGAGCATTTATGCAGGTGACCAAATATTATGCAGGTTTAAATAATGGGCCATGTCGGGCATTTTCTTCAAAACAGACATATACAGTTTGTTTTCCTTGTATGACATACTTCCAATGCCGAAAAAACAGTTGCATAAGATGGAGGATTAAAGCATGTAGAAAAAGTGTCAATAAAATTCAATAAGCATCTTGTGGAAGATTTGTTTAAATTAAATATTAGCTGTCCTAATTTCAGAGTCAGTTTGCTAGACTCGATTTTTTCTGTGATGATGCATCAGCACTGTTGTGAGACGGAAATTGCAAGTTGCTGGGCTTCAAAACCATGTGGTGTTTTTGTTAGTTCAGTTTAAGTTGAAACTTGAAAACCAATGTTTTCCAGATGTTCCTCGTTTATCCCAACTTAATGTTAATATTATAGCGGTAAAGGCAATAAACAGCCTACAATGGCCTTACTCTACCTAACAATAATAATTTTCCTATGCCAGACTTTTGCAACGATTCAGTTCAATGTCCTGTTTACAACTATAAAAGGGCAGCCCGTGCCTGTACTGTCAAAAAATATTCCCACTTATTAGTACTTTAGTGCAGTCCTATATTCAATATTCTGTGCTGACAACAAGTCGACATGGGGTCTGCGGTAAATCGTCACACAGTTGAAATTTAGAAAGAGAAATAACTGCCAAGTTTCTATTAAAATATTGGACAAAAGTAGATAAAAAGACCATCAGGCACCAAGTGGCTTCAGTGTAGAAGCATCAATAATCAATTTACTTCAACATCAATGATTGATTTGAAATGCATCAGCTGTGCAGACATCATAGAGTGGCTTCATTTGAATCATTTTAAAACTACGTCATAGAGTCATCAGTTACATCAACTAGATGCTTTAATAATCTACAGATACTTGGTCGAGCACATTAAAAATACCTTTGGGTGTTGTTCAATTGCAGTTATTCTTTTTTCGTAAATAAATTACAATTGTCCAAAAGTTCCCAGTAATGACTTTTCATCCGAAGGCTCGAAAACAAAAAGTTAAGAATTACAACAATGCCATGTGCTTATCTTTTTATAGCTTGGGGTAACACCCTCCACCCCCTCCCCTAGCAAACAACACGCTGAGCGCTGACATCGGTACCGAAATGGAATGTACATGACCTGATTATATAAATCATAATGCTGCCCAATTGCATGGAAATGGTTAATTGTTCGATATTGTTGTAAATGAAAAATACATCTGTGTATAAACGACACTTTAAAATGACTTCTCAAAACAAAAATGACGGATCTGAGGTTAGTCACGTGACCCGCACAAGCAATTTAAAAATAGTGGGCTTTGCAAATCACACTGCTTCAACCTATATATTACTCCCAGAAAACTTATTATAAGTGTCAAAACAAGTTAAGAATGCGGAGATAATTGCAAATAATGTCCAAGGAATGCGCTGGTCAGGTTGTTCAGCGATGTGAATTAATATTCGTACGTTATCTTACAAAATACTGCAACTGGAACACAGAGAAATATGGGCTGGCAAAAATGGAGGATTTCAGCATAACCAAAGACATATGAAAAAATATTAATAAGATAAAAAAATAATATATTATTATATATATATAATATACTATATATGGATATACATATTATATGTAATATATGGCATATATTAATAAATACACATATTAATGACACCGAAACAGTCTTGCGGTGGTTCACCGTTAATGACCCGATTTTATAAAGGCTAATCAAGCCTAAAACTTTGTTTTAAATTTCAACTTTTATGAAAATGATATATTCCTTTTTACAAATTTATTTGCAATTTTGATTTAGAACTATGCAGTTTTTCACTGAATGGTACCGAATAGGACTTTGCTCTTAGAATATCGGACTTGATAGTGATCAAACGGTAGATGGGCTTACAGATTTAGGTTTGTTAAGTTTCTCTTCGTATTAAATAAACAAAACGGCGATCTTTTTCACATTAGCTTCTAACTTTACTTGAAAGTGTGCCTATGACATCTTATATATTGTGGTGGATAGTTAAGAGAAGTCTTACTATTACATATAAAATTTAACTGACAGTTTGTGTCTGAAATGAAAGGCCACTTGGCACCACCCCTGTTGCTATGTTCATGGCAGAGTCTCGCAAAAGAACTGCAGCTTATAAAAGTAAAGTCGCCACAATATTAATCATTTTACCAAGTACGATTTCTTATTAGCAAATTACCTTATCAGCTGAAAATAGGGAGATATTTTTTATATTCGTTTAATTATAACGATCAAAACTTTGTTTCAAAAATTTTACTGTGGTATTAAAATAGCACGTTGCATGTTGTGGTATTAAAATAACACGAACATCTCTAGGTTAACAAGGAAGAGAGTCCGGTGCTAACTAAAACGTTTGTGTCATCTTAAATACCGGTTAGTAGGTGGGCAAGTTAGCATGTGCATGAGCAGGTAAATAAGTGAGTATGCGAGCCAGTGTTTGTACTCACACCTGCTTCTGGGCAAAAGTAACCATCGAATGATCCTAAAACAACGATATGGGAATGATACAAACGCTTGCTTCCTGGACTCATGCATGACATTTGCATGCGTCCGAATAAAGTACAGCTATGTGAAAGCAATACCGGGCATACCTCAAAGTTATTGTAAACAATTGCATGGTTTCTTGGAATAATAGAATTACTTGTAGAAGCCGTGCCTCTATCAAGTTACACGTGAACAAACCAGATGCACAGGTAATAGACTACCAGCTGTCAGCAAGGGCTTCCTCCCGCTCACTGCACTCATCCGCATCCTGGTGGCAGATTGAGGAAAATGCTGTGTAAACTGATGATTCCATATAATGACTGATCCATAGTAAGACAAAGATGAAAAAAATGTAATCGTATATGACGGTACTCACTTTACAAGTGAAGCAAGCCCTTTCTTAAAATCGAACCTGTCAACAGATGCTGTCAAACTCGGAGGCTTTGGGGGTTTCGCAGGAAAATATATCACAATAAGCAGGAACAAGGCAACGGCCATTGCAAATTCTGAAACACATCATGTGTAAGTCTTGAATCAAATATGGGCTCATTCTGAATTCCCAACTGTTTGACACTACTGTAATTAAATTAAGAGAGCTGACAAGCTAATGTTGCGATTTCTATGCTCAAGGTACATGTCAACTCATGGATGTATAAGCGTTAATAGGTCCATGCTCAACTTACCAAAACTGGTGTCACGCAGCTAAAGTCAAACAGTCCACGTGACAGTGACTTTGTATATTAAATATGTGACATCAGTTTTACGTGCAGAAATATGTTGCATTAAACACAGTTATCATACCTGTATACATCAAATGCATAATTTCCTGTCGTTGGATCTTGATTTCTTGTTCGTCTGAAATGTAAAGGGGACACTTTAAAATTAGTGTGGCTGACCACAACTGCACTTGACGTAAAGGTCCGGCAATTTGATTGTGTGTTCTGTACTGATATGTGCAGTTACCCCATGAAAGTACGCATTTTTCGAACACTCTGGACCTCCAGAATGCGACTAGAAAAACATATTTTTGTAGATATACATTGTTTTACAAAAATTCTTAAAGGGAAAATTTGAACAAGCCAGGTCCTAAAATTACTTGACTTATAAGTCCAAACACACTGCGCAACAAAGCATAAACGGGGTATTGGTTGATAATGTTTTAATGCGCTGAAAAACATGTTTAAGTGTAATGATGCTTAAATGTGCCGCGTATTGCTAAGGGCGACTCTACCACCTGACCGCACAAGAAACAAATAGAGAAATTGCAATGTATGGAATACAATCCTTTTAAACATTAAAGGTATATATATATATATATATATATATATATATATATATATATATATATATATATATATATATAGAGAGAGAGAGAGAGAGAGAGAGAGAGAGAGAGAGAGAGAGAGAAGAGATTGGAAAATCTATTATTCTCTGAAAACATGGTAAAGCTAACACGATGATCTCCAAAACTAGACCGATATATGGGGATTTTGAAAAGGTATCGTTCTGGGTGAGATTAATAAATGGGACATTTTCAGGGAGGCAACATGCAGAGACACATCGAAGCTGTATGCAGTGCGCGTAACTTCGAGGTTTCAGAGTCAGCTCTACAGTGTAACATTCTTGAACCCCACAGCACAATGAAGCTCTTAAGTTGACATTCGTGATACGTTGTACCTTTTGTCTGATGGATACTCTTAGCTTTTTCAGTAAAGAAATCACGTGTCGCTTAAAATATACAGTGTAAGGTTGTAGGATATCTCGGATCGTCGCATTCGCATAAAAAAATAAGTTCCATCGCAAAAACAAGCAGATTTGCATTCAGCACTCATGCAGGAGTGGAATAGGATCACTCAGCGGCAAATCAATGAACTGATTGCATCAATGCCGTGCAGAAGTAATGCACTGTTGCAAGCCAACGGTAGCCACATGAGGTACTGACTTAGCAGAACTGCAGACAATGCAATGGGCACAGGCAGTGTGGAGCCTCATCATTGGACTTTTGAAATGAAACTCATCAGAACTGTAATGAAGAATAATGTAATCATGGACCAGGTATAAAATTAAATTTTCCAAGAAATGTTGGCTTTATTTTATCTCATACAATATCAGCTTGCGTTTTTAAAGTATTTTAGTATATATTAACACCTGACAATGCAAATTTTGTTTGTTCCAGCAAAGATGTAATGCATCATCCAACATGACACTCTTGCATGTTTGGTGTTATTGTTTTTTATATTAGTAGTTACACAAGCATGGTCATCAATCGGATCACTTTTGTGGTTGGCTGTGGTCACAGAGATGGTTGACGTTTTAAAACACCAAAGATTAACACAACTGATCAAAGTTTTTGGGGATTTACCAACATTATTACAGCAGTATAGTTACACATGTCCTCCAGAATCAATTGCTTTATAATTGGCACCACACACAGATTCAACAAAATTTACATCTATACATATCAAAATACTTAACTGGGCTTGAAACCTGCCAATGTAACAACCTACAAAGCTTGCTCGGTAGGCAGATCATTCCATTTTTTTTATTTGAACCGAAACTGCGACATTTTCACCAAACATAGATCCTATCATCGCCAATAGCAAGCAATTTTCATATTAAATGCTCTAACAAACAGATCCCAGACACTTTCAATGGGATTCAGGTGTGGAGAGTAAGGTGTCTGGTCCATATGAGCAATACGCCAGTCAGGACCACAGAGAGGTCAGGATTTGAAATAAACATCCGCAGCGACGTGAATTTGAAACAGAGAAGATTGTGCCCAACCGAATATTTTGTTTTCTTTTTCGAAGACCTTTTGCTAAAGATTTAAACTCCAATTTATTACAAATCAACCATTATTTCATAGTCAGTAATTAAATGAGCATACTGAATTTAACAAATACAACAGAACATTTGTACCTTCCTTGTGTCCAGTGTTTGCCCTTAATCTCCTGAGATGCTTGGTTTTCTGACCCAACCGACGTTCCAGAGCAGTGAGGGAAAGGAATACTGTATTTATAAAAGGGAAAACAACTATGGTCTGGCATTTCGGACTGCCTGTGGCCAAGAGGTTAAGTGCTGCACTGGGATTCAGGAATCATGGGGTCCAATCCACTCTTCAGCACACATTTCTTTCTTTATTAAAGGGTAGGGAAGTTGGTTAGTTTTCATGCTAGTTCAATTCCCAAAATGTTTTGGAAGCCTCTGAGAATGCGACTGTTCGAGTAAAAGTACTCGTACAACACAGAACATGGGTCCATAGGGCGTTCAACTTACCATATTCATAGAAATCATGCCCATGGTGCCAGCGATTGGTGCAATTGGAGGAGTTGGAGATGACATTCTGAACACCAGCAGAATTCATTACACGTACAATCTGTGGCCCTATGAAAAAATAAGAACAAGAAAAGGTTGACATCCTGCACTCTAAGAACTTGCCACACATAAAAATAAATGGCATGAGCAATCAAGCTGAGCAACATCAAATTCGAGTGTTGTTTAAACTCTTAAATTAAGCACTCTCGCAGATGCATTCTGGTGCATTTTTGCGGCAGGGTCATAGACCTGAATTCCACCTTTAAATTGACATGATTGCCTCTCTGGACCATGCTCTGCACTCGTTTTTTGTTAAAGTATGAGCCATTTTCAACTCCCCTCCCAGAATTCATCGGCTGACACGATGCACGTTTGCTGTGTATAATAGCTACTAACCACTATACTTCCACTTAATGATATAGTTTGTGTTTTTTAATCTCTAGATCAATGTGCATATGACCTAACAGAACTCAGAACTTAGAACTCAGAACAGTTTATTCAATATGATATGAAATACGTTACATGAATTTCAACGTTTGTAGTGACAAAGTGGTAATTAAGCAATAACCAAGAACTCGTAATTGAGCTAAATGATATTAGGATGACCTTGGCTAAGGATTCTATGATCCGCTATCGCCAAGGCCACCTTTCGGTAAAATTATAATTAGCAACAACTGGCAAAAATAGTAAGAAAAGAGATTATAAGCTTAAATATACAGGGTAAATATAAAGTCACTTAATTACCACAAACATAACAGTGTGCAACTGTACAAGTGTCTTTATATTGCTTCACGAAGAAAAGCTTTATGTAGGTTGCGAAACCATTATAAGAATGTGTGAAAAGTTTATCTTTGATACAGGGCTGTGTGTTCTTTAAGAGGGTTAGAAGGTAATACCTAATACAATGTTTTTCGAATTTCTAGAAGGGATAGGAACCTGGCTGTCATTTCTATGTCGAGTGAAATATCGATGAGAAGGTATTGTAGCTGCAAATATGTTGTGAAAGTAATCAGGGGTTTTATTTTGAAAATATATATAGTAGAATTTTAAGGATCTTAACTTAAGAATATCTGGTACTTGTACAAGGTTTAACGTTTTAAATAAAGGATCCGTGTGGGCATTATATCTAATATAATAATGGCACAGATGGAGATATTAAATTATGACGAATGTACCCATTTTCCTCTGGTATTTTCGTTAATATATTGCTTGAACTAATTGAAAAGAAACAAAAACATTCTGAAGTACGCTTAAGTATGTCAATTAAGGAGTTCTGGCAAAATATGTGGTACAAATATGACATGACTTGAAAATGTATCCCCTGTTTGTGAAATGGCAGAAGATATATCTTCATACATCTTATGATGACAGTACATGAAGGCCAGATGCCATCTGGTTACATCTGACATATGAGATGCAATGTTCTCCATTGTATGTTGGAGTAACCAAAAAAATTCACAGAGGATTACTTATATGTTCTGCACTACGTTCACAATTTTCTTAAATGTGTTGAAATAGTTGTCATAAAATTACACGCTATTCCAACTACAGGGTGTACTATGAGATGCACATAAATTAAAATGCAAATAAAGCTCACAAACATAGCATGTACTCTTGAAAATGTAATCTCTATTCAAACATCATCAATTTTTGTAGGTTACATGTCTATCTGTTGACTGCACCTGTTTTGCGTAAAAACATTTATATATTCATTTGGTACCACCAAATCTTTTAAATGGGATTTATGTATTTTTTCAAATCTTGCAGCATTTGTTTTTGCTTAGAGAAAATACAAAATATGCATGATATTCTTGATTCAAGTTGAAAAAATGTTTCTTTGGCATCTCCTCTTAAAGATGCCTACTTAATTTTCCAACCATTGGTCATGCTATGGTTCAATTTGAGGTCTGACCATCGAACACATGTGCAAGGTCTCACTATGGGGTTGATGCGCGAAGTCGAAGGGTTGTGCTGAAGTACCTTTTTAATGTACTAGTGAATGCTTCGCTTGAATCCAATGATCACTTGGAAATTTATACGACTCCATCCTAGTATGTGATCAGAAGAATTTTTCCATTTTATCTATGAGATGAACCCACTTTTAAAAGTTGTTGTTATATCATGTTTACTATATTTACACACAAACTAATTGGTGTTCAAACATTCATTCACAGACCAATATGCTTATCTGCCACAACTGTCACCTTATTGTAATATAAAGAGAACTGCCGATAGCATTCTTGTATTTGATAAAAAAAGTATAGTTTCAAACCTCTATTTTGCTGGGATTTTTTCAAATTGAAGTTGCCGTATTCTAAAATGCTGTTGGAATAAGACGGATTGAGGGAGAAATAGTATCCAATTTGATATGGAGGTCTGAAACGACTGCTTCCGGTTTTGGATATTCTGTAACGTGACTCGAAGTATGGAACAAGAGATGGCAACATGTGTTTGCAAAGCGCAAACTCCCGTCTATGCAACTATGTCGCCATGTATTTTGCTCAAAGCGGGCACTGTAAGTAGCAATGAGTGGGCTATTTATTTGGTCGAGATGGTGTCTCGTGATTCAACCAAACCATGCATGCCAAGATAAACAACCTGCTCAACGCAGCTGTCATGTCTCTCTGTGACCCCAATACCAGGAGCAGATGCATCTATTAATTTCCAGTTGGAAGCCCCAGAAGCTTTCATGTACTTTGATCGGATGTGCCTCCAGAATACCACAAAAGCCCATTCATAGATAGAAGTGATCATTGGAATTGTTAAATAACACCTTATATACAACTGTATGCTAATCATGCTTGTGAAATATTATAGCTATGCACACTTTTTTGTGTCGGTGAAACTATAGTGAATTGCTGGACATAGCATTTGGGTCCATTGCAAGCCTCCATTTTATCACGAGGGTATAAATAGACATCCTTATAAGTGAGAAAATTGTACTGCAGGCCAAATGTTGAAAACAGTTTTTTTGTTAGGGTTTTTCTATGATCCATTATCTTGATGGGAGTCGGGTGGATCAGTGTATTTCTCCGGGTGATATAAATATATCCCTGCCCATGCTTATGGCCTTGGACGTAAACCAAGCAAAAAGAAATGTCAAAATAGTTATAAATATCAAAAGGGAGACAGATCATCTACAGCTATTTAGCGATAAGAAGTTCAAGGAAAAGCAAAATCATCTGATGAGATAAATATACATACCCACAATAAATGAACATGCAATCCCCAAAGAAACACACACATTCACCATTGCTGTGGCGGTAGTTCTCTGGCTGGGAGGAAACCATGTTGCCGAGATTAGAGACTGACCGGCATTCGGAACAATACCAAGTGCTCCATTCAAAATGGCGGCAATCGTGGACATACTGCAGTACAAAAGGCATACAAGTAGACAAGTTTATTGCAATCCAAGATCAGTACATGACTGTTGAGGTATGGTTGCCATAACAATTAAAATATATATGACCAAGTCATTCAAAGAGTAAAAACCAGATGATTATGGGTAGAAGAGAGGTGCGCAAGGTGAATTAAAAGATAGTAAATCAAGAACCCTAAAAATCAATTACATTGAGTTTATAAGACATTACGGTCAGTCGAGAGCAAAAAGTCTGATAAAACAATCAGTGATAAAAAAGATCATTGATCAGAAAGGCTCTACGTGATCAAAAATGAATTGTTTACAACTTTTTTTTAAAACTAAACAGAGATCGTGCAGCCCGGACATGCTGAGGCAGTTCATTCCAAAATTTGGTACCATTAAAGAAAGAGTTTTAGGGGAAGGCCTTGCCTGGAAAAATTTTGAGGAAGTGGATACTCTTGTTTGATAAGAATGGACTTTGGTCACTTGCGTAAACATATTTTGTGAATAAGGTGTGACTTCGTCATTAACTATTTTCCAAAGAAAAATCAAGGGTGTAGTTGATGGAATTTCTCTTGTGATTGCTGCAAATGAGCATACAAGTTGTTTTTCCAAGGTGGAGACTTAATTTATTTGCATGCAGCCAGTCAGCTACTTGGATCAGCTCTTGCTGTAATACAGTTAGGCTAGCGGCAAATGCTTCAATAGTGCCCTAAAAATAGGTGCAACCCCAACCAAAGGTATAACAAAACAGAACCTATATCAAAATGTGCGCACATGTCTCCTCTTTACAGAAAAATAGGTTGTGGAGTCCGAAAAGCGTTTTTTGGTATGTTTACACGCCCGTTTCTATGGCAACCTCTATTTTTTGTGGAAAATGACTACTTTTCACTAATTTTTTAATATCTGCCTTAATTTTGAAGATAAGCTCTCCAAATTTCACCAGAAGGTAGCACTAACCTGACTCTTTCAACAGGCGTGAAGTGAAGCTTTTAAAAAAATATTTGATTAACATCATTATTATTATAATTATATGCAAAATTTTGTCATCTATTTGGCAACATAAATACCCTATTTGTTGATGTTGTTTGCAGCAGTTGCCAAATTACCAAAAATGGGGGTAAATGTTCCATGATGAAGGTAATATATTTCCAGGGATATACTGATACCAAATTTACTGGAGTATACGAAGTGGACACCATTACATGTATGCAAATTAGGCTTCAAATGCTGGGGTTTTTGAAGCCATTCTAGAGATGTATATCACACATTGTGTACTGTACCAATGCAAAAAGTTACATTTCCTTGAAAAGTGCTTCAAAGAATATAGAACATAGAATCCCAATTGTCTTATCAACATTTGTCGTTCACAGCTTTACTGGGGGGGGGGGGGGGGGGGCATTATGTTTATGGGTTGTGTGGTCTGGCCAGCTTGTGCAAAAGTGCTTTCTCCAGAACGCATTGTTGGAATTTGAGCAAATTTAGCATATATATTACCGAAAAAATATGAAGTGAAGACAATTTAGAAACCCTATCATTAAGTTTATGTAAATGAGGTCATCTTCAAATTAGGATTTTATAATTTATGTGTTGTGTTGTAGACGCTTCAGAAAGCACAAATCTGGGCACATTTCTTTGACTTCCAGGGTCCATGTCGGATTCTAACTCTGCTATGTGATTGTCTCATTATCAGAGTTATTGAGAATGACCGTGCATATTGTCAAAATGTGTTGCATGATTGATAATATACACATGGTGAACTGGATTACTTTCTAAAATGAAGGTTGGACCTGGTAAGAACACCCACGTTTTAATGTATTTGTAGGTTAGATAATTTTGTACCGTGAACTTAAAATCATGAGCCTGGAAACGCCATCCAAGAAGCCACCCCAGCCAAGCTAAATCCCAATACCTGTGTTTTATGTAGCAAAGCTCTCAACACAGGAAAAGGGACTGATTACAAAACTACTTTGGACAAGCTTTGATATACGCTTGCCTCCACCACAGACCTATCAGCTGCTCAACTACCGCCTACTGAGGATGCATTTGAGCAACATGTGAGAAGGGCACAATACCAATGTGCCATCTGGTGCCACAATGGCATTGATCAATTACATACAGCTCTTAAAGCGCTATCATTTCGAGACATAACAAAAATTAATGAATATTTGGGTCTTACTGATTTAGAACACACATTTCCGCAAATTTTTTTGTGAAATTGTGTACGCTTACACAACAACTATTCGGAAACCAGATTCTAATAAGAAAAAATTAGATCAAATGTTTTGCAGCATTCCTTTCAAACACAAAATTATTGATTCACTAAGCATTCAGTCCCTTTTCAAATTGAAATTTGTTCCTAACTTGATTCCTAAGGAGTGCAAAATAAACCCCCCCCCCCCCCGCCCATCATTTCTGATAATGTGGCAACAATATTGGAAAAGTATCATGAATGACTTGAAGATATCGCAGCGAATCAAAATTGTGACTGTATGTCTGACAGTAAATATTCTGATTTTGTTGATGCATACCACAAACATGTATTTACATGTTATTTGGATATCATACAAAATTCAAGTTTAAAAGAAATTATGAAAAAAGGTACAAAATTTCGGATATGTTCCAAGTTGACAGTATTTTTCAGGATACATGTGATGCATTTGATTCCTACTGTATGAAATGGGCAAAGAAACAGAAAATAGAATTTCAGAAATTTAAAGGATGGTTATGAAACTTGAAAAAAGTCTCTAGAAAAAGAATTTATTGTTACAAATCCCACATTAAGAATTTCAATACGGTTAATCTAAAACAACCTGAAGATTCAACAGCAGTCAAATAACTATAAGAAAGTTTTGTAGTCACTAACATAGATAAGGCAGGGAACAATCTTGCGATCATCTGCAAAAAATATTATCTGGATGTTTTGAAAAAAGAACTTGGTATAAACAATATTTCAGACATAAGAGGAAATGACGTATATAAATTACACAAACAATCCATTGATAATTTGATAAATACACATAATGATGAGATGAAAAGGAATTTTAATATCAAAATTTCTGAAGAGGACTCCTCTATTCCACTTTTGTTCTGGATGCCCAAATTACATGAAAACCCTTTTAAATCTAGAGTCATAGTCGGTGCTGCAACATGTACACGAAAACAATTATCAAAAGAAGGAACATTGTGTCTGAATGCAATTAGGAATCATTTTCGTAAATACTGTAATGTAATTTCTAGAAACAGTGAATTAAATTGTTTTTGGAGTATTAGCAATTCTTCCGAGTTTGTATTTAAAATCAACGATGTAAAAGCAAAAAATATCAAATGTTTTGATTTTTGTACACTGCACAAAAATCTACCCATAGATGAAGTCAAAAGTTCACTTTCAGAATTAATAAGCAAAATGTTTAACCATAATGGTAAACCATACATTAATATTAATTCATATACAAAATAGCATCACACAACAAATTTTTAAAAAGGAAAATTAAATCGTACACTGTTGAAACTTTGATAAATGCTATAAAATTTCTTTTGGATAATACTTTTGTTCAATGCGGACCATTGGTTTTTCAACAAATAAAAGGCATTGCAATCGGTAGCAACTGCTCCTCTTTACTGGCAGATTTGTATTTAACCTGGCTTGAATTTAAGTATATGGATAAACTGATGAAAAAAGCCTTTCAAATGGCTACAAAATTATCAAACAACGCAAGATATATTGATGACATTGCTTGTGTAAATGTACCCAATTTCAGTAAAATTGCTAAAATTTAACTAAAAGATATCCCTTTGGAGGGTAACAATTCAGATGGTTTCAGAGATGTGTTTTTGGACTTGGATATTCAGGTCACTAATGACAGGTTTTGTATTAAAGTCTGTCACAAAATAGATGAGTTTAACTTTGAAGTAGTTAATTATCCTTTCCCGGACAGTATTATTTCGGACACTATTGGATATAATACGTTTTTTCACTTTAGATTTGGTCGTATTTGTTCTAAATTTCAGGACTTTGCATCTAGAACCAAATTTTTATTTACAATAAACTTGAGTCAGGAGGATTCAAAGATGTACTTTTGATCAAATATTTCTACAAATTTTGCTGTAAATATCCCGAGATGGTTAGAAAGTTTGGCTTCAATAATTTTAGAGATTTTAGACTTGCCTTTTTTTCGACTTAATTTTATCTTTTGGCATCATTCTGTTTTAATGTTCACCTTTCAGACGTTTTAGGCTAGCTTGTTTTAATATGACAAACCTGACACATTACGTTGACACATTGACTCAGGGTTGGCAATGAAATAGAGCTTAATTGTTTGAGGAGTAGGTGTCATCATGGAGTTTGTTGTACATTTCTGGTGCAGGATGTACATTGTTGCAGTCATTGTTAGGATTTCCCTCGGTTTATACAGGTGGTCTAGCTGCAACTGTTTATTTTACAATCACTGGGACTGAATATAATGGCCCAGCTTGTTTCCACTTCAGTTAAACACTGGCGGATGGTTTAACTAGAATAAGCTGTCCAGCTAGAAAGGGTACATATTGGTTCAGGGGTAAGTCAAATTGTTCTTAACTGAACCTGTACTACACAAATTTGGTAATTATAGTTTGTTTGCCAGGTATTCTTCTTTCAGTTGCCACGTTCATATTTATTCATTATTATGTGGGTTGTCTTTGCTGAATAATTAGCTTAAACAAGGAGCCGCTACTCAGAGAGACATGTACGGGTAAAAGGCTCCGAAACATGTTGAGTAGTTACCCGCCGAAGACCCTTTAATTTATTTCGGCTAATACAGCCTATGTCAAAATTTTCCAGAGGAACGTGTGCAATTTGGACAATAGTACTTCTATATGTATATAGGTTAGACAGGGACAGGTTAGCTTATGGAGAGTAAAGAGTTTGGACTGCGGAATAGGGTAATGACTACTAGGAAGAGGTTTTGGACAAAAACCAAGACAACAGTCACATTCCTAACCCCAAAGTGTGGCATCCCAATGGTAACGGCTGGGAAATGTCTTATGATGGCTACCTCAAGCTTTTGATGTATACCAATGAGCTAACCCCACTGGAAGTCCGCAACTTGACTCATATGTAATACACCGATACTGAGTGTACTGTCGCAAGAAAGTGCCATTGCCTCCAGACAGGACTTAAATGTACAGAATTATGTGCATGCTTTGGACATGAGTGTGCAAATGACACTTTTGACACTGAAACAGACAGTGATTATGAGGAAGATGATGATTGAATCTTGGCGTAGAATCTCCAAACTGTGACCATCACTGATCAGCTTTCTGTATTCAGTGTGTACATGTACTTATACTGTTTTCCTTTACTAAAAGGCATCTTGAATTATAGTTTGATGCCAGAGATACATTAGTTATGTTGCAGGACTCCATGGGATGGTTCACTGTAAATTACGTGTAGGTGTGAATACATGATACAAAGTACTATCTTACTTTATCTGTTGTACTGGCATTGTTATGACGGTTCCCTAAGCGAAGATGACATATGATAGCCATATTAGCATATCAATTAATATGCATGTGGTATACTCATATAAACATGATAAATAAAACTTGTATGAGTACTGTTCCTAATCATTTTGCCTTTTTTTAATGAACGAAACTATAGCTGAGTAAGTATAGTATGTTATCCGTCGCACAATACTTAATTTTGATGCAAATTTTATATATTTGCATAAATTAACATATGATAATTAGGCACTTTGAACAAACTCTGTATTTTGTGACTATATTAGAGCAATTGAGCACCTTTTGGTGTTTATTTAGCCTTTCAACAAGCAGTATCACCAAAGTTATTACTTTTAAGGACAAATTTTAGTTGTCTCAGAAATGGCATAGGTTGTCATGGAAACGGGCAAAAATGTATATGATAAAACGCTTTTCAGATTCCACAACCAATTTTTTCATGAAGAGGACATATATACCTATAAGAAAATATAGGTTGTAACTTGTTATACCACGGGTTGGGGTATGACCCCCGAAGGGCCCTCTATGCCGCAGGTCTAAGTGGATACAACATCCTTGGATTTGTCAGTAGAGTAAAACAGAGTGTCATCTGCATATACGTTGACTTTAGATTTTTTGAGGGAGACACTGAGATCATTTACATAAAGAATAAACAACAGGGGGCCAAGAATTGACCCTTGGGGAACGCCAGTACCAATCATCATGGGTTGGGACAAGTTTCCATTGATACAAGCAATCTGTTTCCTGTCAGATAGCTAACTCTTGAACCAATGAAAACTTGTACCTTTGAATCCATAATGTTCAAGCTTGGCAAGAAGGATATTGTGATAATATGTGTCGAAAGCTTTTTTCAAATCTAAGGTAACAAGGCCAGTTATATTTCCGAATTGAATTTCATCAAATAAGGATTCTGTTAATCTATGAAGACTAGTCTGTGTTGAGTGTTTTGGACGGAAGCCTGACTGTTCCAGGCATAGGATTTTGTGTTCTGAGCAATATCTGTAGATCTGCCTATGAACAATTTTTTCCAGAAGTTTGGAGATTACTGGTAGGATGGAGATGGGTCTGTAGTTTCCAGGGTCAGTTCTAGAACCCTTCTTGAAAATGGCTGAAACTCTTGCAAATTTCCACTCATCAGGTACAATTCCTGCTTTGAGTGATTTATTAAAGATAAAAGCTAGGCTATTTGATATGGCTGGGGAAGCAGTTTTAAGAAGTTTGGATTGGATATTGTCAAGACCTGTTGCCTTGTTTTGTGGTAGTCCAGCCAAAAGTTTTGAAAAATCATGTTCAGAGATACTGCTGAAAGAAAAATGTCTAAGATAATGCGGCATACACTCGAGGAGGTAGTCAATAGCTGATCTAGTGGAACTTGGAATTTGGTTAGATAAATGAGTACCAATTTCAACTAAGAATTTATTGAATTCATTGGCAATTTCAGAAAATTTATTAATGAATGTATCATTGATAATTAAGGAAGTAATACCATTTTGTGAACATTTAGGCAAAAGATCTTTCAGCATACGCCACATTTCCTTACTATTGCCTTTGTTATTATTTACTGATGAGAAATAGTGTTTAAACTTGGCTTGGCGGACCAACGATGTAACTCTATTTCTTAAGTTTTTGTACTTTGCCCAGTCAGCTGTACATATATTTAATTGACAGAGACAAATAGACAGACAGATAGCTGCAAATAAACAGGCCCAGTCATGTATTAATGTTCATTTTCAGAGTACAACATATGTCTGTAAGTGGTTTGGTGTGTTGCTTAAAAATACAGCAGCAAAAATGTGAGCCAGAAGTTCCTAGTTTGTTTGAATTGATAATCCTGACCTAATTTGCAAGGTCACGAGGACAATTCTAATTAATACAGTTCTGACTGATGACTCAAAACCTCTTTGCACTTAGCCTTTTTGGGGCATAAAGATATATCCTTGTGATTTTTGATCTCATAGATCTACTCTTCAGTGACGATGGTGAATTAAAGTCAGGATCATTGGATATAAGGCATGTTTTCAGCTTTGGTACAATGAATTATCCTTGTACAGGCATCCCGCAAAACAAGTGACTCACGCCCAATTTGTTGGTAACCTGTTCGTAGTCAGGTAGAAATATGGAAATTTTTGTAGTAGCTAACTAGCTGACCACGGTAAATGGCAATTGGGTTTACTTTTGACCCCTCGTGCTGTACCTTTTAACCCCTGTCTTTGCAATTTTTGGCTAGGATGCCATCGGACTCACACGTAAAATTCACTTGGCTTCACGTAGTGGCTGTTTAGCTCCCATGGGTAAAAAGGATACTTTGATATACATGTGGAAATTAAGCTGCATTTGTGACCATTTTGCTGCACTTTGAGATCCTCTGCTAAACTTACTGACCAATGCACTTGTAATTCCTGCTATTGTGTCATTGTTAAGTCAAGTGGTTGTTCAAACATATTTCTAGTCATTGTTTACCATAACATCATCCCTGCAGCTACATGTATAAAACACTTTCACATTTGATGAACTGTGGTGTTTGGACTCTGAGTGTTGGTCATTTTACACCTTTGGGCATTTTGCTGTATGTAAATGGCGTTATGGATGATGATCATAGAAGTAGGAAAATATAGCCAATGTTATGATTGTAAATATGTATACATAAGAAAACGTATAAACTGAGATGAGTTAAATGTGTAAGAAATACGATTTGAGTATATCATTTATTATCACGATTCACTGTAACCTTTAACTTGAACAGGAATTTCAAGAGTTACATTTGCACGTGCACATATATGGCATAAGTGGGTCATACGAGCAGCTGGATCTGATCGGCTTAGTGAGGTCTGGTCACTGATTTAAAAGCTTTAAGACCATGGGAAAGTAATCATCCTGACTGTAATAAACAAAAGGCCAGGAATGAAATATTTTTCAGTGTTTCCAGATTCATGTATGTAAGCATGGTAGCCATAAGTGCTCCATGTTGAATGTAGTTTTTGAATATCAAATGGTAAGCCCACGTGCTATGGACGCATAAACTATGTGTATTATATTGTGCATTGATATGTGCTTTTCCTCGTTGCTGAGTGGTTTCATAGTAAATTCCTCAATTAAATACGTCTTGCGTTTGGCAGCTGGAATTTATTTTGGCAAGATATATGAGAAATATCTTTCAAAATAAATCAATTTGGCTAAAGTTCTAGATATATTTCCCATTTCTGATACTAGACTTTGATTTTGCGTGGCAACCCAGAGTGATTCAAGCTTGTTTATTTAACCAATAACATGCATATACAGCGACGAATGTATTCAAACACAAAAAGTTGAAAAAACAGGATTTACCATTTTTGAATGTTCAATATTTGGTCGGGGAGACCCATATTGAGACCTTTGATAAGCCGCTAGCATGCATGCCACCCCACTGCGAAGTAATAATACAAAACTGATCATGTACCACTATAAAAATATAAATAAATATGGACATATAAATATGCTATTAGCTCAGTACGATTTACAAACATAACATATATGTTTGCTGCACGATTCCTCGTATATAACAGTTGAATATTTTTTCATATTAAAAGAAACTACAAATAACTATGTGCATGTACTTTTCCAACAAAAACTTCAGGTATGTTCTTTATGAGATGAACAAGTTCATGTCTTAAATATTTTTGGGGCTAAAGTAGGCTGGGTACGTGGTGCAAAAAGCAAAGATCAATTTCTCTTCCTATTTTGGTCATGTATTTGGGAGTTTGAAGGAATCAAAATTCACTAAAGTTAGCAGGCAGTAGACCATTTTGAAATTTAAAATAAAATATTATGACTTGAGAAAAATTAAATATCTTCCAATTTCCGTAAATTGAGTGATTTTAAGGTTGGATCAGGTTGAGCATCATATTTGTCATAACTGCCTGTTAGGACTGCCTTCTTTTAAATTTTAAATAGTCAATCAAACTTATGCCCGTAAGCAGGAAAGCAGTACTTAAGACAGGGAAGGATTAGAGAGTTATAAATCGTTTTATAAACTTTTGTGTGCTGAGAGTATTTTTAGCCTATTCATAATACCAGTAGTATGAGAAATTTTATGTTCAGTCTTTTGCATGTTATTGTTCTAGCTAACGTTTTTATCCAACACTCGACCTAAAAATTATCTTATTACCACATTCAATTTAAGTGTAAAATATTTTAAGACTAGGAATAGCTAACGTTCTTTGAGGCTGGTAAAAGACCATAAAATGTATTTAAGGACAACATAAGCAACTTTAACCATGCACTACTCTTGTCAAATTCCAGCTTTGTGAGTTCGGAAACTTCTTTGTCAGCGCTGGAACGATTACAAAATTCTAATGTCGTATACAAGGTTGTGTATTCGGCATATATTATAAAATTAAATTTCGAAGAGACAGACTTAATATCCTTTATATGAATCAGAAATAGCATCGGACGTAAGATTGAACCTTGAGGTACACATGTATGAATATTTAGTGAACCAGATTTGTGTACATCAGATAATACGTTTTAGTGTCTGTTTTTCATGTAACTTTTAATTAGGTCTAAGGCCAGCCCATGAATGCCGTGAAAATCTAATTCATGAGAAGAATTTCGTGATGTAAAGTACCAAAAAAATTTAGAAAGATCCATACAAATATTTAGGTGTGTCTCTCTTTTGTCCATGTCTAAAATCATTCTGTCTGTGTCCTCCATAGTTGCAAGTTCAGTTAAGTGGCTATTTCTAGTGCCGTATTGACCGAAATATGATATATTATGAATTTTGAGGTACTCAAACAAAAGTAAACTTGATCAAGTATTACTTTTTGAAACATTTTGGATACAGCTGGAAAAATAGAAATGGGTTACTAATTTTTTATTAGAAAAGCATCATCCGTTTTATAAATGGGCACAAACATTGCCAATTTTGATAAATCGGGGGATAATATCTGTTGTGATAGATTGGTTTATAACAAATGGAGATAATTTTGGACACATCTGTTTAATTTCATTCTTCAATAGACATTTGGATAAATAATCATGGCCACAGCTTTTTTAGGTCTTAGAGAATCAATTATTTTTATTATTATAATATCTTCATTTACAGGGCTAAACGAGAAACTATATTGAATTAGGTTTTTGAGACAGTCCTTATAAGAACGATTTGCAATAGGCATTATCTATTTAGATGCAAACTTTGGCTCAACCCCTGTAAGAATGAATTGACTTTGTCAACTATCGTGGTTTTTATCGGTCACATATTCATTACTGATGATAAAGTCGTCAGGGAAACACTTCTTCGTTTTAAGTCTTCAGAATGTCATTTTTACTTAACCATGTGCTCTTGATATAACTTTATACCTGTTAAAACAAGTCCTTTTAATATTCTTTTTGGCAACTGTAATATTGTTTTTTAGAATCATGCTGTAAGTATATAAGTTCAATAAACGGATGTGGTACTCTTCACTGTTTTGTGGACTCTGTTTCAATTGGTTATATAATCGGTCTTGCGTATGTATGCAGCGTATGATTTCATAGATTATCCATGGCGACCTCTTATGTTTGTTTATATTTTTAAACCCTCCTAAGTTGCGAGTGATGTTTTAATGCAGTAGTTATGGCTGTATTAGTAAACGATTAAGATCAATTAGGGCATGTATTAAGGACAGTTAAGACACCAAAAACCTTTGCATGGCCGATTTTGAGATTTTAACGGTTTTTACAAGATGAATGTCCTTTCTATATGTTGTCATAATTTCAAGCTTTTAGCTAAAGTAGAAATATGAGAAAAACCGCCAAGATACACACAGGCATGTGGACATGCGAAAGTTCATGTGTCATTCTTTTGGTTTCCTGCCACCAAGCGGTACAATGCCACCCGTCAATCATACCTAATAGTCTGTCACGTGGCTACAGGTAGCAACGGTCCATGACAAAAAGAGAGTGGTATCACGACGGCACCACAAAATCAGCCGCATGCCGAAAGTATGTTTGAGGGCAGGGAAAAGATGTAAACATGCTAACATATCACAGCCTTAATGGTTTACTTGATAGTTATCTTGCTTGTTTTGCGTTCTAATGAAGGAAGACTTTAAATGTTCAGGAGGAGTGGGAATCGTCAGGCGATATCCATTCAAAGGCCGTGCCGCGATGGATTACCCATTGGTCCTGCACACCAAAGACAGGTGTGGAAAAAAGAAACTGGCACTTTAACCAACAATAACCACGTACATAATAATATATCAAAACCCAGGGATGAGGAAATAAAAGTACAAATAAACAGATCGAAATAAACGTGAACAGAAGAGATAACACGAAACAGCGATACAAAACTCAGGTTGGAAATAGAAATAAAACTCATTGAGAAAATAACTACAAAATAATGACAAGCCAACTAACTAAAATGTGCGGACAAGTCGAACAAGCTAACTACATAAAGTATACTGATACGAGTAAATACAATAAAACACTATCCCTAAAAACGGGATGAAGAGGTAGGGGGCGGAAGATCAAACCCGCCATCCGTCCACTGACCACGAACGGCCGTAGGCCGCCCCACCCAAGCAAGACAACACAACTTTCCTTGCCAGGGTTGAGGTCACAGGGCCCGAAGGGCCGCCTCCATGACGTCACGCTTTGAAACCACATTGTCGCTGTCGCCGTTTGACAGTTCGCTGAATAATGTTTTCCGCACTTCAGAGGCTCTTTTATTCATATGATTGGCCAAGAATTGATTGACAATCTCACCAAATGTTACGGGACAATGTTTAATACGTTTTGTGCAAATATCAGATCAACTTGAGCAAACGGTATTGTTTCAGAGGCAAATGATAAACATCAAAGGCCTTTGAAGCTTGTCTTCTCAGAAAGTGTAATAGGACGAGAACCCCATCTAAAAATGGTTTTTCCAAGAAAACAGCTGGGCAAAATTTAATCCGGTTGAAGACTTTTGATTCTGCAATGTCTGAACTACAAAAGCAATTCAGCAATTTTCAAAATTGTGCTTCGTTCTTTGTGTATGAAATGAAAAAAAATGAACATCCTGGAAATCAAAGGGAAAATTGAAATGTCAAACTTTGAGGATGGATAACAGAAAAACCAAACCAAACATAAATAATCTTAGGATTTTTTTTGCTGCCAATATGTTAGGATTAAGATGCAAGTGTAATTATGATTTTATCACAAACAATTAATGACTTATATCGACATTTATAGGGTGGATGCTTTGCGGTCAATTTTCAATTGTTTATTCAACAATTAACATCACACACATTCAAATACGGGACATATAGTTTATTTTCGGAACGAGCGGGACTCGAACCTACAACCTTTGGCACCAGTCGCCCAGCTACAATATATAAATTCTTTAGATAATGACGATTACAGACACATATGATTTGTTATCCTAACGCAAATACATTTTGAGCTTGGATTGATTAGAGTGAGATTTATTTTTGGTGTCTTACCTGTCCTTAAGAGTGGTGTCTATTTAATGCTGCAACTGGGGTTCAGACAATTATCTTTTTATATGGTTTATAGCATCCCGATGATGATATGGGACCTGAACATCCTTTGGCATAGACTGAGTAATGACATACCTAGTGGGGCAAACAGAGTGATAAAGACATACAACACTATCTGGAAGTTGTGCTGCTTTAACACAAAACTGTGAATATATTTGTACATGTCTGATCACTATATGTATACATATACTGGTGTGACGTCATACACCGTAGTTCCATGGTATACCAACTTTTAGCGTCCTTTTCCCTGATTTTACGCTGTAAGAAAGCAACATTGGATATCTTTTTCATCATCGGATCCTGGCATTAAGCACAAGAAGCACACAGAACTGAACATTTGGAGAGGAATAACCATAGGAAGTGACACAAACAGTGTTTTATACTTATAGGACTGGCACACAAGGCACTCAAGTTTAGCGCCATTAACCATTGTCTAGACGAGTAACTGACTCTCACAGTTGGTGACTTTCGCATCTTTTATCGCCATGGGTGATCCTGACTCAGACAGCGTCACAGAAAAATCAGAAAATACATCCCCTAGGCGTGTACACATAATTCTTACTACACCCAAACGTATTGGAAGAGAATTGTAGAAAAAAATTTAGAGCATAGGGAGCAGAAAAAAAAACAAAAACAAAAACAAAAAAACAAAACAAAAAAAAACAAAAAACAAAAAACAAAAAAAAAAACAAACAAAAAAAAACCAAACAAAAACAAAAAAACAAAACAAAAACAAACAAACAAACAAACAAACAAACAAAAAACCAACCCCGGATGGGGTTGTTCCATAGTCACAGGTAAACGCAGAGACAGTTTCTCTAGAATCTCCCATTAAAGGGCCAAGTAGGAAAGGAGATAGCGCAGTGGACCCCACAGACAACAATGAAAATGTTGAGACAGGCATTGTTGACCAACCAAGTAATGTTGACAGGAACTAAAAAAAAACTAGATATCATATTGTGACTAAGAAGCCGTGTATGTGAGCCACGAAGTTGGAAAGAAGCGAAACGCCTGATTTGCTACATGAACAAAACAGATTGAAGGACAGAATCAAAGATTTTCGGGGTGAAAATAGAAAAAAAAACTGCCGCACGGAATCAAGTAAGGGAGGCCCAACAAGCAGAAATGGATCGTATACAAAACAAAATGTTGCGAAATATAAAGATGAAATAGAAACAATGAAAACCACAGCACTACAGTTAAAAGATGGGCTAATAAATGCGAAAGAAGAAACATTGCGTTGGCAAGTACATGCTCAGGGCATGGAGGCAGGAACTGTGTCATGGTCAACAGTCGTCAACAAAAAGTCTACTGCCATGTGACTCAGAGTCCAGGGTACCATGGAACAGCCCAACGGACAAGACAAATAAGAAAAAGGCTACTTCTGGGTAGGTCGCATATGAATAATTTGTATCTAACAAGTAATGATGAATAATGACAACTATATGGTGACCCTAGAGAAACTTTATACAATCGAACAGACTCGTGAATACCTTGCTAACCATTTGAATTAAGATGCCATCATTTTGGACTTGAACACCAACGATGTGAAAAAGAGAGCCACTGAGGCTGTCGCGGCAGATCTTGCTACTTTAGCCGATGACATTCTTTCCATTGGTAGAAAGAGACGTGCCATACTATGTGCAGCCACTCCATGTCTTGATGAGGAGCTAGATCTCAAAGTGCAAGTTGCAATCTTTTAGCTTAAACTAAAGGTGAGCTCAAAAGCAGGGATTGAATTATGCGATAATTATGCTAGCTTTGTGAAGAGCCCACAAAACAGACCACAGACAGACTTATATGGTTATAAAACACATCCGAAGGAAAAAGGAACTCGCCTACTTGCTGCCAATATTAAGTATGCCTATAAACCGGAGCTACGACAACAGAGGTGGGGACGAAACCAAAACATGAACAGTGGGTGCTAAAACATGAACAGTGGGTGCTATAACGAACATAATGGTCACAACAATGACTTTACCAGTAACAGAGGACCACATGCCCCCAATACAGGAAAGTGAATGTATTACAATTCATAGTGTGCCTAAAGCTCGGATTAACTTGCATTGTAATTTAGAATATGCTCCACCACTTGAAAATAATGACGTTGAACGTCAACGGTCACAGCCACAAGGTTTGTGGAAAATCAAAATAAATTGTCTCAAATTTTATTGATGTTGGCTTTTTGCAGAATGTGAACGATTTTGATGTTTTGGGTTTAACAGAAACCCACGCAGGACTTGATACACCGATGGCAATTCCTAACTATAGATGTCAGCGCACTGCCCGGCCGGACAAAGATAAAGCATAAAAATTCTTGGGTGGCATCTCTGTGTATGTTAAGAGCTGTGTTTACATTGGTGTCGAATTATTTTCCGATTGTTAAGGCGGGTATTTTTTTTGATAAGGCTAAAAAGTCATAATTTCTCATATATATATATATATATATATATATATATATATATATATATATATATATATATGCAAAATATATATATATATATATATATATATATATATATATATATATATATATATATATATATATATATTGCACCGGTTTATATTTTACCAGTCAATTCTATGTACAAATGTGAAAGATATTTTCAAACAGCTTCAAGGTGATGATGTATTACGATATTCAATGAATGGGAGTAACTGTATTAAAATTGACAACTGTATTGCAGCTACCTCATCAGTAAACAGTTATCTTTTGACTTGCAAGGCAGATACTCACTTTGTACCCATGCATGCGGATGGTATCCATTATATGCCAACGCACCGAACCAATATGGAACGGCTGAACATGGTAGTCTTTTACTGAACGTATGTGTTTCTACAGTGGTTCGTATCTTTGATGGCCGAAAAATTGGTAACATTGCAGGTAAATGCGCATGTTCTAGCCACAATGCCAGGGAGCCAACTTCTATTGATTATGCTGTAGCCGACCAGTCTCTCTTTTATTGTATACCATGCATGATAGTTTGTGACCTGACCTGGCTGTCTGACCATTATAGTTTATCTTTTGAAATTGCAGTTAGCCTGATAAGATATAAAACGCCACATTTTATCTGAAACACGTGATACCCTGAAGCTTTTACCACAATCCTTTGTCTGGAATAAATTGGACCTAGCAATGTTCAGCAATATGATTGGGGACTCTGACAAAATTCTTCACAAAGCAGAGACAGTCACACTGAAGGTGAAGAAAACAAAACAGAAAAAATGTAGAAAGCTGCCCAAATATGCTTCCAGTGATTGCTACGCTTTACATTCGGAAATTAACAGCATGACCAAAATTATTCGGGTGACCCGCGAAATTTTCCATTGAGTTTTACGCTACAAGAAAACAATTCAAATCGATTGCAAAAATAATAAAAAAAAAGGAAAACGAATTTAAACATAGTGTTTTACATTACACTCAGCATAATTTGACACTACATGTATAATAGTTCATTGTTGAATGGCTTTCCCTACATTATTTCTATTTACATTTATTTCAATCTGCATTTGCTACCTTGCACATATATATGTACTTTTTGAGTGCATTGATCATTTGAGAGATACTATAAGCCCAGCAGGGTTTCCATCTCTCGCGTTTTACTGGGGCTTATCTTGATGTATCCACTTACTTTAATAAACTTCAACTTCAACAATCCTTTGATGACACGTTACACCATTTTACACGTCTCATGACACAGAGCCATGTTTGTCAATCTGAAGACTCAAACATGAAACAAACAGTGAAATCATTGTTAGAAAGCATGACGGAAAAAGTGCCACGTTTACAAATATTGCCTATAGAACGATATAGACTGAGATCTACAAAGCTCTAAGAAAACTTAAGAACAGCCAGTCACATGGTGGTGTTTGAAACGAAACGTAACCGGTAGACACAAACGACCCAACAAAAGACCATTAAAACAGCGGACATATAACTTTTGCGACCAAATAAAAAAATTAGTACCACTTTATGATGGAATGTAAGCTGTTCGAATTCCTCGCAAAATTATGATTATGGCATTTGAAAATAATTTTGGCACATTTAGTCAACATGTCACTGATCAAATATCTATTATGTTTATGAAATTACAACATAGTGAGATTGTTTTAAATTGTGGGAAAGTACGTCGCTAGTGTCATTAATATAAGGGGGGACGGGGAACGCATTGTAGTTCTTCTGTGTGTGTGTGTGTGTGTGTGTGTGTGTGTGTGTGTGTGTGTGTGTGTCTGTGTGACTGGTGGTATTAGGCTTGTGCTTCTTCTGTGCGGGTGTGTGGTATTAGCCTTAGGTGTACATATTGTACACGGCTTTTCGTGTGTATGCTTGGACCTTTTCTTTGGCATTCGTGTCGGTATTGTATTTGTATTTGTATATGAAATCTGTATTTGTGTAACCTGGCAGACTGCTATGGATATGTATTGTGGTGGAATCAACAAAGTTAATTTCATGCTATTTCATACAACAATAGTTCCTGTCTTTGTGTTTTGTTGACGGCTACAACATAAGTACATAATATAGTCTTGGTACAGAGTTGGGTCTTCTTAGCAGAAAGGTCGACATTGTGACTCTTATGATTTTTGAAGATGGTATACTGTCTTTAGTAGCAAATGAGATCGGTATGCTTCAGTTGGACGGCACCTCTTATGTGGTAATGACACTATATAAATTTGACAATGGGGGTGATAATAGTCCCCAAAACAATCATGTTCAAATTCCAGTTAGATGACCTGGATATAGTCAAGGTTACAGGGCAACGCTTGTGATTGTAATTCTCAGAATTACAGATACAGGCTGAAACTGCAGATGGATAACTGACCTAACTTTCCGGGTCACTGGGCTACCCCAGTGAATTTTATGCTCAGCTGACACAGGAAGACCCATTTAAGCCAGAGGTTGGTTGATATTACTCGATTTCTTTCTGCTTTGTAATGATTATTTGTGGGTTTTTTTTCTACTTTTTCAAAACTGTTAAAATGCTTCTCCTTACACATGCCAAAATTTATATAGACTTGGTCTTGAAGAATGTATTCAGTGCTGGATGTATGTTCTTAAAAGTCAGCTTGATCGAGCATGTTTCAAACGAATACACATGTGACCTATGGGTTTTTCTAACGATACTTGCAGTTAAAAATTAGATGTGACCATAATACTTTATTTTACAGTATTAAAAAATTCACTGAGCCTTCAATTGTCGCTTTGCGTTCATTTCCGACTCACTCAAGGCACAAAAGGTTAGTAACGTCACAAATGCAACACCGCTGGCTGACGGGGAAAACTCTGACCATGCTAGCAAGCTATGGCTGTCAAGTGTCACTAGTTTTAACCTATCGGGTTCGATTTTCACCCTCGGAAGCATGTGGAGAAAGTTCCTTCCACTTTAACCGTGTACTGTGGTTTTCTCTGAGTTCTTCGGTTTCTTCCACCACAGGCAAGGTAGGAAGTATACGCAAACATCTGTGCCATGGAGAGTGACACGATAAGTCAATGCTCGACTTCTTTCACAATCCATGTAAAACAATGTGTCTATACTTATTATAGTCACCCTTCATCAACAGGATTAAAATGCAAGTCTAAATACTCATTTACATCCCTGTTCCCGCCCTGATTGGGTCGGTGTGTTGCTGCTTATTGTAACAACACAATTTCTACAGCTTGTTAACATTCCCCCAAAGACAAGTTGGGATCGTCTGGCAGTCCCATGGCTGCACTGCCTGTACTTCTAGTGACAGCAGGGTTCTAACCGGTTCGCTAATATCTGCATGGCTGAAGGGGGCTTTTCCTTGGCTGCTGCAGCTTTCTTACTAATTCTTATTTATTCTCATCAGACCACGTCCACGAAAAACCCGATTCAGACTCTGAGAAATGACTATGCTGTGCTGTATCTGCCATGACTCTTGGCTAACTGAAGGCACTGTGGCGTATAACACATTCACCCCAGCCAGTGGGTTGTGTTTGTGACGTCACAAGCACTTTCCCACATCGTGCCACGATCGGCGTAAATTCCCTCGCTTTCATGTAGCAAATGTGGCGTACTTTGGAGGTAAGAAAATTACCATTCGAAAATGAAATGTAACATTTTGGTTTTCAGATATAATTTCTAAACACCCTAAACATCAACTTTCTAATTTGTGGTAGCCATTCAATCAAGCTGACCTTTAATTCACATTTTTTTTCAAAACTTACTAAATCATCAGAATAAGTACAAACATTTCCAAACATACAGACATGAATTCATGCTCATCTGTTATTCTACATGTATATCATTATCATATTTCAATTGACATGTCAGGTTCTATTGGATAAATTGGATTTTAGGCTCAAAGCCGAGTTTTGCTCAACACAAGACTGTCCAACAAATCTCAATTTCTTTTCTTTTATCGTTTCCATTTCGTCTTATTACATTTGTAATTCAGCGGAATAAAAGCAAAGCTATTTGTAATAAAAATAGTTAGAAACTCCAGTTATTTTTAATATTTCAGCGATTTGGAATAGCACAATTTTATTTGTATTAAAAATGGGCAGGGAATATCAGAAATTTGTAACAACTGCAGCAGACTGTGATATTTTAGCATTACACAACTTGTATCAAAATCGTGCAGAAAAATGTAAGGAGGTGTCGTCTTTTATTAAAAATTGACAATTTTGATAAAAGTAAGGAAAAGAAAGGATTGTGAAATGTCGGCAAACAGTCCAGTTCTCCTACATTTCCTGACTTCTGTATGGGCTCTATATTCTGGTATCATATCGCTGCCTTCTATTCACAAAGTTTCATATACACACAACCACCTCGACCTGAAAGTCAGCGCCCCCTCACTGTTATTTCAAAATATCAGTTATTTAATTATACATGCCAACTCTCACTCCATCCCACACAACCCCCAGGATACCTGAGTTGAAGAGCAACTGCAACAATGTGGGGTAGATGAAACCACACGGTGAATGTGGCTATTGAGTCTCAAGGTATTGCATGATTACGTTTTGACTTCATAGTTGTATAAAAAATAAACTTTATTGCATATTACTATGAGTGTCAGTATACAGAGGTGGAGGTTTAAAAATGGATCACAAATTTTCTTTTTCAGATGGGTAAAGTTGGCACTCAGTTGTTGCCTCATGGAATATAACTTGCATTTGAATACCAATCTGCTATAATTTGCAGCTGTACCCATTTGCATTCATACTTTGCGGGCTATATGCATCCCAAGATCGGCTATTTTTCCCTAAGCAGGATAAATAATTGCATAGCAATATGAGTATATGCGGCGTACCAATCCAATGAGAAGTACAACTAATTAGCACACTTTGATTCCCATTTTCTTCTGCAAGTATGTTAGTTTTACTTCAGTGTTAGTGAAAATGTCAGAAGTATTATACTTCTCAATGTACCCCCAGCCCCAACAACAAATGATCGACCCTGTGCATGCCGTATGTTTATTCTTATTTATTTCGGTGGAAACATGCAAATATTTTACATACATGAGCAAAATTTTTCCATCAGATGTAAAACAACGTATCCCCGTGGCAATGACTTGCAGGCCAGATGCCCCCATTGTTGATACCCTCAGACCTGCAACAGATGAAATAATATCAATACCTCACTTATTCATTTGTTTCCATCACCTGCCCTCTTATTCATCCATTCCCATTTGTACAGTCTTTTACAACAATGTAACTGAAACGGATACCCAACATATGACACAAAGGCAAGAAATTCATATTGCATGGAAATTTGGGACACAGTAGCTTTCAGACTCCAACTCATAATCATTTTACTCGATATAAATTCACAATGATATTCAAATAGCTGTGCTATTTGTTAAAAAAAAAAAAAAAAAAGAAAAAAAAAAACCGTCCGTGCAGCTCCATATTAGTATCATAAATAAATCACAAGAAAAGTCAGGGTAATCCCAACTAAGGATTTACAGTCTGCTACAATGGGGGCTACCTGTAGACTAACGACTATAACTTTTTCATGTGACAAGCTATTATATTGCTTGAATAAAGGATCCGTGTTTGCCATAAAAGAGGAACTGCGAAAAAGGCGGATAGCTTTTTTCTGTAGTTTTTCTACTCGATCATAGGAATGGCCCCAGGCAAGGGCATAATAAGTTGACTGAGGTAAAAGGAGTGCATTGCATACTAGCAAGAGACGTTTAACACTTTCAAGCCTGTGCAATTTACAGGAGCTATGTACCCGATGTCCGGTGATTTTTGGCACTATTCAGAATGTTTGACCCCAATTCATTTTTATCTATACTCTTACCCTCAATGAAAACTTACTATCTACATATACATTGGCCCTAGAACTCTTGGGTTACACCTCCAGCGCATTAAAGGATTAGTTAATATGTTTTCAAGAATTGTATCTATAAATAAAGGATATTTCTCCAGTACATTTAGTTGATGACACAGAAAGAAGAGTTATGTAGAGTGAAAAAGGCGGCCGAAACTACCTTCCTTAGAGACAGTTTTTAAAAGATTCCACTCTTGAGGATCATTCTTCAAGGATCTCATTCCTCCCCACCCGGACGTACATTTCATGCTCTGGTCCGTATATGTCTAAAAGCCGGACGCAATTTTCATGCTCTTGGGCGGTAATGTCTCAAAGTTGCACCGGCCTGCCCAATGGTTGGGTGGATCTCGCAGGAATACTCATCTCATTTGTTTCAACATAGCGGCCGTTAATGCGGGTATATTTTGAAGGGCCTTATGGCCCGGCATACGCATGTGCTTTATGCAATATGTACTTTGGGCCATTTTTACACACGAAACAAATGAATTATGAATTTTAATAACGCTTGACCCGGCTGATGATTCATGCTTTAACTTTCTCGAACTCTCTATGGCCCCTTCAGAAAATGATAATATTTTTTTCTTAAACTGCCCTCCTGTGGGCTTCACACGAAACATTAGAGACACCTTAGCGGGATCTTGTGAACGGACGCATTGATCATAGTGAGGGATATGTCTCCTTAAGGGAAATCCGCAAACCTTAAAATGCTGAGATCATTAAGAACTGATTTATGATTTTTGACTCCATAAAGGCAGCCTTTAAGATTCTCAACCATTGATTTCATGCTCGCCCGACGATTTTATGCAGCATGTCCCTACTCAACAAATGCCCCGACTACAAAGTGTCAATTGTTGTAATCGTTTTAAAATGCCAAATGCCGGCAGGCTTGTTAGCTATGAATTAATGTGGGCAGTCCAGTTTCCATTCTCATAAATCACTAGCGCTAAAAAGTCAAGTTAAACTGTTTTTCCTGTTCGAGTATCATTAGTTTTGAAATCCAGATTTAGACGAATTTTGCGTTGTGGAAAGTGAAAAATCATATACTTGGTTTAAAAAATAGGTGAAGATTATTTGTTTGCCGTGAGCTAGTTGTGAACTTTTCTTGATTTAAGAGTTATAGCATCAGATAAATTACCATTGGTAGTGGCAGCATGAGCATCATTATGTGAAGAGCATAAGGTTTTAGCATGTTTCGTATCATCAGCATAAAGAACAACCCTTAACTTAGGGCAGGCAAGATATATACCATTCATATATATTAAGAGTAGAGGAGGGGGAGTATAGATCCTTAAGGAAGCACCGGTGGTAGCAAGTAATGGTTATAAGCATTCAATGTCGAATTTAATAAATCGATGTCTATTTGTCAGGTAACTTTAGAACCATTTTTGAACATTACTATGTATTGTATGATATTTCCGTTTTTAAAGTTCCGTGGTCCAGAGTGCAGAAGGATTTGGATAAGTCGAGGTATGTACTAATAAGTGTTTCTCCTGAATGAAGGATTTGGTAAATATTATCAATGGATAAAAGTGCTTCAGTTGCAGTAGAGTGTAACTGTTAAAAGTCACGCTGGCTGTTGTTGAATTGATCATTCAGTGCCAAAAGTTATATAACTGATGGTAAATTACTTTTTCTGACTTAACGCGTGGACGATATTGATATCGACATTACGGAAATCAACTAGTACCACTGTCCTTACGAGTTTGATCATAGGGTGGCCCTACAGTGTGTTAATAGATAATGCAGCATTAGTTGACTGTTGCTGACGTAGTAACCGCAAGAGCATGCTGTTTTATGCCAGTTTTTGTTGAGGTTTGTCCAGCAAAGGAAAGAAGAAGAAGAAGAAGAAGAAGAAGAAGAAGAAGAAGAAGAAGAAGAAGAAGAAGAAGAAGAAGAAGAAGAAGAAAAATCGAAAAGTGAGTGAAGGAAACGTCGTCCATAACTGCCAGCCATGCAATGCTAGATTTTGCTTCATACTCGGTATATTTGACAAGAATTGCTGAAGCAACTTTGAATCGAGCAAATTTTGGCATCGTGCGGCAAGCATGTTTTTCTTTTTCTTTTTGGTACTGTCAAATGTTAATAAATAACGATTTCTGGATATCAATGGTGAAAGGGAATTAAAGTAAAGAGTGCATTCTCAAATTTAGAAAAGTAAACATCTGGGTATTCCATGTTGGCACCAGTAGTAGCCACTATAACCGTATGCTTCTTAAAGATCAAGATGAGTATTAAATGTAGCAAATAGATAATAAAATGTCGCCCAAATTGTGTACTTTTGTGTGGAAATTAAAAAATTTCAAATTCATCTAGGTCTCTTCTAGAATGAATGGAAATTTGGCTACCAATTTTTAAATCCAGTGGGATATTTATGTTTTTGATATGGCACGTGCATGACACGTTAAGTGTTACGAAATGTTGACGGTAGTCATGCTCTACGGGAAACCATTTATCTGAGCTCCCTGTTTTGTTTTGTTTTTTCTCATGGACATCCGAGAAATCAAATTGAATCTCTCCGCACAACTGGCGAGCAAATGTAACTGCCAATAAGAATCAACAAACAGTTAACTCAGTTGACCAAAACATAGTACACAAACATACAGAAACAAAGCCCAATCAGAGCCCGCATGCACTGACTCTTAAATCCAGTGACAGCAGTGGACAAGTGAGCAAAATTTGGTGAAAGTAAATGCAAGTTGCGTTGACATTGAAAAATGTCGCGTATCAAATCGTTTTATAGGTTTAGATGCAAACATGGCAAGCTTATCTGGGATTTGATTGACGAATAGTTTGGAGGGGGGGGGGGTAGCAGGGGAACATGGCCGATTTGGTAGTGTTGAGGACTTTCTTTTATTTACTAAAGTTGTGCTACATAGGGGGCTGCCATATTAAACTTCATTACCATAAGTAGTAAACACAAACTGTCAGTATGTGTGGTAGAAATGTTTTGTCAAGGAGCGTGCGGAGTGCGCTGAGGGTAGGAGCTGGGAGACAGGTTTGGAGAGTAGGAAGGACAGGTTTGGCAGGTAGAGAGAGGTAGGGCTACGGCAAGGAGGGGGCAGGTAAGAGTAAGGACTGAGGAGAGGAGAGTGGGGAGGAGGCAGATTTGAATAGGTACATGCAATGTTCAGAGTGTTATATATTGGAAGAGTTTTGCACCCCGGGGGTCACCTTTACTATGGAAGAGGTTAGGCGGGGCAGCTTTCAGTACAGGAGTGGTAGCCCTGAAGACAGAATAACAGGCGGGTAGGGACAAGATCAGGGCTGTGTTGGATAGGAACAGATAGCAGAAGGGAACTAGGAGGGATGAGGGGAGAGTAGTGGGGCCGGATAGGAGTAACAGACAGGGAGTGAGTTGCTTGACAGGCTGAGGTAGGGGAAGGTATGATGAGGCAATAGACAGGTGGTGATAGCGGAGAGTAGTATTATGAGGTATGTATACCGGGTGTTCTGTTGAGAGTATTTTGGTTAAGATCCGTATGCCCAAATGACTCAGCAGACAGGGGGAGGGGGAATAAGGTGAGTGGGCCGGGAGGTTGACAGTTTTGGGGAGGTACAGGGGGTTGTTAGTAACTTGGTTCCCCTACCTCAGCCTGTCAAGCAACTCACTCCCTGTCTGAAGCTCTACACAAAATACATTCCGTTTCTTTATTCCAAGTCTAATAAAAGAGACATCCCCAATTATCACAGACAAAGTCTATTCCCATTCGTATTCTGGATTCTCAAAATATGCAAAATTGCAGTTCCTCAATGAATATTCAGACGTTTGTACCATCATTAACTGCTACATATGTAATAGAGACAATTAAAATGCTAGTTATTGCACATCTTTCCAATTCATATAAATGTATCAGAAATACTGTTTCTTAGTCCTGCCATTGCCTGAATTACTTTCACTGAGATTTCCTCAGTCCCAAACCAGCCATTTATCACATAAATAAATAACCAGGTGCAACTTATGATGTAACTCTACATCTTTCAGGTAGCTCCAGCGATAGCGGAATCAAATTCCTTAGCTGGAGTTAACCCGACATGTATTTATTTGAATGTTATTCAGCTTGTGGCTTTTATAACTGATGATTATATCTTTATTTTTGCTTTGATAACATTCTGATTGATTTGCCTATGATGTAACATGGCTGTCAAATAAAATAATTTTGACTTGACTTGACTTGTTAGATAAGTTGGGATATCAGATGGAAATTAGAAACGATTTTAACTGGATGGTAAGAGATCTCTGATGTGAAGAACAGGTTAGAAGAAGGAGAGGGAATCAAAGTGGGTGGGAAACATAAGCAGGGATACCGATTGAAAGCCATATACAGAGAGACTTCCACAAGATTTGGTGAGGAAATTGGATGTCGAATTACCAGTTGATCATATGAAGGGTGGGAAATCCGCAAAATGGGGTTTTGAATGAATTTTTGAAGAGAAGATCAGAAAATTGCTGGAAAGCACATGTTGACTCTTTGAAAAAAATATAAGAGACAAGGAAATCATTAAGGAAATAGAAGGAACTGCATATAACTTACATTCCACAGAGGGGGCGCATTGCACAGCTTGATCAGTGTATAGGTCAAAGGCAATAGCGTCGAATATTTGGAACATTTTGCATGTGTGATGTACAAAAGACCCGTGAAGAAAGTTGAAAGAGAAGGTAAGTTGATAAAATCAGGCAGAGAGTCAATGAATCAAATAGTATGATATAAATGACTGCAGAAAATAGTTTCAACAGAGCATTCTCAGGGAGGGTGCTTCGGAAGAGGGTAGCAGTCAAAGACATGCCATATGAGTTAAGTCATGGAGACTAAAAAGAAGGAGTGACAATTTCATTCAGCCACGATATTATTGCTAGGCTACAATCTATTTCCCTTGTTTTATAAATAAGGTATAAATGCATGTTTAATCCTACTGATGATGTTTTGAAGTCAAATTTTTTCCTTTTCGCGTGGCAAAATTGTGTCACTTTACTTGTGTAAGATGCGAGTAACTATTTTGTAACTTTTGCAGCCATAGGTACCCTTAGTGGTACACGCAAGCAGGAATTTTATCTTCATACAAAACTATATTACTAAACCAAAAAGAGGTTCTTCGAGAGAAAAGTAAACCCAATATGATTTTATTCCGCATTCCTAAACTTTACTATACAGACACTCTGTCATTCCAAAGCCACTCTTCTGTGCATGTGGTGATTAAAATGTTTTCAGGCAATGTTTTTATTATTATTGCAGTTTAAGGGAATCATGCAGCAGATGTGTACGTGAAATGTCTTTGTGGACTTCCACAACATAAACATCAAATGTACCAGTGTCAAAATTAGTTCGTTTACAAACAGTACAAAGCATAAAATCGTTAGCGCCTGCACAAACCACAAGTAGGTCCTTCTCTAGAGGCCCCTTGGTTAGGTTTTATATCAATAAATGAGAAAGATTTGGAATGGTTAGACAGGACAGATATATATATATATATATATATATATATATATATATATATATATATATATATATATATATATATATATATATATGGAGACAGCGAGAGAGAGAGAGAGAGAGAGAGAGAGAGAGAGAGATGAATGTCTAGGATAATCAGCAAAGGCAAAGGTGAGACAGCAGAGGATAGATGCAGGAATGTGTATTTTGAGGCAGTTGAAGAATAGAAAGGTCAAGGTAGGTGCTACACACAGAGAAGGTGGAAGAGCGGTACGCTTTGTAAGGGCCAGATGGAATTTTCACTTTAAACAAAATGAAATTGTCACTTTATAGAAGACATATTCGAGACCCGGCCATTCTGTGGTCAAAAAACTTATATATTTTCGATGCCCTGTTGATGCTGGTGAACTTACACATTTACATTCCTTGATCTGAGACAACTGGGAATGCAGTACGTCATTTATACTGGAATAAATACAATGAACTGGGCCGTGTCGATAATGACAGTCACGCATACTTGCCTCCATTGAACTACTCTTTTTAGGAATGAGGTTTTGGTACAGATGCTATGGGCGTTTCACATTTTCGACTGGGTGATTGGCGTCCAAGGTTGCTAGTTCAAGAGCTAGCCGGGCCGTGGTCACAAAACATATATGTTGGTACGATTGTAGCAGGAAAGAATGAGGAGGTGTGAGTAAAAAAGAGGGACTGAAGAGAAGAGCACAATGATAGCTGAATCAGCAGTAGAAAAGCCAGTGAAGTGAAGGCGTTGAGGTTGAATTAAGGGTTCAAAATTACAATTCCAAAGGAGAGCAGGGGTAATTTATTTTTTAGAAGCCGAAGCAAAAGTAGACGGGGGGGGGGGGGGGGCGGCGGGTGATGGACAGAGCCAAATATCTAGTGAAGGTATAAACGTGACTATGCATCATTTGGTGTATGACAAGCGAGATCTGTTTGAGTTTAATATTGTTAACTACCCTTACATGTATAGTAATATTCCTATTGGGAATGCTTATGGCGTCTATGTGTTACGGCTAATTGCATTTACTAGGCTATGCACTGATTTTGACAACTTTGAATTCTGCCATACATTTTATTTGATAAAACAGGGGTTTTTAAAATGGAAGTTGAAAACAAATCATTTTTGAAATTTGTAAATAAAAGGAATCCTTATCATGTAAATATAAAGCAGTTTTGAAAAGTTATATAAATGAGATTGTGAGCGAGTATTAATTGTATGCAGCAATTTAATGGTATATGTATGGAGCAGGAGACCTCCTAAAGTTGTGAGTTGCATGCATCAAGTCGTTTAGAGCTATTAGTAACTTTGGTTAGTTCCTGCCTTAATTCAGGAAGAGAGATGTTTTCCTCCATAATATATTCATGTCTGGTGTATGTCTATCTTGATCCAGCTGGGTTTGATGGCTGGCAATTTTTTCCATGGTTGAATCATGATTACACGGAGTTTGGTGCATTGATCAATGGTAAAGATATTTTGAACAATGGTGGTTTTGAATTTGGCAAATTCGTTTTTAGTTAAACAGAAAATGGGAAATATCATAGGTAATGTTTCGTGTCCATTGACAGAGTGAACTCTTCCGACACGCCCTACCATATAAATAGTTACGAATATATTCACATCAATTTAAGTCAGAAGTTAAATTAGAAAAAAATTAATTGTTAAAGGATGTAAATGAAAGAAAACTTTTGATAAGACTCAAAATAAGTGCACATAACTTCAATATCGCAAAAGATAGACATAAAAGTTCCCAGACATGACAGAAAATTTACATATGTTTGCAGGTGGAAGATGAATTTCATTATGTTTAAATTGGCAAAATGTCAGAGAAGCCAGAAAAAATATTTAATACTTCTGGGTGAATGTATTGTTAATCATGAATGGTTAACTGAAACATCTACTGCTTGCTATTGGTTCCGTTATGCCCGCCCTTGTCAATTCGTTCGGGTTTTGATCGGACCTGCAAGTATCTTGAACTTCCCCAAAGGACCACTTCTGTGTGACACAGTAAAACGTCAAAAGCGAACTTGTCAGATATAATGATATTGAAACCATTTGTCTCAGTTTTGGCTGAAGGTGGAGCCAACATAAACCAGCAGCAATAATACATCAACTTAATATAATGTTCGTTCAGCATCACTTCTTGTTTTGTGGGCTTCCCCTTTTTTTGCTAACTTTTAGGTACAAAAAAACGGGATGCATTTAGAAACAAAATACGTTACCTGACCCCCAAAACAATATCGCGATATTTTCTCTAATTCCGGTATGATTAGGTATAATTGGGACAGTCAAAGGGGCAAATTATTCTTGTCCAGATTTCAGTTGTATATTTGTAAGCACATTTCATGATGCACCAAATGAACGGGTTCCAGTTGACTGGGTAACGAGATGATGGGGTAACGCATTGACTGAGTACGATCGATGATGACAGGACACGAGTTTTCCGGGGTGAACAGATAGCTGCAGATAGACTTTGTCCTTTAATTGTAATACAGAAGATAATACAAAGACGAAGTACAATTTAAAAATAGAAGTAGTGAAATGATGAAAACTTATTTCGAACCAACGGTTAAAAGAGGTAAAATAAGAGCCATTTTTGAACGGCAGGTGGCAAAGTGCTTTCATGTGCAACTCATTTAAACTCAAACTTCCTCATTGGAATGTATCATGAGCATTACTCTCTCAGCTTGCTGGGAAACTTGGTATCTTTGGTTACATACGTGTAAACGTTACGTCCTAATAGATCGGAAAGGTCACTCTCTGTATGAACCCATCTAAATTATATATAATAACATTGCAGCGAAATAGCATCTGTGTTATCACCTGCAGGTTTTCATCACAAATTTGTTATCATCTCATAAACAGAATTGTAAAGCCAACCTTTTCAATTCATACACTGATAGCATATATGTATGGGACGGGTATTTCTGTTTACTAACCTTTTTCATCCATGATCCAAACACATGTTATGGCAAGTGCATAGGCGAAATTTCCAATTATCGCAAAAAGCACAATATGCAGTTCGGTCCATCCGAATACAAGTCGGGCGGTTTGTTCTATGGGACCCCACGTGTTGCCTACCATGCCCTGCATCAGCCCAAGCATGCAGAACAGCAGCAATATATACCAGCGTCGTTTGTATGCTGTGGGTGCCCCATCCAAGTTTTGTTCTTTCTTGTCTCCGTTTCCATAGTCTGGGACAAAGTTTTTCAAATCTGATGTGTTCTCAACTAACGGAGTATTAGTCCTTGCTGCTATTACCATTGTTCAAACAGATAGGATTTGATAAAAATAGACACAAACATGCTTTAGTCATACATGGAATGCTAGTTGTTTTACATCAACATGCTGCCTGGACCTGTGCTGTTTACACCTGCAGCACCACAAAAAGCAGCTGTTCATCGTTTATTTATCCTATGACAAAAAAGCTTCTCAAATATTTGCCTCACAATTAAAAGCATATGTCCTGTGAAACCTTTGCCACACACGAAGCATATGTACGTATGCGTCACTAGTGAAACATCTTTCTGTTTGCCATTTTTTGATTTACTGATAAGACAGTGAATCCACCTGCCCATGCAAAACTCACTTTGACTTGGTCCAAGAAAGCCTTTATTGCCATGCAACTGCATTTACGTGCTAGATATAGACCGGATGTAAAGGATAATCCGCGACTAGTTAGCAAGATATTTTGCCATATGGTTCAAACACCCCTCTTATTTCAATCCCTTCATCATCCCCACGAGGACCCTATCAAACTTAAAGTCACTTGTCCCTCTTTTTGACTTTTAATGCCAACAGGGTGCATCGTATTGACACCTGTCACGGCAAAACCAATAATTACGGATGCATATCAAATGCTTGACATGGTTGCAGTCAGTTCTTAAATGTATCTCAACACCCCTTCCATTGTAGCAAACTCTTCCAAAATGTGACTGAAATTGCTGCGAATATGCACCGAGACAGCTCTGTAAACTTCACTTTGTCCCTTCGCTTATTTGGAGATAGTTCCAATCATGTTCGATTTCTGCTTGTTCATCAGTATTCACGCATTTAAAAAAGGGAGTTACCATGTTATTTAAAGTGGTAGGAATAATTCAATGAAGTCTATACCCAAAATCAGTGCTCGTTGTTGCGTCTACATTTTATTTTGTTGATGAATTACGTACGTACGCAGGTATGCACGTATGTATGTATGTATGTATGTATGTATGTATGCATGTATGTGTGTATGTATGTATGTATGTGTGTATGTATGTATGTATGTATGTATGTATGTATGTATGTATGTATGTATGTATGTATGTAAACCTGTTGCCAGACAAATAACTTTGAAATGAATATGCCAACAGATGTGGTACCACAGTAATAAAATACATCTCACTTTTTGCTGTCTTCTTGAAAGTGGAGAAGGTGTATCTTATGTACGTTTTTTTTGTTTTTATTACAACTTACTAAACTTGTAACTGGGGCACCTGCAAATGTGAGGGTAGAGATAATCTAAGACATCAATCCCAAATAGATTATTGTTTAGATTAAATAATTTTAATTCACCCGTTTTCTTTCTTTTCTTTTTCTTATTTGTCCACTAAAATGTATATATGTGTAACCCCCAGGAAAAAGTATATTTTAACAAAATATATTTAAAATTGTAGGTTTCAGACTTCTTTAACGATAACTTTGGTGTATGATTCACAAATTTTAAAAGAACATTTTAGCTCAGCTGGCGTGTCAGTCAGCTGAGTTTATAGGATGGTCAGTTGTCTATCACCTGACCCTCATCCATCGCTCCTAGTTTGCACTTTCACATTTTATATTTTTTATTAATCTAAAATTGTCATTCGCATTCATGTCATACGTTGAGCCAATGTACCTCTGATCAATCTGTACCATTCTTGTTCAACTGGACATGCGTCCTAATTTTGGCATATTTGTGAATTTTGTTGTTTAATAAATTTTGTTATACCGCTTGTCAGATTCGTTTAGTAAATTTTTGTTAAACCGCTTGTCAGATTCACCAGAAACATTGTGGGACTATACCTAGGGTACTTCGAATAATACTTGGCCGTCTCATGGATTTTGAAATGACTCTTGGACTTGCAATCGTAACTTTAACGCTGATAACTGCATATGGCGTGGAAAAGAACCCAGGACCCAAAGGGAAAAAATCATACGTAGGAATCCTTATTTGACACTGATGTCTTTGTTTGCATGCAATACAAAACCTGCTGACGCAATAACGTACAGCAACAGCCAAACCAGTTTAGGTGGTGATCCTGAAGGGTCGCTAACTTTGAGGCAAATGCTTGCATTGCAAACGGCATCGCGAGTGGAGAACATCGAGCTGGAAAATCATGACATTAGGTAGAATAATGATTTACAAGACATTCACAAAGAGCTTGAAAGACTCAGAGATAATATATTAGAACCTGAAACCCAGAACAGGTTTTTGAAAGAAAAAGTAAAGAACTTGGATGAGCAATCAAAGAGAAATAAATCAGTCTTCAATGACACCGGTAAAAATGTCCAAAACATGGCCAAACAAAGGAGAGAGTGATAATACTATGAAAAAAATAGGACCAGAAGTGGAACAAGTTGGGACGGAAAAAGCTCGTAGGTTCAGTAAGAAGCGACAGGGGCAAAATAAGGCACACCTGCCATTGACGGGTTTAATCAGCGGACGGAGAAGAAAGGGGGAAAAAATAGGGATGCATGACAAGAATAAAGAACAAGATCAACAAAAGAGAGATGGGCAGATGATGATATCTGTAACGTTGCCTGGGGACAAAGCAGACAGCTGAAGTGTATCTTAAATGTGCAAGAAAGGGAAAAGAAAGAGCATATATTAGTTTCGATTAACTTATTGAAGGCAAAAAAAAATACACATTGTACGAAGTGGGAGAACTCGTGGAAAAAGTGTTTCTTGGGCGTGGCCAGGAAACATGGTGAGACTGAGAGGGTAATGAAAATCGAGTCAAGACCTAAAATAGAACAACGAGGACTTTACTTTTCTCGCGTGGAATATCGAGGACTTAATGTCCAAAATAAGTGAAAATGTATTCAGTCTTTGGGTAATCACAGTGTCATAATATTAAAAGGAACGTGGGCAGAAATCAAGGACTTTTTTGTAACTTTCTCCCTAGATACATCCTTTCACAGCATGCCCAGGGCAAATCCAAATAGACATAAAAGTGGTGGTATTGCAGTTTGTGGTGAACGCAAGTTTGTGAATGTAGTTAAAAGGATACACGCAGATTATAATTTTGAAGTAGTTTTGTAAATGGCAGTTGAAGTCACCATCATAAGGTAAGCTACTTCTTTTAATAAGTACGTATTACTGCTAGTCCAGAAGGATTGTATTTTTACAATGGTATGGTAAAAGATGAGCCCAATTAGCCACAAAATGAAATATTGAAGGTTCTGTTTGTGCCAGAGGCGAAGGTATGTTGTTACATTGCATAAGCTGATAATGCAAATGCAAGAATTGGTCATGAGTATGGTTATATTCAAGATTATCTACTTGATTTTTGTAAGAAAGGACACTGGCAGTTGTAGTCAATGGTAGAATAGATGTTGATACAGATGTATTTGACACGAATGAATGTTTACTGACTACGCAGTTACACAAATACAGCAATGTGTCAAAAGTGACAAAATATATACACAGAGGCCCAATCACATCAATAAATCAGCAACACTGTAATGATGGAACAGTACGAGTCCACACGTGTACACATATAAACCTGAAAAAAAGAGAGATATACATAGAGATACATATACAGCTGAAAAGTGATACATATCAGCAAGCAAACAGGATATAATTGTCCCGACACAGCGCTGGCATCGCTCCCAAGGGCTGAGTACGACATGACTTAACACCAAATATGGGGATGGCCCGACACACTACACCACGCGGTGGTGGGTCTGGGAGGAGAACGGGAATGAGTGCTAAACACGCCACGAGAAGGACAGCAGCTTGATTTGCCGTGAATGTATCACTGTGAAAAGCGGATTTTTATAATTCACATTATTTTTTCAAAATGGCAATTTTGGAAAGTGTCGTGAGATTTCTGGGGTAATTCAGTAGGACCACATATCCTTATTTAACTCCTATATGAATCTTTATATCTTCCCACAGACCTATAGAAATTTTTATTTGTACGCTTACGTGTATAGCAGCAAATAGGGCTAGTGTTATAGTTTATGTTATGATACCGTCAGACTTATTCTTATTTTTACATGATTTCAAAGTGTTGCCCATTGTATACCAAATTGCACATCTCCCATTCGTAAATGTTTTTTAAATGTGCCCTACTAAGGCAAGAAATAATGAAAGACAGAATGCAGCTCAAGTTAACAAAACTGTTTATTTGGAACAAGGAGAAAAAACACACATATATGAATGATTTAAATGGCGATCATGGAATGCTGCTTTTTGACAGGAAATTGTCAAATTGACACAGCAGCTGACTTTGAAAATGTTATAGGATTATATTAAACTGCAAGTGTCATGGGGGCAGGGCAAACAAAGTATAAACAAATGTAATAATCAATCGTGCTTTGATAAGGATTATGAATCACCTTAGGTGAATTGTAATATGTTATTAAATCAATTCAGCTCACAACCGATTCAGAGTAAGATATTAAATTACTTCAGAAACTCGAAAGAATACAAAAAATGTATGTAGAACAGAATATAATTTAGTAAAATATATAGTAAAGAGATCTTAAGTTGTACAGACGCTGAAAACGCCAAGCAGTATTGGTAACATTTAAAGTAGGTTGTTAGCAAGGGAAGAAGTACGGAAAGTGATGCTATGGCTACTAAATGGTTTCCATACTTTACTTAACAATCAAATAAAAGATTTCAGGTGAAGAAAAGCACTTATAAGAAGCAACTGATTTTGTACAAGAACATGCATTGAATTGTTAGTCACGTAAGACCAATGAACTTAAATTGTTCTACAAAGCAATTTCACAAGTGAAAGAGTATAAAAGACCTGCCAATTGCTAAGTCTCAAGGACCAGTACATTAAGTAACATCAGCGTATTGTGTGATCATCCCTGTAAATGGCCACAATCAAACATATGTAATCAATTGCAGGCACCATATATATAAGTGGGGGCATTCTTCACTAACCACCAACAAGTGTGATTTTATAAGAATCAACGTGAATATTTGCTAGCATCTGAGATTATTAGCATGGTATTGACAGACCTCATGTAACATTGGGAAAAACCACACTGCTTATGCATTCGTTCAACTTGCTAAGTAGCATTAAGTTTTTTTTTCCTTACAAACATTTATTAAATATTCCATATAGATTAATCAATTGCCTCTCATATAGTAATGTATGGCAACATACTTCATTTGACAGGGTCTAATGATTTAAACTTAAAAAAAACTCACCAGGAATATATGAGTGCTGATTCGAACTTTCAAGTCAGGGGAACCAAAAAGTGAATGGCCTTCATTGTATTTTTATTTTTGATCTTTGGCACAAATTTTACAATTTGGATTTTAAGTGGCCAGGCCTATATGTTTTGGGAAACCTACCGTCTCTTGTTAATGAATTGTATTTCAAATGTTAAGAGGAGTGGTTTAAAACCACTACTAGCCTTTAATGGTTGGCTGTCTGTCTCAAGTCAGGTGTGAAATTTTTTTCTTCACATTGGTATTGGAAGATGAATGTTGATGTTTTAGATACTCTTGAATCTTTGTACTGTTTGTTTGGATTTTTTAAAAATGATTAATGAATTATCTACGTTAAAAAATGGGTCACCTTGAACTAATGCTCAATGTCACAGAGCCATTTTGTCCTATAATTGGTTCCACATGATCTCTTGACAAATTTTGGAATAAGTACTTTTATGTTGTATTTCATTCAAATGCACCGTCATGTCAAACTACATTCTGACTTTTCTATGAAACCATGGGCCAGTTCATTTCAAACTTGGCGAAAATATTTCTCTAATGGGGTTTTCTAGGGTTGTAAATTGGTCCCTCGCCAGGTTTCTTTGTTTCATATTTTCTAAAGACAGTGCACTTTAAGGGTAGCCTGACAGGTTTGTCCAGTTGGTCTTGATTAAATGTGCGAGTAATGTTTCAATACATTAAATTGAAACGATTTCTGGTGTGGTTTTATAAATATCACTAAACACTTTTATCTGCTTTGCTTTTCATGGAATGACGTTTTGAAATCTGCTTGTATAGCTCGCTGATGGCTTTTGATATAAACTAGTTCTTGGACTATTGCGGATGTGTACCTGTAGTTTCTGGTCGAATCTAATGTTTGAATTTCAATATGTACAGGCTGTGATTTAGGCAACAAAAAGATTGCGTTGTTTAGTCATTGGAACGGAAGTAACACGGTTTTCTGGAATAATGGACCCCAGATTTGATATGTTTATCGTGTTTATTATTTGATTGAATTTTTTAGATTTTCTTTGCGAATTAGTTTGTTCTTTTCTGGTGCAAACCGTCAAAATTCTTATTCTCTGATACTGCGGATCCACATTTTTGAAACCAAACATGTAAAAGGGTACTTCCATGTATATTTCGTTCTTAATTTGTGGACCATGTGGTGCAGCACATGTCATGGCCCACGAGCCACAGGGGCGTACTTTATTCTGTTTTTAAATTTGGCTTTATTTGGTCCACCTGTCAAATAATTCCAACACTCATTTGTATGTTTTTAATCTTATCTTTTAATCGTGCATCACAAGTTCTATCTTTCTACATCGTGTGCAATGTTATATTTATGATTTGAAAACGTCTGAGAACCTAAAAGTCTCTTTTTGAACGATAACTTAGATTGACTATTTTATACTAGAAAAATTTAAAGATATTTCAGGGTTCACAGTACATAAGAACGAAAACAGATACTTTGAGAATTGGTTTTAAAAAAAGGGAAATAATTTTTTCCAGAAAACCTGAACTTACGTTGGACAAATGTACCAGTAGCTTTGTTAAGTGTGAAAGTCACACCAGAGAGAGATTTACTTGAGTCACTCAATTATATTCCAAAGTTGAGAAAAAAGAAAACACTTGAAATATGTGGGATAAAAGAAACTTAATCTTGTTTTGAAAAACAATAGTTATAAAAGCATTTGCTTTGTCTCAACTTTTGTACTTAGCAATAGCCTCACCAAATCCATCATTAGCAATTACAAAGCAGATAGAAAAGTTGATTAATAAACACTTGTGGAATAACAAACCAGATAAAGTAAAACGAAGTTATACCAGTCCATCGACCAAAGATGGTGGTCTTGGTATACCACATTTAGTTTCACAGTTCTTAGCAATTAAGTGTGCCTGAATCAAAAAGGCTTCTATTTGATATAAATGCAAAATGAACCTATTTAGTTTTTAAGCAACTCCCATGCCAAGACAAGTTTTAATGGGAATCCAACTTTCAGGCTGATGATGCAAAGGACATTTTTCATAATATGAAAAGTAAATTTGGTATGAAGCAATGAAAAGTTGGAGCAACTTCAATTTTCAAAAATCCAGAAAGTGCTATTTAATAATAAATCAAACAATTTAGTTGGACTCATTTATAAAGATAGGTCAGAAGACAATTTCTGACAGAAAATGGTGTGATAAAGGTGGTTGATATATTAAAGATGTATTGAACAGAAACACACCATTAATGTCATCTGCTGAGTTCACGCAAACGTTCTATATTCAAGTGGATTCTGTTACATATTTTGGAGTGATATGTGGAAATCCAAATGAGTGGAAAGACATGATCAAAACCCTAACCGTATATAATTCTGAAAAAAAAAGGAAAATATAGATTGCATCATGGATAGAGGAAAGATACCTAGATTTTTTAACCCAAAACTGCTTGAATGTCGTATAACAAACTTTCAATTACTAGTTGAGAAATTGAAGAAATAACTAGATTGTCAAATTTTCTTAAATGAACTTGAAACAAGTTGTCACACTTGATATGTATGTATATATATATATATATATATATATATATATATATATATATATATATATATATATATATATATATATATATATATATATATATATACACATCCAAAAGCTGTTCTTTCCAGTTTACGTTTTTACACAGAATTATCTATGGAAGAGAACGGTGTATAAATGGAATATTGGTGAAACAAATATATGTAGTCTCTGTAATCAGGAGATATAATCTTCCCAACACTTATTCTTGGAATGTAAGTGTGTAAAATTACTTTGGCAGCAAGGTTTTAGTCACTGTAAAGTAAATTATGTTGCTATAGAGAGTTTTGATAAAAAAGAAGTGCTTAAGTGTACAAAAAACATAACACCAATATATAATCTGATATTCATTATTTGGCAAAAAATATATTGATGCACGCAAATATGAGAATATTATTCCATATATATATATGGATTCAAGAATATTGTTCAGCGTACAAAAAGGATACAAAGATATATTGCAACCACGGCCTTGAAAGTTGATAAACATGTTGATAAATAGAAATATTTTGACACATAACTAGAAAAACTGATTACTTTGCTGGGACATGCCTCTTGTTTCCATGGTTCTAATGTATTTGCATTAACCTTTTGGACGATTACAACATACTATACACTGTATGAGCTCTCTCCGATAATAAAAAATATTGAAAAGAAATTCTTTCAGAAAATTGGTTCTCAGATACGCCGCTTGAGCATGAGACTAGGCCTGTGTAACTTACACCCCTGTGCCATGAGAGGTTACTCCGCTTGGTATACTGATTTTGATGTTTTTGACCTGAACCTGTTCCATATTCGTATATATGGCGCATTTTACTTTTGATTGTCAGCAGGTGACCATGTGACCAACATTAAGTCTCTCCACCTTCATTTGAGGATAGGCAAGACTCGATTTGCTTATTAACTGGAATTTACAAGCAAGAGAGTTATGTGCACAGGCTGCTCTTAGTTGACCTAACATATTCATTGCAAGACAAGCTGCAACCTGACCTTAACCGAACAAGGCTTCAGCTCCAGCTTGAATTCAGCCAAGGAGTTCAGATCAAAGCTGAATTGAACTGAGCCATGTTATCAGACAAAAGATTAATTGAACTGGGCTCAGGTGAACAGACCAAAGCTGAATTGAGCTGACCCAAGGTGAACTGAACCAAGGTGATCAGACCAAAGCTGAATTGAAATGGGTTGAATTTTGTTATTTTGTTTAACCTAATAGATCCACAGATGTCAAAGAATGTTATCCGCAAAACACGAATAAAAACGGATTTCACTGCGACCCGGTATCTGACATATTTTCACAATAAACAGGCACGTTTATGAAATGTGCATGTGTGTTTTTAAAAAAATACAAAAACAAAAACAAAAAAACCACCCCCCCCCAAAAAAAAAACAACCCCCCCCCCCAACAAATCAAAGCACAGGGACGCTATGGCTCGGAAAGCTAGACAATGACCTAAAGACTGCATGACGGGGTTTGTCCACCACAAAATCGCAAATAAAACTTTTTCTACCAACTTGATTTCAAATATTTTTGCAGCATATGATAACATATACTTATACACTTCAGATGATAGAATGAAACATTTTTACACCCAAAAATAAGGAATTTTCCTTCATAATGACATTATACAATATGTGGACTTTGCAGCAATTTGTACATGGGGGGACCAGCAAGGACCTCAATGGCACACTTATTTAGCCCTGTAAACTTTGAGGTGACAGTCAACCAATGAATGGTAAGCAAGGCCCTGTGCATGTGTAACAGGGCATCCAAGCATGACGCAATGACCACAGACAAATGCAAACCATTTCAACAGAGACCATATACAAGGATTTGAAGCTAACTCGTTTTCATTATTCCGGCAAATAAAATGGATGCCACTGTTTATTATTGTTAAAAAAATTGCGACATGTATGGAGCATGCTCTGCTACCAAAAATAAGGAGTCTCTGCAAAAAAAAGACAAAAATTATAGAAAGGCATAGGTGTATAGGGTTAGGTTCCATGCCTCATATTATATACTTCATCACAGATCTATTTAAAAAGTCAAATAAGGCTATTGTCAAGCATGGTGATTTCATTGTGGTATAGGCAAATAGTTACATGTATATTGACGCATATGGTTTAACATTGATATAATAATTATAAGGAATGGAAGCACTCGCTGGTATTTTCAGTGTTCATAGGGAAGGAGATTCAAACCTGAAAATCATGTCCATATATACAGGTCAGCTTTGCCACAAGAAGATGCGCAGTTAATACCACAAACCTGACCTGTTTATAGCAACTCCTCTTCATCAGTGTCTTCATCTTCTGATTCTAAATGAATTATGAAGGGCTGAATCTCTTCTGACACATTCAGTGCATCTTTTTTCCAGTATCCTTCCTCAATTTCATTTTTAACTTTGTTGACGCATGCAACCCATCTTTCTGTTGTTGTTTCTTGCAATGCTTCTTCAACTATACGCTGTACATCTTTCAATTTAAAAGTAGAATTTTCTTGCCCAACTAGCCCTTTTACATCCCCCAAATTAACCCAATTGGATTAAGGTCACAATGGTATGGTGGTAGTCTTAGTGCCTCGTGCCCCTGTTCCTTTAACAGTTCATCAAATTTGAATTTAGGGGGTGGCTTGTTCTGTTTAATGAGTTCATAAAGTTTGGGTTTGGTCATTTTGTTTTCAAATTTAATATTGTTCTTCACTAACCACTCCTGCATTTCAGCTTTCCTGTTATTGGATGTGGGCGTTTTTGTACCTTCAACCCTAACACTGTGATACGAGGCATTGTCCAATACTACCAGGCTCTTAGGGGGTAATGCGGGAATAAGTTTTTTGATGGTCCAGTCCATGAATACTGTAGCATTCATCTCCTTATGGTAGTCCCTTCCATCTGTGGAAAGAGATTTAAACACAAGCTCACATCCTGGCAAAAATCCCATACTGCCACCAGCATGCAACACTATGAGTCTTTCCCCCCTTCCTGCTGGTATTTTTCTCCCGTCTTTAGGGTCAGGAGGCAACCACTGATACGATGCTGTATGGTTTGCATTTACCCATGTCTCATCAAGGTAAACAATATTGTATCCACTATTTCTTCTTTGTTTTATTGTTCTTAGGTACTGATGTCTTTGGGCTACCAAATCAGATCGTTCACACAATACTGCTCGATTAAAAGTTTGGCACTTTCCATATCTGTAGCCAAATTTTTGCAACAGCTTCAGTATGGTATATTTTGACACATGTAAATTATGGTCATTTTCCAATCTTTTTTTTAACCTCCTAGTTGACATGAATTCATTCTTTCGGTAAAATTCCTGAATCGTTGTCCGCACAATATGCTGGTCGAACTTGTCAAGTGTTTCTTTTTTCTTATTTTCATATAATGGTTTTGAATTGGTCCCTTTCTCTTCTTCCTTGATCAGTCTGTATAAATATTTCTCATTAATACCAAACGCATGAGCTGTTCTCTTCCGAGCACATGAAAAAGAGTAAAAGGGAGCGCCTCTTTTCTTCTCGCCTTCAAAATACTTGTAAATTTGAAGAATCAGTTTCCTACCTTCAGCTGAAAATTTCATTGTGGCTTAATTTTCAAGATTATGCCCTTGTTGACACCTGTGTAAGGCTGACATGTGACATTGGTTTCAATAATATAAGGAATGTATGTTCAATCATTGGACGCAAACTTGTATTGTTTCAAACCAATCATATGATTATCTGAGTGCGACCAGTGCAACTAAAACAGTCACACAGTGATTGTCATGCTTTTTGTGCACGTGTATTTGTTTGTTATGAGCCATTGAGGTTCCCGCTGCTACCCCCATGTACAAATTGCTGCAAAGTCCACATATTGTACAATGTCATTATGAAGGAAAATTCCTTATTTTTGGGTGTAAAAATGTTTCATTCTATCATCTGAAGCGTATAAGTATATGTTATTATATGCTGCAAAAATATTTGAAATCAAGTTGGTAGAAAAAGTTTTATTTGCGATTTTGTGGTGGACAAACCCCGTCATCCAGTCTTTAGTAGCCTAATTTATCTCATAACCATTCTGGTAAATAAGGACTGATGTGTGTCAAAGTGACTTTCTATCGGGATTACCTGCACATTCAACCTAGTAACATAGTTTGGTTGCATGACATGCTGATTGATCCTGATACATATGTATGGCGTTTTATGAAACCAAGTCAAGGTTCAAAATGGTCGCAGTTTGCACAATAACATTACCAAAGTCTTGCCATTTAACACTTTATATGCAAAGATGAGTGATTATTTATATACCTATTGATTGTGACATAAATTGAAAATTACTAAAAGTCAGGAAATGATATCCGTCCCTTCTAGGTTGTAGATATTAACCGTAGGTACATCCTAACAAACATTGATGAATCTAGTCAGTAGTTTTTAACTCGATGTTTAAAAACCTACAAAACCATACAAGAATCTAGTAAAAGAATTACCACAAGACTTACATAATCATGGCTTAATTGTCCACATAAGTGTTCCTGTGTGATTTTGAAGCGAGGGGCTCGAACGTTTTTAAAGGTTTCCAAATTTCAATACAAAAATCAAAACAAAAAGGTCAGCATAACTTAATGAATACACTTGTCGAAGATCAGGGATGGACGCAAGGTACATCTGTACTCATTTTAAAGCACATCCGGATTCCTGGTTTAAAGAAAACTACATAAACATGCATATACGCTGTCCCCTGCTAACACGTATTGTGGCTGATCTATCATAATCTATCATTTTGGCCTAACGTGACCAATAAAATTCACGAAAAAATTAAGTAATTAATGAAACGCTATAAGAAAATTCCGGGTGCAGCGTTCGCAAGATATCTATTTAGCAGGCCTAAATATTATAAAATATGTTAAAGAACTCGAACATCAGAATTGTGGACTTATATCGGATAGTGACCTAAAATGCTGTAGTCTTCGTCTTATATTACTTAGATGCACCGTTGTCAATAACTTATGTATCGGATTTAAAATAGTTATAATTTTCAGTATAAACAATTTATATTTTTAAATGCCACTCATCAGTACAAAATACCACCATTTTTTTTATTTGTGTGATGGACAATCGTCACTAACATGTAGATAAAAACTTTGAATATCTTTTTATCTGTCATACCTTTACAGACATCGAATATTTAATATTTGTGTTGCCCCTTTTGCATGATAGCCACCATCTTCGCTATTCTACATGGGATATACAATTTTACTCACATGGTCATCATCATCCTGATTTGATACATCTATATTACCCCGTTTAGGGTAATTTGGCCAAAAAAAAGAAAGCTTGACCGATATTTATTATTGTTTTATTGTGATTTGGAGGAATATGTCAAGGTCATTCAAATGGACTTCAAACATAATACAGGCAGGGCACCATCATCATGCCCAACTATAAGCACCTTACTTAAATAGTTATTGATTCATCGCCGCAAAGGTAAAATGAGAAAACACCTTGTAAGATTTCCCCCAAAATGAAAAGTTTGATTGAATATTTAAATTATCACTGAAGCGCAACTTGATGAGTAATTACGCTAGACTAGCCCAAAGTAAATCCTTAACAAGTTTGCGAAGATCTGTCTGGTGAATGAATTTAGGGAAAACTGCACATATGATTTCAAAAATGAGTCCTTTTAACTTATTAATAAATGATTGTGACGTAAGTCAAAAACTGTTAAAAACATCGGGAAATACCAGCTGCACCACCGATGGAGCAAACCTGGTTCATACCAAATTAAGAAGCCTTCTCTAGAGATTAGAATTATGCATCAAGTAATTTTCAGGAAGTCAAAAGTAGCAAAAAGAGAAAAACGCCACAAATAGGAACAGTGCAGCAATTACTGCGCAACAAGCTGTAAAGAAACGCAAAGTCAGTCTTGTGCATGTAATTATTGCCTTCAAAATTTACCAAAAAAATTCAATTTATTTATTAAAATCATTGAAGTCTGATACATGGAATTAACTTCATAAACGTCCACAGAAGATAAATTGTAACCAGATTTGAAGAGGAATTACCAAAGCAAATTAGTGATATATTTATCACCCTCACATCTCCACTTAACAAAGGAAGGATCGTTACACCGTGTTTCAGTAAGTTTTAATGTGCTGTGGGCTTTGTTCTCCGACTCATAGTTATAGTGGAGGTAGAGTGTGTTTATAATGTTGCAGATTCATTAATATCACAAAAACGATGTAGGCCTACTTTACTCTTTTGCTGTAAACCTAGCTGACTGACAAGTCAGGAGAACTAAAAGGTGATAGGCCTAACAGGTCTCTTTTTATTTATTGCAGAAGTAATGAAATTTGTGTTTTGGGTGGTTAGGCCTATACATTTTGGAAAAGAACTAGTGTTTGCAGTTAATGGTGGATATTTCTTAAGGTTGAGAGGACTGGTTTAAAACCACCAGCTGCCTTTTATGTGTGACTGCCTGTCTGAAGGCAGGAGTGAAATTTGTTTCTTCACATTGGTATTGAAAGAGAAATGTTGATGCTTTGGCAAGTTTGGAATCTCTTTGCTGTCATTGTTGGGTTTGGAATTAATGAATATGGATCATGTTTTTCTGTACTATTAAGTGAGATAATGGCTGAAATTGTATGTACATACAGTTCTTCTAAAGATCCAGCATTTCTTAATAAAAGTAAAAGCAGAAAATCTGTGTCTGGTAGAGTAAATTAAGACCATCTTGACATTTAATGTGTGTGACAATGACAATTTTTATTGCGAATGGAATATGGATAATATGGAATGATGCTAATTACAGCACTACAGCTTACACAAACAAAAACATAATGATGTATGAGTAAATTAGTAGTCACTGAGAACCGGTACAAAATAATCTCAATGATGTTGTCCAGACAGCCAAGTAATTTCAGAAATGTACAGTGTATGTTAAATGCGGATGAAAATCCAATGATGAGACAAAATGCCAAACTGTTTCGAAAAAAAGACGTTGCCAGGATGTAATGTTGATCAGCCTTAAAAAATTTACAATTTTTCTTTTTGGGTAGCTTAAGGACATTGAGACAACCTTTTCAACATGTTGGAACATATTTTCTCAGAAGAAATGTTTCTCCTGCATATAAGCGACAGTGAAGCAGAAAATGTTTCAGAGATTTACGCCCAAAACAGCGAGCACAGTTGGGGTTGCCAACCAGTTAGTGACTAAAATGGTGACAGAAGGAATTGGAAAACGTGTTGATTCGCAGTCTTATTATCCCATCTGTATTACATGTGCCATCTCGTAGCAAACATTGGCTTAAATAATTCTTCTGAACTGAGAGTGGGTGGCAAAGTAGTTACAAAATTACAAGTCATTACATGATATTGTATTGTATTGTATTGTATTGTATTGTATTGTATTGTATTTTCTGAAAATCATACAGACGGTATATTTCAAAATCAAAGTACAATATAGTAATATTGTTAAGTAGTAATAAGTGGTACACAAAAATAATATGAGACACAAAAATGATATGATTTTCAGCTGGAGAGAGGAAACCCCATAGGGCTTATATTCCCTTCAGACTGAGAGGGCACTTAAACAAGGACATGAGTCAAACAAAAATCACCTACTAAGAACATTGACAATATAATTAATTAAAATCAATTAAACTATTAATCACTGGTCGTCAATAATGTACGATTTGAGACGTTTTTTAAATAAAGTAATTGAGGTTGTATTTTGTGTAAAATTTGGCACTGTTTTCCATACATGAGGTCCGTGAGTTGTTATTGCAAATTTTCCAACATTCGTTCTGAAAGGATGTATACAAAAATGTTGTCTTTGCCTAGTATCATAATTATGAATTGTTGAGACTTCAGTAAATAATTTTCAGAATACAGGAGGAGCTAGAAAGAATTTAACTTTATACATGAGTAGACCAGTTAGGAATAGGTCCAATGTCTGAAATTTTAAAATTTTGAATTTATGAAACAAAGGGTCAGTGTGTGAGTTGTACATCGAAAATGTAATAATTCGTAAAACCTTTTTTTGAGGTTTAATAAGTTTGTCTATTGTGGTAGGGTATGTGATCGCCCATGTGGTATAGCAATAGAGAAAGTAGGGATACACCAGAGCATAATACAATTGTATAAGTATATTAATTCCAAATTTTTGTCTAATTTTCTTAAAAATTCCCATTGCTTTACTTACTTTTTTAGATATGTACAATGCATGTTCTTTCCAGCTTAGATTTTTATCAAACCAGACACCTAAGAATTTGAAAGTATCAACTTTAGATAGTATTTTGTCGTTAATTTGAATAGAGAAATTGGTAAGACGAGTCTGTTTATTGCGAGACTGAAAAACCATATAGCTTGTTTTATCTAAATTTACTGATAATTTATTTGTATGAAACCACTGAATGATATCAATTAAAGTATTGTTAATTTTATGCTTCAGTGTATCAACATTCTTATTGCTAAAAAGTAAGCTTGTATCATCTGCAAAAAGCATACACAACATATCTTGGGATACAAGACCAAGATCACTAATATATGTAATGAATAACAGGGGTCCAAAAATGGACCCCTGAGGAACACCACAGTATATTGGTAAGACATCAGAGTCTCCTTTCTCATAAGATACATATTGAGTTCTCTCAGACAGGTAGCTGTTAAACCAATTGAGAGCTGTTCCCCGGATTCCATAGAAAGATAGTTTTTTACACAAAATATCATGGTTTACTGTATCGAAGGCTTTGGAGAGGTCTAGAAAAATACTAACAACTTGTTCTGTTCTCTTCAAGGCCTCTGATATTTTACAAGTCGGATAGTTTAATGCATATTCTGTACTGTACCTTTTACAGAATCCAAATTGAAGGTCATATAGTACATCAAGTTTATCTAGATAATTAATCAATTGTTTATGTACCACTTTTTCAAAAATTTTAGACAAGGCAGGGAGAACTGAGATGGGTCTATAATTGACAAATAATTCTTCATCACCTTTTTTAATATGGGAATTATTTTAGCAAGTTTCAAACCACTAGGAAATACACCAGTTTCTAACGATAAATTTACAATGTAAGTAAGGGACTGGCGATTTCGTAAGATACAAATTTTAGTACTTTGGGATGTATGTCATCCCATCCTGGACTAGAATCTTTGAGTGACCTAATGATGGATATAATATGCTGCTCTACAACAGGAGAGAAATAAAAAGAGTTAAGATAATTGCCTCGAAGATAGTAGTCAGGAGTTACTGGTGTTCCAGGTATTTTATCAGCAAGTGATTGTCCCACATTTACGAAGTAGGAATTAAATTTGTTCGCTGTCTTTTTTGGATCGGTTATATAGGAGTCATCATTTTTAAATCGTTTAGTTACCTGGGACTTTTTTTGCTTGCTAATAACAGTACTTATAAGTTTCCACACTCTAGATAAGTTAGATTTATTTCGTTCGATTATTTCAGATATTTTGTTTTTTCTCAGCTATGCGAAGAACATGGTTTAGTCTATTACGGTAGTTGTTATATTTCTGCTTATTATTTTCAGTGGGTGAATCAATTTTCTTTCTGTATCACTTATTTTTCCTGTCTATAGATTTAATAATTCCCTGGGTTAGCCAAGGTTTATTAAGTTTGTACCTAGAATTTACTGCACGTAAGGGAATAGTTCTTTTGTATGCTTTTTGGAGACTTCGAACAAAGTCTGACATAGCTACGTCAGGATCAGTTTTGTCGTAAATGTCCGTCCATGAAATTTGTTTGATGGCGTTTTCAAAATTGTTTAATGACTTAAAATTGATACAATACTGTTTATTTTCATTTTGGGTGGGAATAACATTTTTATTAGAAATCATATGGAAAATTGGCAAATGATATGAAAGATCCTTGTAAAAAATACCACTTAAACGTTCTGTATGATTATGTTAGACATTAGTAAAGATATCGATAAGTGTTGCTGAATGTTCAGTTATTTTTGTGGGCCTGTTGATACATGGAAGGAAGAGGTTGCAATATAAGTTTTCAATGAAATCAGAAGAAGGTGGGTGTTTATCAATATTTAGCAAATTTATATTAAAGTCACCCAGGAGATAGCATGATTTTCTTTCTTGTTTTATTTTATCTAGAAGAACGTCGAATTGTTCATTAAAATTATCCAAGTCTGTTCCTGTGGGTCTGTAGATGACGCCAACTATCACGTTCCGATCATTTTGGATGTTCTGAATTTCAACAAACAGACATTCCATTAATTCATTAAATATTGACAAATCATCTCTTTTAACATACTGAAGGTTGGTATCGAGGTAGAGTGAGACCCTTCCTCCTACTCTATTAGGTCTGAATAATTTTTCGTGTTGATAGTTTTCTAAGTTATAAATATCCTCATTAGAAGGGTTTATCCACGTTTCACATAGAGCTATTATATCAAACCTAAAATTTAGCGTATCTAAGAAGATATTTAATTCATTCATATGTGCTGGTAAACGCCTGGGCCCGTATGCATAAAGGTGGTTTAGCTGTGGTTTAGCTTATTCCAGGGAACAACCATGGTGTAAAGTCTAATCCGTATGCATAAAGGTGTTGCAAAGTTATCCCTGGTGTAAAGTTACACCAGGTTTAAGAATCCTTATGCAAGAAGGAAGTATAGCTTAATCCATGGTGTAAATGGCCTTAAACTACCCTAGATCTCTAAACCTGCCAGGGGGATAGTTTAACGGAGGTGTAAGTCCCAGTGGAAGTCTATGTCCTTGTATACGAGGGACCTGTTATGATATGTAACGAAAATACTTTTAACATTGTGCATTAAGTGAGTGCTCGTATGTGATAAAATGTCAAATAGTGATACCAACAGTACGAAAGATCAGCTCCATTTCACATGCCTTGTGCAGTGACCATTAATAAACAAAATTGTACTGTGTGTACATTAGTCAAGCATGCCAAATGTACGCACTATCTGAATATTAAATGTGTTTTCTCTACTGCAAATTTACACATGAAAATACTGTAATTACAGAAATCCACACTGTATCCATTACTAGTATGAAAAACAATGACTGACAGTTTGCGTGAAACTAAATGTTTTATTGCCTGCAAAGCAAACCAAGTTCCGTCTTACTACACTTGGAAACCATGTATGTCTTAACCAAATGCATAGAAAAACAAACGTCAATAAATGTTACCCTTTATTGGTCAATGTAGCCGCCCAGGAAAAACCAGAGATAAAACCTTTATAATTATATTATTTGGCCTAAAGATTCTGGGAACCTGTGTTTGGCGCATGTAACGTTAACCTCGGGAGTGAGATGCCGAACTCCACCTCAAATGATGATGATGATGATGATGATGATGATGATGATGATGATGATGATGATGATGATGATGATGATGATAACAATAACACTGATAAATAAAATAAATAAATTAACAAAACTCGTTGCAGAAACTTCCTTTAAAATTGAAATCGTTCATAAATTTCAAGTGTATATATTGAAGGTCCGAACTAGAGTGACTGAATACCTGCATTGCAACCGTACCCGCCCCCCCCCCCCCCAAAAAAAACAAACAACGTGGCCATGCTCCGCACTCCCTCTTCTTACTTCACCCCTTTTCCGTCACGTAAGCTACTTTACTGCGTAACACATTCAGAAAAAATAATTCCCGCTGTACTTCGAAACGCGGAAATATTTCAATCGTGTTCCATAATACCTAATCCATGGCCGTTTCGCTGCTGTATATTTCACTGGATATGCCTGTGTCGTGCATTGGGTCACTATTACCTTTACCTTTGACCCCTCATATGATTTTACCTTGACCATGCCTAATATTCTGCACCCTTGCCACGAGTTAGCCGGAACTTGGTCTTCTTTGCAGACAATAAAATATTTAGTGACTGGTCAGGTATTTTAACAGTTACAAGATATTTACAATGACTTCCACTTATTAAATCAGGCTAAGTTAAAATCTTAGTTTGATTCTTTTTCTATTCAAGGCAATTTTTCAATGAAAGTAAAAGAATTGTGCCTTCATGTGTGCCTTGATCAGCGCAAGAACAATTCTGCAATAAAATATTTTGCCTCCAAAGCAGGCGCAGGCTGAGTATTTTATTTTCTCCAATGGTTTAAACAAATACATATAATCATACATCAAAAGTTGTGTTCGAAAGAGTTGAGTTTTGTCACAGATAAGTTAAATGCGTTTCGTTTATTGCATGCAAAAAGTTACTTTTTATAAACATGTGCAAGATGAAGTTTTTCTGGCAAGATTTTGTTAACAAATAAATTTACTCGAATGTTCAATCATTTTTTATTAAAATTTGCCCGCTACCTAGTCTCTCTGTCCGGCTAAATGCAATTTGATTGTTAAGTTGTGCGTTACATGTCTTTAAGTATAGTTAAGAAATATGGCTTGCACAAGCCGAAACTTCTTGTGGGGTTAAAGGTTGAAAAATAGGTCACAGTGACCCGATTTTGGCACATGACACTCCGCCATTCAAGGAAGTGCCTCCACGCAAAATTAGGTTAGTGTGAGCCCAAGGGTATAGGAAATATGGTACAGACTAGGCGCTACGCAAGAACGGACAGACGAGCAGACGGGTCTGACTAAGTTACACACAGTTCATGCAACATATAAAACATATATTATGTCTTCACTCATATAAATGATCAAAGCAAACTGTTTGGCAAAATGAATTTCAAATACTTGAACCATAAAATGACCTTGCCTGCGTTGACATATTCTAAAAGTTAGCATATTATTCCTTCTTTAACAATGCTTCTAATATTGTTGCAAAATGTGTGACATTTCCTCAGATCTTTTGCAATAATATTAGAATCTTTGTTGTAGAATGAAAAACATTTTAAACACTAGAGTCCACAGTCTACACATTCAACAAACGTAAAGAAAAACTAGACATCATCAATACGAAACATTGACTGAAGGGTCCGATTTAATAAGGCTGTAATTTTCTTCAGGTGGTCCTGTTATGCCACAGTATAAATCATGCAAATATCTCTTTTCTGGCTCCATAAAGTAAAAATAGCGTTCAGAGAACGGATTACTCTCGGCGCCTATATTTTTTCCCCTCAATTATGCATTTTTTTAGACTTCGCAGAAGAATAGTTTACATACAATTTTCATATTATTGTCTGTGAAATGAAATAACACTTTTGAATTTGTTCTTGGAGCATGTTCTGGTGACATAGACCACTGTACTGTGCGTCATTCGGTCTGCCATCAAATAAACACTTCAAAAGTTTCACAACAAATATAAAAATAAGAAGTTAGTTTTCAATACGAATGTGGTACATTATGATGTGCATCTGTGAAAAAAATGGGAAAGCTGCGTTGGATCTTTCTTGAGATATCATGATAACGTCGTCCCCATGTGCACCACTCAGACGGCCTAAAAGATAAATACTTTAAAGTTTCATAAGAAGTTTATAAATACAAAGAGGAAGCTAGTTTTAAATTGGAACCTGTCCATCATAAGATGCATCTCTGACAAAAATTTAGGAAAGCTGAGGTCAATATTTTTGAGATATCGCGGTAACGTGGACAAGACGGAAGGACGGACGACGCAGCTGACGACAATACCCTCTGGCACTTTATTTGCCGAGGGTAAAAAGTGCGCATACAAACATATGCAAAGTATACATTTGATGAAAGGTCATTCACAGAAGTGTATTATCTGATCAAATGAACTGTTGTTTATGAGACGATTAATTGCAGGATCAAATTCTTGCCTTTTCCACAATCTACTGACCATTACATGTTTTAAAATGTATACATTGCATATGTCTATTTGAATACTTCTTATAGTATGCAGCTAACAAAAGGATAGCGCACTTATAACAGTAGGGCATAGCTAGACAACGTTCTTTTTTCTCATGCTGCCAATTCCCCTCCTCCTCTTTTTGGCTTTGCTGTCTACGCCTTGTGCAGCCGTGGTTGTTGTGACTGGACTTGGAAAAAGGGGGTTATATGGGGCAGATAGAAATTTTAATGTTCTATTGAAACTCCAGTGATCACTCACATCATCATGTTATTCATAACACAGACATATTTTGAGGATTAAATACACACATATAAGTTTATTGTTTATCATGCACAGATATAAAATCAGTAATATTTCCATTATTGGCCACTGTGTGTACACTCAATTTCATTTTGACAAACATAAATCTGAAGTCCCTTGCCCCCCTCGTCACGTAATGCAATCTGTCAATAAAAAGGGACAGCAGTCACACGACTGTCCTCAGTGTGCTCACCTAGGACAGGTCAGCTGGCCAGTGTCAGGAAAGGGGGTTAAAACTTATATTAAGGTCTTCAGTTAAACAGTGGCGTAACTGCCCCTTGGATTAGTTATACCGGTTATAACTACACCAGCTTTTATGCATACCAATTTTCTTACACCATGAACTGAGGGGTAACTAAAACTGTTTTAAGTTATACCATGGGTAAGTTACACCTCCTTTATGCATACAGGCCCAGTTATTGAAATGAACAAAAGATACAATGGATGATTGGTCAATTAAATTAATTTTTTGAGTGGAAGGTATTATGTATATAATATTGACTGTTACAGAGGGAGTTGGTCATGCTATATTGATTAAAAAGGTGTATATCTGGATCCGCGTAATAGATAGGGATGCTGTTTTTGCCGTCATTAATTTCAAAGGGAACAAAGATTTTATCATTAAGCTTGCTAAAATCAATGTCGGGAGAGGAAAACCAGAGTTCGGAGATGAAATTTAAAAAATTCATCATTGCTGTCTGTGTGATTGAATGGGAACTCTGACTGTAAACAAACTGGACAGAACCACGATTTATCAATATTTCGGTTTCCATCTATACATTTTAAATGAAAATGTTTGCTACAAATTGAACACTTAGCCTGTGTTATGCCTCTGGAGCTAACACTTTTTTACATATATAACAATTTACCATAATGGATTAAGTTATGATAAACTGTAATATTTTGGCAATGACTTGCATGTGTGTTTCAAGTCGGTAGAGTGAATCCAGAAGTAAAGTAAACTGTAACCAACGGTACACAATATAATGACAACAGTTTGATGTAACACGTTCAAAATTATAACATCCATATAGCATTTAACAGATCCTATTTGGACCGCCATATAAAACTTAAACATATATGTACATGTATGTGTACAGTTTATTCTTGTAGACCTAGTGTTTAAAGTCATGAAAATATATACCCCCAAAGAAATCCATTCTCATGAAGAGTCACTAGAGAAATGAAGCTGTCAATGTTACTGACCATAAGCATGACAAGACGCCTTGACAGTTGTACATTATATAGCAGTGCAGATACTAGTTCTCTGTACTGCAACCCAATTGTATTGTATTTGTGTCTTTTTGCCCAGAACCACTTCCTAGTAGTCAATATCCTATTCCGCAGTTCGAACTCTTTACTCTCCATAAGCTAACCTGTCCCTGTCTAACCTGTATATATATGGAATTACTATTGTCTATATTGCACACGTTCCTCTGTAAAATTTTGACATAGGCTGTATTAGCCCAAATAAATTAAAGGGTCTTCAGCGGGTAACTACTCAACATGTTTCGGAGCCTTTTACCCGTACACGTCTCTCTGAGTAGCGGCTCCTTGCCTAAGCTAAATATTCAGCAAAGACAACCCACATAATAATGAATAAATATGAACGTGGCAATTGATGAATTAGCTAAATATGTGAAGTTTTGCTTGTAAATGCAGAGCTTCATATCAAAGAAGAATACCTGTCAAACAAACCATAATTACCAAATTTTCATAGTACAGGTTCAGATAAGAACAATTTGACTTACCCCTGAACCAAAATGTACCCTTTCTAGCTGGACAGCTTTTCCTAGTTAAACCATCCGCCAATGTTTAACTGAAGTGGAAACAAGCTGGGGCATTATATTCAGTCCCAGTGATTGTAAAATAAACAGTTGCAGCTAGACCACCTGTACAAACCAAGGAAAATCCTCACAAGGACTGCAACAATGTACATCCTGTACCAGAGATGTAAAACAAACTCCATGATGACACCTAATATGATTCGTGATAATACATTTATGCAATATTTCATATACAATACCTATATGTGTGGTGCAGTTTGTTCAACTCTTTTTCACAACATTTGGAATGACCCTGCACTAGTCCATGTAAAACAGCTAGAACTAATGTATAGAGCGATGAAAATAACGGGGTCTGTTATTCTCACAGTTGTGTATAATATCAATCTGTCAGCCGTCGGCGATAAAGAGACGTCTGGTATGCATGATGGTGGCTTATAGTAATTCTGATTTGGACGAACAGGCCAAAACTTTACTGATGAGTGAGTAGATGAAAGTGGCTTACTTTTGTACTTAGGTTTTACCGAGATGTAAAATTTGTTCATCCATAAACCAATAAGTATGATCATTGTGTAAATTTTGCATGGAACAGGTGTCGCAGGTGATTTACCAGCGCATCATTTCAGTAGGCCCGGTGGACGTTATTTAAATTTTGCTCCTTCCACAGCAAAGTGAGCTCTTAATAATCTTTACCACACCACACAGCAACAGATGTACCAAGGGCATTAGCCACCTGAAAATAAACAACATGTTGTATTATCGATGTTTAACATAGCATCATGATCTTCAAAAATGGTAAAACCCATTAGCATATAACACGTACTAAAGATTTCTTGTTCTTCCCATTTCGTCCTACTGCACCGCCTTGATTTGGTCTGTGCAGTCTCTTGTGTTGTGTGTATTTCAGGGGATGGACACAGTGTTCACTAGTTCAGAGTGTTTTTTTTTCCTGTTAGTCCTCTTTATGTGTACTTATGTATCGAACCTACCAAAATGTATGACTAACCATCTAATTGAATGCTTTACGTATTGTCCAAAATCTTTAAAACATTGAACAACTTTTTTCTAGCACAACTTTTCTTTTAAAAATCCATGAAAATTGCAATAAGAAGAGTGGGGTACATCTGTATTTACCTTGTTCATCTAATGTAACAAACTTCAATTCAAACAAGGCCAACACAAAAGTCCGTATGGGTAGGACAGAGGTCCTGAAAAGTACAGAGTCAACTTGTATCAAAACTTTATTTAAATTACCGACAATAGCTATCCATCTCATTTTCTCTCTTAGATTGCCTGGTATGTGAAGGCAAGCAAATTTTTACATATTTTCTTTATATGCTTCGTACGCTTCATAAATAGGATATATTACCAACTCAAGTTATAGATAATTTTTCTTCTCAAGTATCGACTAAACAAAGCAAGTATTGTGACATAGAATATCGGTCAGTTTAGATTGGTGAAAACGCAGAGCTTATGTAAATTCTTCTCCGTATATGTATAACAGTAACGATATTTATTGTAAAGTGTTTGTGAATAATATGGAAAGATAAAAAATGTGACCAATCACTACAGCTGGTTCAAATTATAGTAGAATAATGTAGCAAAAACAAATTGGTAACAACGGGAACAATTGCATTTTATTTTCAATCGTGCTGGTGAGGCAGCTAAAAATGATACAAATGAGCAGTGTTTGTTGAATGCGGATATAAATCTAATGTTTGGTCGAACTGGATGATAGGTTTCCTAAATCAAAATTTAGTTGACTGGATATAAATATGAACAACGTTGAACAAGATTTCATTTTTCCTGGGTAGCTAAAAGACATCCAAATAACAATTTATAGATTGTTGGTTGCACAGAGGTCGTAACATGTACAACCAGCACAGACATTCCTATTGTATATAGAGAGCAGTGAAGCAGAAAGTGTTTGAAATATTCACAACCCTAACAGCAAGTCCAGTTTTACTACATCATTTTAAATGAGCCTACACAGGCCAGTGCATAATGGTCAGAACTTATTGATAGAGAGATGCCGATCACGAAATCGTAATATTGTTGCACTTATTCATACGGTTGCATATAGTATCAATAAATAAAGGAATTAGAAAGAAACGGCCTTTTAGCATTATGGTGGCCTATGTTAATTCTGGTTTCGCACAAACAAATTAATGTGTATGTTGCAACATACACTGGTTCACTGTGATTTTTTTTCAGTTACAGTGGTTAAAACGCAAAAACCCACCTTTGGAAAAGTGACACTTGCCATGGAACTTCAGTGCCAATTGGGCACTCCAACAGGTATTCGTTCCAGGTTTATATGTCACAAGGGATCGTTTATTCAATTTCTCAAATAGACCCTTATGACAACTTCCAATGAAGACGACAATCTGCAGGATTGGTCGTAAAGGCAAAACTGTACAGTGACGGGGCAAAGAGAAAAGGGTTGTTTCAGGCAAAAAATCTGGACCTACAAGTACACATGTAGGTCGTCCAACTCCGTAAATAACGATGTTGCTTAAATTTCAAGCAGCTGTATATTTGTTTATATGTGGCTAAACACTACACCTGTATGAACTGCAGTACTTCTTTGGACCGCATCGTTCAACAGGACACAAGCTGCATGTAGATCTCTTTGAAAAACACAACAAAAAGTATTACTATTGTAAAAACAAGCCAGTTAGACACAGTTAACTGTTTAAACAGTCATGTTCATATTCTCTAAACATAGTTGGACAACAATAAAAACGGTAATACCACCAATGACACATTATCCCTTCAATACCCCACGTCACGGTAGATTGCAGTCCGTAATGGCTACGGACAAGGTCAGACACATTAGCAGCAAATTAATGTGTATGTTTTCTATAAGAACTTTCGTCATACTATCACTAGTGACATGTAAGACACAGATTGTAAGTGGTATTAAACCTGCACACAGTACAAACATGAACATATAAAGCAACTCATCAAACGAACTTAAGAATTTCTATGATTCGCAATATACCTGTGCTCAAATTACGAGATGATGAAATTGAAGAAAATGGTTAGTACCGTACGTTTATGTAATTCTCATATGTATACATGTATATATATATATATATATATATATATATATATATATATATATATATATATATATATATATATATATATATATATATATATATATATATATGTACATATACATAAGGGATGAGGCTCAGGCCACGCTTTACATTCCGTCACAATGTTGGCCTAATAGTTTTAAAACATCTGCAACCGGAAAAACTAATTACTCTTATACTTTGTATCAGTCACAGACAAATGAATATTGCCTCTATTCGGCTACCAGCTTCCAATATGAAATGTTATGCATTTTTATTTACACTGCTTGTTCTGTGGCTTCTCTTAGTTGGAAATTACTAAAAATATCTGTGTTAGGTATCGTTATTAAGGATTATTATGATGTTGTAGTCCACACTAGGCCCAGATTAAAACTTTTTGCCACTGTTTGCTTAAAGTAAACCGTTTCTTTCCCATGAAGGACACTTGATATTCTTCTTTAAATATTTGTATCAACAAGTTAAGCCAGTGGCCAAATATATTCCTTTTCCTCGTAAGGATATCTTTAGAAGATCTTTTATTAACAATGGTGCTACAGTGTGGAACAGCCCTCCTGACTTTTTAAAACATAGTGGCATTGTTGATGAGTTCAAAGTAAATTACAAAAGATGTTATTTTAATTGAGTTGTCCATATATGTATTATGTACTGAATAAGGTGATGTAAATTTTTTATTATTCTATGTATCTTACTGTATATTATTTTGTATATTATTTTATCTTGTAACAGGGCCTCGTGGCAGAACAGCCTTTGGCTGAATGAGTGTCCCTGTATAAATATGTTCAAATAAATAAATAGATAATAAATAAATAAAATGCGAACTTCGAATCTGAAAAACTAAAGTGATGTTACTTTGTATTATATGTTTTTACAGTTTGTTTGCGCATGGTCGGTATATTATTTTGTATATTATTTTATCTTGTAACAGGGCCTCGTGGCAGAACAGCCTTTGGCTGAATGAGTGTCCCTGTATAAATATGTTCAAATAAATAAATAGATAATAAATAAATAAAATGCGAACTTCGAATCTGAAAAACTAAAGTGATGTTACTTTGTATTATATGTTTTTACAGTTTGTTTGCGCATGGTCGGGCACAATCCGTACATGAACCTTTCTTCATCCTGTTGTACGGTGCGTGAACCTATCTTCATCCTATTGTACGGTGCATGTCTGTCCATGGTAATGCCGTACCTGTTTCCCCCATGTCCTACTCATAATGGCATCTCTCCGATCCCATCAATTTTCCAATCACTCCAAGTAAATTAGTAGCGAGGGGAGCTAAAAGATTCAATGGAATTTTCTGGGAATGAAAGTGCTGATCGGGACTACCAGGACGGGCCTTAGTTACGGCTAGAACCGCTAATGCCGTGAGAACAAAGACCACAATGCACAGGCGCATTGTGAACCACTGTAACCAAATCATTTCAGCTATACTTATTTCCATTGAGTTACATTTTTGGCCAGAAATGATTAGTTGTTATTTTTTATTCATAATTTCCAATTTATTTCCTCACTGGCGTATTCTATTTTCACGAGGGCATGCATTTTGCATTTGTCTGTGTTATGCATAGGTTTGCGTTCCAAAGTTTTGATGTACGAAAGTATAAGATCTTTATATTACATTTTCCAAGTTTAAAATGCCAGTGATTTTATTTTAAGTCTTGTCTGATACAAAGTTCTTCATATCCTTTGATTACTTTTTCCTAATCTAACAACTTAGGCTTTTATACCATAATAATAACTTCAGACAATCTCTTGAAGAATTATTTTTTTATTTCCTTTTTTTTTCCTTAATTTATGTGAATGCATCTCACTGTACTTTTTATTGATAGCCATTCCTAACTTCATGAATATCAGCGGAAAGTGCAGTATATGTCATAATCAGGTAATCTATTGAAGTCTCCCAAGGAAAAGGTCCATAAACCATCTTTGTTATATTACATGTAGATGCCCTGTATGAACATCAATGTGTTTTAACCCATTACCACTTATATTCAGGAGCGTATGCCCCTTGTATGTATACCCATTTAGTGCATGCATATAGAAATAAAAATGAAGCTATAGTTTCATAGGTTCCTTAGAATTAATACGTATGTATAAAATATGCCAAAATGAGCAACTAGTCATGTATTTTCAAAATCGTCCAAAAGTTCACAATTTATTCTTGCGCACAAATAGTTTTGAAAAGTGCAGCTCATAAATTGTAAAGAACAATTAGGTACGTCTATACTTATATCTTGTATCTGGTATGAGAAACTTCTGTTCACAAAAAAACAACAACAAAGATTCACTGCAAGTCTTTGTGTGGTCATAGGTCACTTGGCAGACGGAATTGGCCCAGCCAGGTCACCTAACAGTACTTTTATACGTCCACACCTAATGTATGTAATTATTTATGAGAATATGACCACCAACGTTTGTATTTTGGTGTGACCTTGGAAAGAGGGGTGTAGTCGTGCAGGTATTTCTTTCTTTCTGTTATTTTTTTTGTTCATACCAGCTGCCTGCAGCAATTGTTCATCAGTATTTGTTTCACATATACATGCATGTACAGAATCCCTTCTTATCTAAATAGCAAGCCCATAGCAATAAGTCTTTGGGGTCCATTTTGCACATATAAATGAGGGACTCGTTTATCTTTTAGTCGTGCATACAGTATGAAGTGTAGTCCTTTTTCTTTTTGTCTTTTTTCATTGGTTTTGAAATTTTGTCAAAGTCAGCTGCTATGATACCAGGATCCACGAAGAAGGTCATTTATATTGGCATTATTGTTTCTTTTATTTCTGTCTATTTTACTTCTAAACTAGAAATAGCTCTGGCCTGAAACTAGCAGGAAGTTTCAAATGTACCAGCAAAGCTTTTACAATGTAAACCTAGCCCTTGAAAATGCGTGATATGGAGAATGGCCTCTTGAGTTTTTGGAATGTGCATTAAAATATCTTCGTAACTGAGAGAGCATGTTACATGATTCCTAAGAAACTAAATATTTAATAATTTGTGCTCTTCCATGTTCGTTAATCCCCCAAACACTGACTATGCATCTTTTTCGGAAATTTGAAAATAATGTTTTATCCAGACAATTAAACAATAAAGTGTTTATATGTTGCGAACTGACAAATTGATTATTTGGCTCTTGCACTTTGGGTGCTGGACCCCCTCCCTGCACTCAGAGGATATGGAGATGTTGCAAAGCATCCATTTAACATTGAATTTCTGACATATATGAACATTATGAATACCATCATGTGATCCCTATTTGATGGTTACCAAGTCCAAAAAACTACACGATATAGACTTTCGATTGGCTGGTATACCCCACCTGTATCTGCATCTTCTACGTATATATCCTTATGGGTGTTCTTGACGTTTTCTAGATGTTATTGTGAGACTATTCCCTCTAAGCCCAATGCACAAGACAAAAGGGCTCATGGAGGAAATCCCCTTTCATTCAATTTTCCAGTGACATAAATGATCTCTGACGAAACGCAGGATCAATGCAATGTGCGTAAAGATTCACCAAATAAGGTTTAAGTAATATACTAAATATATTAAACTCAATCTGTAGATATGTGCGTATGAGGGAAACATGAACAGTGCGGGTGAGCAGAATGATACCAAAATAAATATTTGAAACGTGTATGCATACAAAGTGAAGCCTAGAGGGCCAGAACACAACCACTATGTTAATATTCTACACATTCTCTTACAGCACCATTAGCAATGGTATACAATCTGACAACACATAGCACAGTAGATTAATATATTTTGAGGTTAAGCAAGGAACCAAAAAACTGGGGTGCTGCAGGGGTGATCTTTATATAGAATATAATACTATTAAGGTTCAATAAAAAGCTGCATATCAGTGGAGTTCATGTAGAAAAATAGTCTTTTTACACATTTTGTATAAATGTGTGATTCCACTGTAGCCTGTTATGCACAGAGCTGTTTGGTTTGTCGCCCTTGCTATACCACGGTACACTTTACTCTCCATGCTCCATGGGGAATGATATTTACGTTAAAGAATGGGAGGGTTGTTCTCAACGATGCTGTGTTCTGATATGAATCCCTCTGGTATGTCGCGTCAACAGGGAATAGTATCATGATGAAGCTTTTACATGACAAACAGCAAGGAGCTCCAAAGGAGTAAATAATGTACACAAGACAGATCAATTAGGCGCTACACCTGAAATCCAAGATACGAATACCAGTCTCATGAATTTAGTATGGACGTTATAATTCAATGCAGTTTCGTCATCATTGTTGAGATAGGGGGGATGGGGTTGGGTAGTGTGGGTGTGGGGGGGCGCCTTTGCGTGCAGATCACAATTCACAGGGTATAACGTCCTATTTCACAATTTCCAGGATAAAAATCCCATATGTCACAATTCACAGAATAGGATATAAACAACTTTTTCAAATGATCAGGAATGCGTGCAAAGTCAGTTTATTTTACCAATTACCAAATTTGTATTTCCTAAGTCTAGTGAACCTTTTTAGAAGTTTTATTTATTTATTTTATTTTTTTTTTTTTAATTTATTTATTTATTTATTCATGGTTGTTTTATTATTACAAATTCCACAAAATTAAAAGTTTACAGGCGCGCCAATTCACGTTAGGATTCCACTCTGAAGAATACCATAGCTGTTACCTGTTGCTGGATACCACTGTATCACTGATACAATGTTCCTATTGGCCAGACCACACACGGCTCACAAAAATCAATTTAGCAGACATTTACTGAGATAATCTTGTCCATGCATCAGTAAACTGGTCTTTTATTCATACCGTTTTTTTGATCCTAAATTGTCGGTCTGGTTCATCATAACATGGTAAGACTTATTTTAATATGATGATACTAACTGTGTGTTTGAAGTTATTTTACATGGGTGGTTTATTCTAAACTATTGTCTACTATCTGGCCGTAAACTTTGTAAAGAATAGACTGAACAATAGCATTCATGGTATTATGAAACATTTCAGACAAACATGTTAGAATTTGATATTTTGAACGTATAAATTTTAAATTACGTCATTTATGTTAGTGTTGGTAATTTGACTCATATTACCAAGGAAGGGAGTTCCAGTATATACAGGCAGATCCCAGCATCAACATGGCACAATATGTTCCCCATGTCAAACCAGCAATGTAGAAAAAAATAAACTGTTTAAGAAGTCTTTTTTAAAATGCACATAAGTTTGAACTAAGAAGGAGACCCACGTTTGGAATGCGTCCTGTGTATTCCCACATATGACAGTGACACCATCAGTTTTCCATTAGCATGCCCGTATCATGGTAGTTGACTGTCTGAAAAGCAAGATGTTTTGGTAGGAAGTCAATATGCAAGACCTACATTTGATATTTTAACACACACGGGCTGTGCAGCTGTCCTTGTTCACAAAGTTCAACGATATTACTTGCAGAAAACAATAGTAGAATCAGCAGGAATAAAGTATAAATATGATTAAATTATTTTTTATATTTTGCTATTTATGTTTCTCGGCTTTGTCTGTAGGCAAATAGATGTGCATATCTCGTTCTACTATTCTTCATCGTTGTGTTGCCAACTTTCCAACAAACCAAATATGCCTGAAACAAACTTGGAAGTAGTTCCGGCGCTATGCTATTTAATCGTTACATATAGTTGTGGGGTGTTAAGGCTTGTCATAACACAATATCTGAGTGAGTCACATTGGTATTGGAAGAGGAATGTTGATGCTTTGGTAAGTCTGCAATCTCTTTGCTGTCATTGTTGGGTTTGGAATTAATGAATATGGATCATATTTTTCTGTGCTATCATTAAGAACCCTGAATGCACGCGGAATTCCAATTCCCTTGATTTGGGTCACTGGGGGCAGGTAGATGGTATTTGTCCTTGTAGCGCTGACCCGGTATCTGTGCTGCAACCAGCTGCGAGCTATAGCCATCTGCACAGCTCAACCAAATCATTTATCTATCGCGCTTAACCTCTCCGAAACCCCACATTGCTCCATGGTTTACCTCTTGTGTCCATTCCACAAATCTTACTTGACGGTGCCTTAGGCCATGAGAGAATAGTGACCAGCAACAAGGATACAGAGTGACTTCATCAGTTAGCCAGGCGTCATGGCAGATACAGCAGAGCATGCTGATTCCTGATTATGTAAAAGTCTATACAAAAAGTGAATTTCCTTTCCTATCTCTATGGATGATTAAATATAAGTGTGTACTTATGAATGGGTTTCAATATAGAAATTCCTGCCCGCCAGTACCCTCGTGACCCTTGGAGGACAGTCATTTGCATTTCCGTACACATCGGTCCAGGTGCTTTTGATCCTTTTTTTCAAATAGTATCCATTATGTAATACATGTAAATATTTTCCTCTGACTGACTTATTTTCTGGGTCGAATATGAATCCCAGTTGACTTGCATGTAGTATTGAATAGCAGAACACGCTTTTACCAATATCATTAAATAAGCACTTGGTGAAAATATTCATTGACCTTGCTTCCATTGTTTCTGGTCTCAGTGCTACTTTGATATAAAATAGTCAAGAGCCGTCCATATAAAATTATAAATATATGCCCCTTATCCACCAGGGTAATGGCTACACATTTGTGGCGTTCCTTATCCAGTAACCTCTCTATGACCATTTTCAACTTTATTCATTATAAGTACCCGCTCTTTGGCCTTAAATGTATGTTACATTACCTGAAAGCTTTGGCAAAGAATACTATGTATTTCTTGCGCCTCAGCTTAATGTGTTTATATCCTTTAAATAGAAATTTGTACACAGAATAATAATATAAAAAAAGAAAAGAAAAAACCCCTCATGATCGCATAGAATCAGTTGGATGCACAACCCACTCCAAATAGTTCTGCACTATGTTGCCCAAACCTACTCTGTCCCAAATAAAGGTTAAAATGTTAAACCTGAAAAATGTTAAACCTGAATCTTGATATATCTTGCCTTTTATATGTACCAAATGTGAGAGAAATCTTTCCAAACACTTTGACCATATTGTGCTAATGAACCTCAAAATGGGCCAGCAGTCACTTTAACATATATAGATACTAAACAGAAAGGAATATTTGATATTGTTATCCAGCTGGCGGCCACTGAGAAACGTAACATAAGTACTAACCTGAATGTCCTCTTCCTTGCCGGGACCAGTGGACTGGTGTTTTAGCGCAGGACTGGGTTAGTTGACCTACATATAGTTCAAAATAACCTGCAAATCTAATCATTTGATGCATGCTTAGCAATGCACCTGTGTACCGAATATTAGGAAAAGAATATCCGAACACTTTGAAGAAAATGCGGTAGCCAAAACCATCTAGACTCTAAATCGGTCACAGTGACCTGTAAACAGGTCACAGTGACCTAACAATCCAATAAGCTAATCGCTGGCCTCTAATCAATTTGTGTACTAGATACAGGCAAACTACATTCATGCATTTTAAAGGTGGTACTGTAACATGACTAAAATGGACATTTAAAAAAAACAAACAAACAAACGAACAAAAAACGGTCAATGCACACGTGTTATAAATTTTAAAAAATATACATTAACAGTGTACAAATTATTGCAGTAAAGATCCTTCGCAGGGAGGCATGAAAAAAGGGTCCTAAACGGACTGGAATAAGAATGTGGACTATTGTAATCAACTTACAAGCCGCAAGGGCAGCTGCAGCATGACTTGTCAGGCAGTGCCACAACCTCTGACCTATGCCTGTCACCATAGTATGGAATGAGTTAAGAAGCTAAGTCGCCACTCAAAATAACCGTGTTGTTTGTCATTGTGCTCTAGCTTGATTGAGGAGTAGGGGTTTAGTGAAATATTGGGTGACTGTGGAATGCAAGGATAATGATATGCTTTTAAAGGATTTAGGTACTACTGTATAATCTCTATAGAATCATACCTTCTGGTGTGGTTGCTACAAATGTAGTCTTAAAAGTGAATAAGTAATACCCATTAATAACTGGCAATGTCAAGTTTACGTTTGATTGCTTATTTTAATCAAATCCATGGACTGAACAGATGAATGGCGACAGGAGACCGCCCTGTTGCCATAACAACTGATTGCCGGATAATATCACAATCATCATGATCATTTATGACAAAGAATGTCACAAAGATATAGCTTGGGTACCGATCACCACGAATACCATAGAAAGTGCACCCCTTGCCATTACGCATTCACTTCCCATTGCATGAATATAATAGATTTTAATATCACAACTGCTGAAGACAAAAGTAAAGCAAAGCGGGTTTCACAAAGGTGATAAACTGAATCCTCGTTTGATCTGCTCATGGTGGCAAAAGTGGCATCCACAGCTTCGGTTTCCACTTTAACGTCAGGGATGGCGCTGCTATCGTCGACATTTAGCTGATCAGTATTTTACATTTCTGCACAATATATCTCCTCACAGCCATTACTCCACTCTAGCCCCATAGCCTATTATTTCATGTTTGCATTAACCATCGTTCCAAAAATCTGAGGAACACCCTGTCACACCATATTATTACAAACAACATTGCATCTTTTCGTACCTCCCTAAAAAGTATCTTAATACAGGACTATGTGAGCTATGTCCAAAATGGTGTAATTAATTCTTCACATTGATGTAAGGTTTTCAGTCACGTGACAAAATCTGTGGAGAATTCCACAACAGCCCCTACCTACTGGCACCCCTTTTTTTCCCCACAACTGTGCTTCCAATTGGACTAAAAATCGGCGTGGTAATAAATTAATAATTGACAATTCTTAATTTTTAAATATCTGAATGCAATGTTTGCGGAATTGTTAACGGTAGAAGCCCTTACCCAGCTGTGAGCAAGTGCTGCTAGTGGATGCATTATTTGTATTTTTGTCAGGGATACAGTGTGTGTGCGTGTGAGTGTTTGTATACAAACATGCGGTGACAATATCAGCACAGAGTGGCGCCGGCATCTAATTGGCCCATAAGGTCAACCAGCACTGATATTGCCTTCTGTTGTTCATGGTGCACAAATGTTCGATTGAGCCTGGCTACTTTCTGCTGGTTCTCTGATATCGAATTGTGTATACCAAGTGCAGGAGTTACATATAAAGGTGCCTTTCGAGGTAAACAATTGTGCCAAATTTAGGGAAAAGGTCAAGTTGGTTTTTTAATGCCATTTACGCTATTTTTTTATTATTATTTCAAAAAATATCCAAAGTGGGAACATATGCACCCAGAGAACCCTCATTGAAACCCATGTTAAATTTTGGAGGCCTTTGTCCTAAAAATTTACCCAATTTTGGAATTTCGAATGCCTGTAACTCTGGAATGGTTTGGTCAATCTAAAAAATGAAACCGATATGAGCTTCTAGGAACCCAGGCCTTCATTAAAATGCCATTCAGACACAGAATTATGATAAAAATAACCCGAATACCCTACAATGTTTGACGTATAAAATAGGTTAACATTTTTACATCCAAATTTCCTTCATTCACCTTATTTGTTTTGCTGGGTTTTATGTGTGTGCCACCAATGTTAAATAAGTAAAACTGTGTTGGCAATGCAAATTGGTCCAGCCACGTTTCGCCAGTACATCCGTTTATTACACTTGATTGTCGAATTCAAATAAACAAACACTTTATGGGTCTGATCCTCAAATTTTTAGGATAAACGACGAATATTGGAATCAGAACATCCAGGGATCCTTTTGACCCGTTTTGTGGCAACGTACTGATGTGTTGGAAACACCAAGCGGGCAATTTTTCTCAAATTTTGAATTTAGGGCTTGTAACTTTTGTGGATAAATGAATTCTAATTGGTACAGCTATCCCTGCGAAAATCGCTGGTACTGCCTGGTTTTCGTCATGTAGATATTAATGAAGCGTAAGTTCCATCTTCATATTTTTCTGCAACCCGCTGGCAATCTACAGTGTGGTACATATTTCAATACATGCTGTCAGCATCTCTACTGAAAACTCACTACAAAGAATATTAGATGCTGTAACTCTGCATAACTTTTACAGTTACCCAGCATATATGGCGAACACTATTGTACCGAAAGAAGACAAGCGACGCACGCACAGACACATTCATATATATATATATATATATATATATATATATGAGTGTGTGTGTGTGTGTGTGTGTGTGTGTGTATTTATACACACACTGCGGTCAGCATATTCCCTCACCTACATGAAACCTAACTGAACATCCAAGTACGTGGGAGAGAGTGTCTTAAGAAACCTAAAGTGTTAACATGGCCTAACACATAATAGCTTTATATATTGGATGTACAATCAAAGCAGAGCAGCGATGTACCTGTTAACCTGCGGAATCAGCTCAACAAAGCATGGATTGTGACATGGGGCATATCAAGTCCCTGAGGCCACATTTTTGACATTAAAGGTCTAAATGTAGGCAGTGAACTGTGCACCTTTACCACTTTCATACGAATTAGTTAGTAGTTAGAATAATCTTATAGTTGTATGTGCATATCTTTCCTCTCTGTGCCTAGTATAATTATAACAGGGGACGCAAAGAGGTGATGACGGCTAATCTACCACTGGCAGAGGAACTGAATTCCATTACAACATCTCATGACAGAATGATGAATTATATTTACATTATTTTATATATGTGGCCAGTTATAAAAGTGGGTCTTTCTGGTCTTAGAACATCGGCATCATTGTCTTGTAATTTTTGAAATTTTCAACCGCATTTGATTTCATTGGGAAATTCCTGGAAGAATCCATAGAGCTTTTGTTTTTTGCTTTCACTCTCGGTACGACAACGACAGCTTGCATTGCAAATGGTTACTGGATAATAGGAGTTGTCAAAAAATCACAATAGTCTAAATATGAAAGAACAAGGGCTTGTACAAAAAGTAATAAAATTAAGTGGGAACAAATCGTTTGTAATAGACAAGCAGTGTATTGTAACCTGGATGATATCATTCAGACTGCATTGAAATTTCACAAATGTGCAACGCTAGTTGATTGTGGACGTTAATGGAATGATTGGACAAATGTCTTAAGGATTTTGAAAATCAAAATTGAAATGACAAAAGTTTGAACAGCATTTAACATGAATTTAATTTCTTCTTGTGTCACCAAAGGACATCAGGTTAACATTATATGTTTTCTTGGTTGTATACAATCTGGAATGTATCTAAAAAGAATATAAGTTTCTATTATATACAGATAACACTGAAGCAGAGAATGCATGCAGTGGACTTTTTTAACCCCCCCCCCCACACACACAACCAACAACAAAAGAATCTGGCACCTGTATCATAATTCAGAGCAGTTTGAAGTGCTTCGACTTAAATTGCAGTTGGCATTGAAAGAGTTAAAGTTGCATTGGCAATGTACAAGTATATTGGTCCAGCCATGTTTGGCCAATATGATCCTATTCCTAAACTTGAGTTTCTTGTCCGAATAAACAATTGTTCTTCTCTAATTTTAACCATGATCTTGAACGTCTACTTCATGGATAAACATACATGCAAAATATTGAAATCAGAAAATCCAGGGATCTTCCCGATCCTTGTGTGACCACGTACCGATGACATAGCTGGTTATTTGCTTAAGAACAACGAAACCCTATTGGTAGCACTGCCCCTATAAATTCGTTGGCACCGCCTGACCTCTGTGTTACAAATATCTGTGAAGCGTGTGTTTCATCGTCCCATTTTTCTGCAAAAACGTTCAGAAACTGCAGTTAATTCAACAGAGATTAATTCTTGCCGTCAGCATATTTTTATAAACCACTGAACAGATTAAGAAATGTTCTTATTCAGCATAATATTATGATAAAGGCAGCAGGTACTATCAATAACGTTCTACAGAGTTACCACGCTACTTACAGAAACGCACATACACAAACACACACACACACACACACACACACACAAGTATATATATATATATATATATATATATATATATATATATATATATATATATATATATATGCATAACTCAATAATTCCCTAAGCCTACACAAAAAGGAACAATCAGACTGAAAGAGGCAGGAAAGAGTTTCTACGGAGCTAAGAGTATCAACAGGTATTATAATTGTAACTCTTATCGCCAACGATCTTATGCCAGAAAGGCTCACAGAAGCCACAAGCTAACACTGAATTTTGCGAGGGACGTAAATGTAACGAATAATGAGTGTTCGATTGACTGGTACGTTTTGGCAATCATTGCTTTAAAAGATTCCATAATGCACCATGCATAGCGCAGTTTCTGTACTGGATATATAATCATAGCATAAAAGTGATGTACTTATGAACCTAAGGCATCTGCTCAACGAACGATATGAGCCAAGGTCATGACTGGTCCTTAGGGCCATACGTCAGTATAAATGGTCGTTATTTATGCATTTCCATCGTGCATATTAACCATTGCCATATGCTTCGTTCTGTAGTTGGAATAGTTTTACAACTGTACGTAAAAATTATTCGCCTAGCTACTAACTGTCATCATGTTACAGGAGACAAAGCGCCATTTAATCCACCACTGGCGGTTAAATGAATTTCATTGTGAGATCTCATGACAGAAGGGCAAAATTGCAAGTACACAATATTATATATGCTGCTGGTAATAAAAAGTGGTCTGACTGTTTTCTGAATAGCGCTATCAATGGTTAGCTATTTTCAATTTTTAACGAATTTTGTTTCATCGAAAATGGATTGGAAGACAAACAAAGCTTTTGTAATATCCTCTCAATAAATATACAACACTGACGATCTTAATTGCAAATGTTTAGTGAATGAAACATATTGACAAAAAATATTAATTAATTGATTTATTTTTTAATTTATTGATTCATTCATTCATGAATTAATATATTTTTTAACTTGCTTATTTATAATAATGATACTTGAGATTATTATTATCACTTTTTTATACAAAAAATGGTCTAACTTTTGTGTTCAGCGTACATTTAGTTCACTTTTTTTCAGATGAGCAGGTACTTTAAACAGGGAACTGCCAAGCCTTGTCTTTGACATGAAAATATCCAAGGAGACACACAAACAGTCATGATAGCTACTCAATCTAACAAGGAGTCCACTGGCGGCCACAAAGTTTGCTTGTATGTGTTATACTGGTAATTGTATTGTATCTGATAACACAGACGTTGACGTGCATGTTACATTGAGCTTTTACGGTGCCTCCACCATGTGGCCTTGGGGGAGGACATTTCGGTCATCCAGTGCATTAGCACAAAGCCAACTTTGCAGAGCTATGAGCTGGAGCATGAAGCTATGGAGGTGAGCAATGAACATTGATCTGTTAGTACTGCCTCGCACTAGTCTAAATTTCAGGACTTTACATCCAGAACCAAATTCATTTTCAATAAACCTAAGTCAAGAGAATTTCAATCAGGTATTTTTGATCATATACTCCTACAGTCTTTTGCTGTAAATATCCAGAGATTGTTAGAAAATTTGGTTTCAATAATTTTACATTTGCTCGTTCTTCAACTTAACTTTACTTTATTGCATCATTCTGTTTTAAAATTCACCTTTCTGATGTTTTAGACTGACTTGTAAGTGAACATTTACTTAATGTAAAAAATTACTTAATTTGACAGTCCCACACCAGGACCGGGAGTCAATCATAGGCTGTCCTGAGCTATTGGCCAGAAATTGGCAGTATTTATTCAACTGTCAAAAACTTCATTCATTCTTTTGAAACATAAACTGCAGGGCAAGGATGGAGTCAGCAATAGGCAGTCCCAGGCACTTAGCCAGAAATTGGCAAGATTTACTCAGTTATTACACGCTTGAGTAATTCTTTTGAAGGTTGAACTGAGAGTTGACAACTAAATAAAACTTGATTTCTTGGAGACTTTCATAAGAGTAGGTGTCATCATGGAGTTTGTTTAACATTTCTTGCACACAATTTCCATTGTTACAGCACTTGTTAGGAATGCCCTAGGTTTATTCATGTGTCTACCTGTAACTGTTTGTTTTGTAATCACTGGGATTAAATATATGCCCCCAGTTTGTTTCTACCTCAGTTATACACCGCCAGGTGGTCAGACTTAAGTGTCCTATCCAGGTAGAAAGGGTGCATACTAGTTCAGGGGTAAGTCAATTTTTTCTTATCTGAACTTGTACTATACCATTCAGTAAATATGTTTGGTTTGATAGGTATTCTGTATTTATATGGAAGCTCTTTATTTATAAGCAAACGTTCACATATTTAGCTAATTCATCATTTGACACGTCCATATTTGTTCATTATTATGTGGGTTGCCTTTGCTGAATATCTAGCTTATACAAAGAGCCGCTACTCACAGAGACATGTACGGGTACAGGCTGTGAAACATGTTCCGAGTAGTTGCCCACAGAAGACCCTTACATTTATAGGGGCAAATACAGCCTATGTTGAAATTCTACTGAAGAACGTAAAAAAGTTCATCCATGTGTATACAGGTTAGACAGTGACAGGCCAGCTGATGGAGTGTATAGATTTCGGACTACGGAATAGGGTAATGGCAACCAGGAAGTCGTTCAGGACGAAAATACACACACACACACACTTCTCTTAGCTTTGAGCCATTGACGCTTGATGGAGAGGTCTACACAGGCTGGTCCCCGATCTCTGATTTTCGAAGCATACTGTAATGCCAGGTAATGTCTTTAGTCTAGCACCTATTTTAATCTTCTTTCAGTTGTTGTTATTGTTAATTTTGATACTCTGTGGATGTATTAATGACGAATCAGGATTATGTTTGGGAACATGCATGTAGATAAATGGCAAGCTGGGCTTTCTTAATTACTTCCTAAATCCAACAAAAAACCATGAGCTTTGGATACAGTAATGAAAACGATAGTCTCGAGCGCTGCTTTTGGAATATATTTTGACCAAAATTGTAACTGTCTATTCTGTAAAATAATCAAATTGGAAATCCATTATTGAAAATTTGGTGTTATTTTGTCTTTCAATATCATTTATTTAATATCTCGCATCAAATGTAAACCACACTATGTGGGCCTAACTACTCAGTCAGTTAAAAAGGGATTCATTGGACACAAAACTGCAATTAAAAATCTCAAATTAAACACATTTTTGTGTACCCATTTCAATCCTACGAGACATTCACATTTGGATTGCCGGGTACAAATTATTGATTACATAGAGCCAAATTTGTTAGACTAAGATAGTTATGTTAACACAAGAAAGTCATTACAAATGGAAGATTTCTTGGATCAAAACACTTGATTCAGCTTTTCCCTTTGGACTCAATAACAAAATGTCAGGCTCCGGTGATGTTTTGAATGTGGACTTTGCAACGCTTCATTGAAGTCACACACCTTTTCATAATGATCAAGCCGGTATTAAAAAAAGAAGAGGTTATGGACATAGACAATCAAGGAAATACATGAAATTTAGGAACGCGGATACAAAAGATCCTGGTCAAAATTTGCTACAGGCTTTCTCTAGTGGCATTGTTCAATTACATATAGCTCTTAAAGCACTATAATTTCAAGATATAACCAGCATAACTGAATATTTGGGTCTTACTTATTCTAAACACACATTTCTACAAAGGTTTTGTGAAGTTGTGTACGCAAATACAAGTACTGTTCGGAAACCAGGTTGTAAAAAGAAAAAAAATGATCAAATGTTTAGTAGTATCCTTTCAAACACAAAAATATTAATTCACTAAAGATTCAGTCCCTTTTAAAATTGAAACTTGTTCGCAGTATGATTCCCGGGAAATGCAAAATAAAAGATGTCTCCATTATTTCCTATTAATATGGCAATAATACTGGACAAAGTATCTTGAATTACCAGAAATTGCTGACTTCAATTACTCTTGAGGAAATCGCTGCTAATCAAAATTATGACTGTGTGTCTAACAATAAACATACCAATTTTGTTGCTACACACCATAAACATGTATCTACAGGTAACGTGGATATAATACAAAATTCAGTTTTAAAATAATTGATGGAAAAAGGTACAAAATTTTGGATATGTTCTAAGTTGCACTTTTACAGTATTTTTCAGGATATATGTAATGCTTTTGATTCCTACTGTATGAAATGGGCAAAGAAACAAAAAGTAGAATATCCAAAATTTGAAGGATGCTTGAAAAACGTATAAAGAGTCTCTACAAATAAAATTAAACGTTACAAATCCCACATTAAGAAATTCAGTAGGGTAAGTTTAAAACAACTTGAGGTTTCAAAAGCAGTCAAAGAACTACAAGAATGATTAGTAAACTCTTACATTGATAGAGCAGGTAACAGTTTGGGGATCATCTGCAAGAAATATTTTCTGGATGGTTTGAAAAATAAACTTGGCAAAAACAATATTTTAGACATAAGAGGAAATGACGTATATACACAGATAGTCCATTGATAATTTGATAGGTAAGCAAAAGTATAAGATGAAAAGAAATTTTAATATCAAAATTTCTACTCCATTTTTTTTCTGGATACCCAAGTTACATAAAACCGTTTTAAATCAAGATTCATAGCTGGTGCTTCATAATGTACAACAAAACTGTCAAAGGAAGTAACACTTTGTTTGACTGCAATTAGGAATCATTTCCGTAAACACTGTAATGCAATTTCTAGAAACCGTGAAATCAATTGTTTTTGGAGTTTTAACAATTTCTCTGGAACAAATTAGAGATTTCCCTGTAGATACATAAAGCAGATGTATTCCTGACTGAGGAGGAGAGAGAAAAAATTGTTTGTGTTGTGATCACGCCATTGTGACTAAGAGCCATTTTTTACATTATACCTATGGAGTGTGGACAGTGTCTTGAGTGGACTGGTATATTGTGCCACATTAGAACTGAACCGTACCTCTGTAGGATTGAATCAGCACCACACCTTTCCGTACCACATTGGAAGCAAACCCTACCTCTGTGGGATTTGTACCATATCATTTGGCACCAGCCATAGGAATTGGGACTGTGGGACAGTACCTGGGGATAATTTCACCAGGGATTAAATTTCACCAGGGATTGGGTTTTTTTTTTTTTTTGACTGTTGAAATACCAGTGGAGATAAGTTTATCTACTTTGTACTGATTTTGGTTGTGAATATATTATTATTGTTAAAGTTACATCATTGTTGTCATCCTTTGTTGTGTTCTGCTAATATTCAAAAATGGGCATCATAACAAACATTAAATGTTAAAAATTGAAATTTTGATATAAAATTTCTCTTGGATAATACTTTTGTTCAATTTGGACCTTTAGTTTTTCAACAAATAAAAGGCATCCCAACAGGTAGCAACTGCTTCCCGTCACTGGCTGATTTATATTTAACGTGGCTTGAATTGAAGTACATGGAAAAATTGATGAAAACAAATTTTCAATTGGGTACAAAATTATCAAATATTACAAGGTGTATTGGTGCATTGCTTGTGTAATTGTGCTAAGTTTTAATTGCATTTCTAAAGAAATTTACCCAAAAGATATCCCTCTAGAAGGTGACAATTCAGATGATTTCAGAGATTTATTCCTGGGCCTGAATATTCGGGTCTCAAATGACATATTGGCATTTAAGTCTTTCAAAAAATTTACGAGTTTAACGTTATATTAGTTAATTATCTTTTCCCTATATTTGCTAATTTGATATTTCATAAACTATTGGATGTAATACATGTTTGTCCCAAATTTTTAGATTTAGTTGTATTTCTTCTACACTTCAGGATTTTGCATCCAGAACCGAATTTTCTTACAATAAGTTTTATGGCGAATTCTACACACACACACACACACACACACACACACACACACACACACACACACACACACACACACACACACAGATATATATATATATATATATATATATAGTATTTGATCAGTTGAACAAATGTATTTGTTCTCTTATCAAATAGATACAGTATATTTGTTCTTTTGATCAAATAGTTTGATGACAAGAACAAACTGATCTAATCAAAAGATTAATGGATTTTTTCAGAGGAACAAATAAAATTGATTGATGATTTAATTATTGCACATTCTGCATACTCTGTATTAAATTACCTGTCTTATAACTTCATGGATGCCACTGTTCAATACGTATAATCAACTCCTGTACAATATTTCAAGTATACGACCGTCATGTTTCAATAAAGTTCACAACAATTAGCTTTAAATATTAAACTAAATACTTAAAACACAGGAGTTTGCAATGCACGAAGATTGAATATAAAATTCTGAAACATAATTTAATGTATCATCAGTTTACCAAAGTGATCATAAACTAACATGTTCAAAGAAAGAAGTGAATTTTTTATCATTTAATTTCCTTTTCCTGATTTTATGTACTTTTTACCATGTGTTTGTGTGCTTAATTCAATAGTTAATCTATATATCAATTTATACATATGTATTGCTCAATACTCAATATGCAAATGCTACTCGCACTCGCACCATCCAGTTATTAAAGAAGAAAGAACAAATTATATAGGTTGGCTTTAATGCTGTGCGTACTCCATTCAATTCACAAATATTAAAAGTGCTACTGTAATCATCTCTGTTATACATAGGCTGCTTTTATTATATACAAAATATACTCAGTATAAAAACGATCTGCCAGTCTGCTTTCGTGTATATTCAACTTTATACACACAGCTGTTTGATGTTTGAACTGAATACACATAACAGTAATCAAGTTTACAACTTGGGCAATCATTCACAGGGAAAAAGACACAGATGTAATATTATATCAGTTGATATCTGACACTTATGTGGCAGTTGGAAAAAAAACTCAGTTAAAATGACAAAATAGAATGTATCCATTGTATACATGTATAATAAAATTCCACTCTGCCCGCTCTAAATCATTTATTGAGGTACAGCATGCAATTCAAAACCAGTGAGACTACCACCACCTTAGCAGTGGCACCTGCACCTAGAAGTGTATCACTGTACTCTAATAAAGTTGTAATTGTGCCCACGTGGCAGAAGTACTGAGGTAATGAAAAGGAGGCTGAAAGTATTACAAAAAGTTGTATTTAATAAAGACAAACAGCATCGGATAAATTAAGTGAAAGCATTAAAGACACTGCTATATAACCTTTATACAACATCTTTCACTACAAGGCAAGATATAAAACAGTTTTATTATAAGTAAGGCATTTTATGTGGAATACATCGATACTTGTTAATAAATACTGATAGCACCGTGCAATTAATGTGTAATTTTATGCATTGATTAAACCTCCTGATAATAAACATACATCTTATTCTACAATCTTTTCATTATATTGCATAACTGCCTACTAATATATGCAACCATTAATTGTCATGCAAACCCATTTAACTGGGCTTACATTTAATCGCAATATTATTATCTGACTTTTACAGAAATACAATATTATCTGACTTTCTTTATAGTTTTGGACATGAAAAAGTCATAGCAAAAATTGGAATTTGACATATAGTGCTTGATATTTTGGTTTTTAAAACACAATATTTGATCACATGCATATTGCTAATAATGGGTACCTTGTAAATTCTGTCCATACAGAGTGAACCAGTTTCTGGGTATTTCCTCATCACAGTTGAGGGGCTGTCATGCTGGAGATAGCATGCTCCCACATGCAGAACAACAGCCTACAAAATGAACACATGCAAATCCACAGCCAAATACTAAACATATCTTCATCATTATAAACACAACGGATGCAGTCAATGTAAATAGAATAATTATTTCACAAGTCTTGATACAAACATGTGTATGTCACACAAATCAGTTTTTAGTATGTATATTGTAATTTATGCTGTAATTTTAGTGTACCACACTTTTACGTTTTTCAATTGCATAATGAATATTTATTTATCACAGATTATAAAATTATAGTACTGTGACACAATTTTCTGCGTATCTTTAAATGGACGCCTAGAATGGGGGTTTTAAGGAACATTGTAATGAAGTAAATTGAGTGGGGTGTGGTTGGGTGGGGTTCAGGGAGCAGATTGCTAGAGTTCAGAGAAAGAGTAGTCTGTGTATCGATATGGATATATTAAAAAAAAATAGAAAGAAAAAAACCAGAGCCTTTTGGGAGGGGTAGTTTACAAAAGGTACCAATGTTTTGCTTCCAACTGACAATAAAGACAACATTAAACATGTTCTGATAGAATTAAACAAAACTCATGAAGGGATTTATCATATGAAAAGGGAAAATTCTGTACATGTATATAAAATCTGGTTTGTTCTGGTCAGTTAAATTGGCACATCATGTATCCACTCTTAAGAATGTTTTTTACATGTATTTCTATTGCATATATCATTATGTTTCATATTCAATTTGTTTGTCTTATGACTATTTTGCTGCACTGTATAAATACTGTCTTCGAACACAATAAACCCTGCCCAAGGAGTTCACCTGAAAATCGTTTATGTGGGTATGGTTAAACTTACTTTTGACCAATAAACAGAGATATCACTTATGTGAACAATGTTACAATTATATCATGATCAAATTATTTCAAAATGCAATCGAAAGGGCACTGTCGTGATAATTTACAATTTTTGACTTGTTTTATGGTATAATCATATCTGAAAATACAAACTTTTACCAAACTGGATAAGCAGATATCAAATTTTCTTAGATATGTAAATAAGGGGCTCTGTTGTCACCTAGGCTAACTGCTACAATTAATGCAATGACAGATGAGTGATACTTTGACAACATGGAAATCTGACCAAGAATGCATTTTACTACGGATGAAGCAGTTTTACTTAACTGCCATATTTCTCTCATTTAATGAGGATTAACAAGCAAAAATTGCAGATCATAGGATGTGAATATATGTATATATATAATGCTTTTTATTGAGCCAAAATACAGTTACAAATGATGTTCATAATGCCATTGGAATAACAATGTCTGTACATTCCAGCAGTCTATTTCATACAGAATAATATTATTGACATTAACTTATGAAATATTGCAAGCATGATGTCTCACTGTCAAATATTTTTATTGAATGTGTAAGGATGAACGTTAATATCTTAATTTGTACTCTGTATTGTTTATGAACATTAAAAATAATATAGACGACAATTGCCTGAGAACAGTGTTCAAAAGCTGCATCTTTTTACAGAATAATATTTTGAATATAGGCTTATTAATTCATAATGCTGACCCAAGGATGATACTTTCATTTTCGAAACTGTTTTTCTAATTCCTTATTCCATTTGGCAATACAATATTCTGTTTCAATATATTGATGTAATAGATTACTAAAATTTCTGAGGGAATAAAGTTTTTTCAATTTTACTTCCCTAAATAATTTGCTTACACACACAGAAAATTATATTTAAACAGGAAAGAGATTGTGGGCATGTTCCAAATAGGATTTCGTTTGTGTTTAACTTATTACAGTTCCAGTTTCCTCGTGTCACCAGGTTTTTATGTTTTGGAGAAATCTTTGGGTTACTGGACATTCCCAAAACAGTTGACAAAATGTGTCTTTTTCTGCACTACACAAGGTGTATATTTCTGTGTCCCTGATTTCTATTTTGAACAGAAATATATTTGTTCTCAGGCATCGGTGAACAAATCTATATATGTAAGTTTTGAAGAAATTGTGATTCTATACATTGCACAGACGATTTACAACATTTCTCTTCTGAAATATCATAGTTCATATCCGTTTTCCAGTCTTCCACTGGATACAGTGGGAATGATGCAAAGTCTTGAAGAAGAATGTCGTAAATAAGTGTTGTATGTTGATTTGTTTCGAACATTTGTTGCAGTTATGGTGGCTTAACTTTCTGTGTTTCTCTATTTGGCATTTTCAAGATGTTTAAACATGTTTTAGCTATTGATTGTATCAAAGCGTTAAATGTAGCGAAGTTAAAAATTACACCAACTATTCCTTAAATTCTGTGTATGATAGTACTGATCCATCTCTTTTCAATAAATGATGCACTTGTTGAATACCCTCATCATCACACTATCTCCAGTACACAGGATTTCCATTTATTTGCATATGACTATTGCACCACAGGTACTGATTCCCCACCTTTGTATCTATCTCTGGATATTTTCCATGGACTGCCATACTCCAACATTTTATTTCTTCAGTCCAGAAGATATTTTCCATTTTCTTTACAAATTTACTCTTGGCATCAAGGTCGTATCTACTGATACATAGATCTGCTGACGTCCAATAACTAATGAGACTTTTCCATAATGCCTTTTCTGAGCAGATAGTCTTTTTAACCATTATGCTCATAAGGAGTTGAAATTTGACATTAAATGTGGGACTTTCAGTCCTCCATTTTCAATAGTATTGAATAACACACTACGCTTGATTTTATCTGGTTTACCATTCCAAAGCAACTTAAACATACTAGCTGTTAGTTCTTTAATTACTTTGTCTCTTGGTCACGGAGGTATGGAGGTTAGATAAGTATATTGAGGTAATGCTAGACATTTATTATTTGGATCTTTCCCATAGTAGTTAAATCTTTGCTTTGCCAATAAAGTAACAATTTGTTTACACCTTTTAACGTTAGGTTGAAAATGTGATTGAGGGACTCTTTAGTTTTTGTTGAAATCTGCACCCCCCCCCCCAATATTGAGATGGGCACATTGGTACATTCCAGCTTTAATTCTGGATCTAGTGTTCTTTGCATGTCTTGTGCCGATCCTAGTGTTAATATTTTTGTTATTTTCAAGTTTATTTTAGGCCTGCATCATCCCACAGTCTGCAGTACACAGGATGAAAGATTTGTTTAACATAAGAAATGCTTCACATAAAGATTGTTCACCAAAAAGGAGGAGTTAGTGATGTGTCGTCAGCATATTGACATAACCTGTTTGTTTCTGAGTTACCGTTTATAACATTGACTTAATTAATTGCATGCAAAGCATTTGCCAATGATTCTACACATAAAAACAAATAAAGGGAAATTGCCTTACACCTCTTCGGACAGTAAAAGTTTCCATTGCATAGCCATTATTTAAAGCTGAACTTGTTATGTTATTGTCGAGGAATTTTATCCATTTTTAAATGTTGGACCAAAGCTGAAATATTTTAAACACCTACTTATAGGAGGTCATTCTTTTCTGTCAAAAGCTTGTTCAAAATCTATTTCTGCTAATAATGCTGGTATATTTCTTCATCACAAATGTCAATAATCTAGTCTAGAATTCAGAAGTTTTTGTCCATATATCTATTTTTTTCAATCTTGTCTGGTCTTTATGAATTAGATCTGGCAAAACTGTTTTCATTCTTGTTGCTTGTACTTATGCTTATATTTTGTAATCTGGTTAAAGCAATGATATTGGCCACCATTTTTTTATTACTGGATACTCTTGTTTTTTTTAGCAACAGAGTTATGATACAATGTCATTGCAAAGTGGACAGTTAACCTGTCTAAAAAGCCTCATGAATAGCATTTGAAAAACAAATCTTTTATATGTGTCCAGAGAATCTCATAAAATTCGATTGGCAGACCATCTGACCCAGGTGCCTTATTATTAAATATGGTCTTAATAGCTTCAATGATTTGTTGTTCTGTTAGCAAACCTTCACATAAATTCTGTTGAACTTCAGCCAATTTTTTTTTTATTTCTATGTAGGAAAAATATTTCTAAATTGTTGTCGTTTGCATGCTGGGGAAGATTGAAAGTATATACGTCTTTGAATTTTTTTTTACGTTCTGGTAGTATTTCTTTTGGGTATGTTGCAGTTTTGTTACCTTGTGTTGTCAACTTATTTATCACGTTTCTAGCATACTTTCTTTTTTCCACATTAAAAAAGTGGCGGGTACGTTTTTCTACGCTACTCATACCATCTTGCACGACTTCTTATTATAGCACCTCTTGATTTCTCAATTGTATTTTCTAGTTCTTTTCCCTTCCATCTCATCTTTTGTACCAAATCATCACTGTTTATGGAACTGTGTGATTTACTTGGTCTTCTATAAGCCGTTTGTTTCACTTTGCAATGACTCAATCTATTTCAAAATATTTTTACTTTTCTTTGCTGCATACCTTGTTGTTTTACTTCTTATTTCTGCTTTAATGACTTCTCAAAGTAATCTGTGGCTAGTATTTGTGTCTCTATGAATTTGACGTATTCTGGCTATTGCTTGTTTCATCAATCCAGATGGTCTTTGTGTAACAAATAGGATTCCAAAATCCTGACCTCCGTTTGTTCTGTTCTGATGTAATAACTAATGATATTGCCGAATAATCAGTGCAAAAATCATTGAATAATACAGGTTTTATTAATATAACCCTGCAGACCTCTTGATACTAAACAGTAGTCCAATCTACATTGAATAAATGAGGGATGTCTGGTCCGCCAGATTAAGGTTTTGTTATTTGGATGCATTTCTCTCCAAATGTCTAGAAGGTCGGTTTCTTCCATCCATGCTTATATTACAGATACAGCCGTTGTATGTGTCGCTTGTCTACCCCCTGTTTTGTGTTTTTCTTAATTTTGCACAGAATTAAAATCACCTAATATTACAAGATGGTCATTGGGCATATTTTCAGCTATATTGCTAACATTTTCAAAAAGAAATACTATGCAGTCCTGGTTTGGTGCATATTATGCAGGTAACGTTATTCTCAAGTCATTCAAAGAAACATCCAAAATATGTAACGACCTTCATCATCACAAACACTTACATGAATAGTATCATTAAAATTGTTTTTATTTTGCAAAGTACACACTCCTCACGCATTATATTCACCATGTGCGACAATAATTTCATCTCCCCATTCATTCTCCCATCATCATTCTGTCCCAAGGTTGCTGTGTGTCTCTTGCAATACAAATTGTGAATACTTGCTGTTTTGTAAAAAGTAGTAGACTTCTCTTTGTTTATATATATATCATTTGACAGATGTTACGATGCCCACCTTCTGAATATTAGAAGAACTCAACAAAGAATGCAAACAATCATATAACTTTAACAATAAAAATATATCTACAATCAAAATCAGTACAAATTAAGTAAACTTATCCCCGTTGGTATTCCAACAGTCAAACCGTCTTAGGTAAATCCTAATCCCTGGTGAGATAATCCACAGGTACTGTCCCACAGTTCCAGGTCCTATGACAGGCGCCCAATGATGTGTTACAAATCCCACAGAGGTACGGTTTGGTTCCAATGTGGTACAATATACCAGTCAACTCAAAGCCAATGCCGATACTCTACAGGTACAAAATGTAAATGGGTGGCACCGAATATACAAGTCCACTCCAGACACTGTCAACACTCCACAGGTACAATGTGAACAATGGCTCACAGTCCCAATGGCTTGATGGCAACACACAGCTTCTGTCATATCCTTCAGAGTTCTCTCTCTTCGCCTCCCTCCCAGTCAGGAAAATATCTGCTTTATATTTGCACACAGAAATCTCTAATTTGTTCCAGAGTTTTCCGATTAGTCACACATCCAAGTGCATTGAGACCTGTCTGTCTGGATTACCTCATTCTAGCGTATTCCACTTGTTTACCAGTCACTCACAAAACAGGCGCACTCAGGCTTTGCAGTGACCCTGCAAAGTATTCATTGAACTCAATGACCTGGCACACACTGAATGAATACAGTGACCTTTCCAAATAAAAACAAACAGCCATAAACATTTTCATAACAACATACCACAGCGATTCATGGCAAAAATACGTAACTCACTCATTGGCAAGTGATATTGCTCTGTTCATACTTGTCCACAGGCTTGTATAACTGGCGCAACATTGTCAGTAGCCATGTTCCGAAAAATTCGAATCATAAGATCAACTTAGAGCATATAGATTGGGTTGTTTTTGTACCGACTTTCAATAAAGTGTAAAGGTATAAACTTATGCATATTTCTATAAAGATGCATACACCTTGGCTCATAATACATGTGAAACAATAACGTACATTAAAAACAAAAGTTATAAGATATATATATATACATATATATATATTTATATATATACATATATATATTTATATATATACATATATATATATATTTTTATATGTATACATATATATATTTATATTAATATATATGTAGAGAGAGAGAGAGAAAGACAGACAGGCAGACAGAAAGAAAAAACAGAATTTGTCATGGTAAAGCTGCAGACCCATTAAGTTACTTCGTATATTTTGTTCAATAGCCCATATGTAGGCCTTCCATTGGATATTAGATGCAACCTACACTCACAAAAACGTTATTCCTTTAAATGCTAATCTTGTCCAGGTACAGAGCAACTATTTCAACAAATTTGGTATCAAAATGTTTCAATTTTTTTCCTGAGCAATGAATTATATTTTGCCTGTGTATATATATAATAATTTTTCTTTTAATAATTTTTCAAACTCAAATTTATGATTTTTTGTGTACTTTTATATTTTATACATGATTGTGTGTATGTTAATTAGCTAATTTGCGCGCGAAAAATTGTGTCAAATAAAAATATTGATCAGCCTTCATTTGATACCACTTTTATGATTTATAACCAGCCGAGATTTGGAATTCTACTCTAAGTTTCATGGAAATCCATAACAAAATTAGCGATGCCGGACTGGTGACATTTTTTTTTATATAATTTAAACTCGTATACTATACAGTACGGTAGGTGGTGCCACCAATATTGACCTCAATGAAGATTATTCAACAATTTATATGTTCTGAAGGTTATATGGCTTATCTTAACAACTATGGGATCCAGAGCATTTAGACGATGATCCCTTCATTCCCACTGGTTAACTCGGATTAAATTTTATTCTGTTTAAAATGTGCATCCTGCATCCAGCTTTCCATACATGGTCTGCTTGTTAAAATTGGGTTTCAACTTTTTTAAGCTATTGAAGAAAGCCAATAAATATGGACAAGCGCCATAACCTTTGGGTCAGGATGCGCCAAAAAGTAGGTCACCAAGTAGAGTTTTATGTACAATCTAATCAAGTGCAATTTTCAACAGGAAACCAGTTGCATATGTACGCCATTGTAAAGATCGGCCAAACATGTTACTCTTGCAAAAACGTAATCGAGTTGATGCAGTTAGCTGTTTAAGCGGTCACAATTGTATGCTTCAAAGGCAGGTGGACCCAGTAAAAAGTCATAGTATGTTTGCTGTTTGTTCTATATCACTACAATCATCTGTAAAATCAATGATGTATTCTTCCTTAACGACATCCATATCATTACTGTTACCTTTAGACAGTTTCAAAGATTTTAGCGCGAAATTTATGTGCACGTCCTCTAGTAGAACTATTGTTACATTTTATTGTTGCCTTTTAATAACACCACCGCTGGAATATATAACATGAATCCAGAGTTCAAACACATAACAACTCACCAAGTAAATTTTTGCAGCCTATAATTCATTTATTCTGCAGCGTGTATGTGTCCAGAGCAATGGATGATAAAACACAAAGATTTATATATATATATATATACATATATATATATATATATATATATATATATATATATATATATATATATATATATATATATATATATATATATATATATATATATATACATATATATTGGTAGTGTAAACATAAATGTGGTTTTTTTTTATTTTTGTAAGTGCATATCATTTAAACCTGGTTGCTGGCTATTGTGATTAAGTATGGGTCTGCATGTATATTGGTTCAGGTATGTATTCTTTTTCCACAGTAGGGCTAAACAAGAGTTTTTGCCAGAATAGAGGTACTCTTGGCTAGCTGAAAAATCTTGCATCACGTTCCTTGTATGGCCTACTTTACATATTTTTACTACCTAACTAAGCAAATACAGAAATCAAATTATCCCATCCTGTCGCCCGCCCAGTCTTCAAGGAACTTGCCTACTGTTTTTCCGCCGATTTGGGGTTCTTTCGCGTCTTGGGTTGTAATTTCTGCGCCCATAATTGCTCCAATCAAAGCCTTAATGGCAGGAATTATCAATTGGGATTGTACCGGATTAGAGTGACCATGAGGTGCAGCATCAGTGTTCTGCGTTATGGCTAGAATCCCGAATGTCAGCAGAACCAAGCACAACATCTCTTTTAATTTCCATTGAGGAATGTTCAATAACATCTTATGTTAAAACTGTTTTAGCCTTGAGGCGTTTCCTTCAACATTTTTGGCTAGTTTTATTCAAGATTTTAACTTTGTTTCCTAGCAGGCTGATTTTTATTCCCCTTAAGGCAGGTTTCCGCATTAGAATTAGGATTAGAATTAGAATTAGAATTAGAATTAGAATTAGAATTAGAATTAGAAGAAGAAGAAGAAGAAGAAGAAGAAGAAGAAGAAGAAGAAGAAGAAGAAGAAGAAGAAGAAGAAGAAGAAGAAGAAGAAGAAGAAGAAGGCACAAAGTGGTTTCGTCATATGAGTTCAGTCGCCAAATGAACATGTGAATGGAATAAGATTTCACATCCCTGTTGTTTTTATAAAGCCGAATGTAAAGATCAACTTTTTAAAGAAAAGTTGCTAACCCTAGAAATATTGCTTATGGAAATTCTCAGGCCATTTAAAGTCGTCATTTCCATTGCATTACACATTACACATTACACATTGCATATTACATAATGTTATATGCATTCTATCTATCTGTCTATCTATCAATCTATCTATCTATGTATCTATCTATTTATCTATCTATCTATCTATCTATCTATCTATCTATCTATCTATCTATCTATCTATATATATATATATATATATATATATATATATATATATATATATATATATATATATATATATATATATAATTTTCAGCAAGGCACGTATTGCACATTTGGTCATGGAGAGGGAGGAGTAGGAAGAAGAAGAATCAAATATTTTTTGTAAAGAAGAAGTAACGGAGTAAAGGACAAATTATTTTCGTCATGTCTTTTTAGTTAACAAATCAGTGAATGACAAAAATAACCACTTGACGTCTATCTGGCCTCTATAAATAGAATGGAACGATCAACATTTTCAAATAAAAGTAATTATAGGTTACACTTGAATTATTGTTTATGAAAATACTAACACCCTGTCTAGGCAACATGTTAAGGGCAACTTTAAGGTAACGAAAATTTACGTTACAAAGTTTTGATATATTGACAGCCCGTTCCTTTTGTTGTTTACCTCTTCACCCTAAAATGGATGAGGACTGGATTTCGACATGGTAAACCTCATTTTTGATGCGCTACAAGGTTGTCTACTGCTAGTTTATCTAACAACTTAGGCTTTTAACCCATAGAAAATGTAAATTGAACGAATTCTTCCAATTTTTGTTCTGTTTATTTAAATCAGTACAATTCGCTGTCCTGTCTCTATGTTTGTTGGCTCCCATTGTTGATTGCACAAGAGGTAAAAGAAAATACTGTATATGGCGTTATCGTTGAATACATTGGTGTGTCGAGTAAAAAGGGTCGTACATCTTTTTTAGTACATAAAATATCATTACCTGCATGAACATACTTGTATGTTTTCACAAGTTAGTTCTTAATTTCGGAAGCTTATGACCCTTGCGTGTTTTGCACATTTCGTATATATATATATGTATATATATACATATATATACAGGCAAACCTGTTATTCAATTGCTGCACTAGGTGGTTACTTTGCATGTTGGCAAAGTTGGTTTACCTGCTGCACAGAGTTACAATTATGACCCATATGTGTATTGCTGCTGGCTCCTGCATTGCGTGTTGGCATGCAGGGGTCCTGCAAGCAAACCTGTGTTTTATGCGATTACTGCACTAGGTGAGCACTTTGCATGTTGGCAAAGTTGGCTTACCTGCTGCACAAAGTTATATTATAATTGATAGGTGTATTTACTGCTGCAGTTGAAGATCACATCGCATGTTGGCATGTGGGCTTACCTGCAGAATGATAAGGTGGGTAGGTTTGCTATTGGGGTCTGCATCGCATTTTGGCATGCTGGTTTACCCCACAATTCTATCACTGTATGGTGGTCACATTGCATGTTGGCGTGTTGGCTTCCATGCAGAAGGACATAGGTGTGTATATATGTTATTACTGCCATTTCATCGCTAATTGTGTTGATGAGGAGTGAAACTTCTGCAAATGTCGTTCTTATTTTTGCTTTGTGTATTGAAATGTTCAAATCGACCCAAACATGAGATAAAAAGTTTATAGCATGCTTTGTAGACGATATGAAGTAATCAACTCGCACTGGATACCATATAGCAGAAAGAGTGAGCGAAGCAAACGAGTTCTGCTATATGGCATCCAGTGCGAGTTGATATACTTCATATCGTTAACAAAGCATGCTATAATCTATAATATATATTTATACATATATATAAAACGACACTTTTATTTTTATGTCCTTTTGCATGTATAATTACGTATCAAACGTACCAAAATTGAAAATACAAATTTATTTATTGTTTTGAGTATATCAGCATCATAGGTGGTACTCAAGCTAGATAGTCCAAATATTTCAACACTTAAACAAAACAATCTAGCACAAATATACTAAAAAACTTCAGATGATAAAACTTTTTAGCGAAACAGAGCTGGGTGCATCTGTACTTACCTTGTTTATCTTATCTGAAAAAGTTCTCGAATGTACACAATGGACAAAGTATTTCACTGCAGGTCTTCTGGTTGTGCAAACGCACCTGGTAGACGTGAATGGCATGGTTAGGTCAGTGAAGGCCGTTTTTATAGCTCCATCCCCAATGTATGGAATTAGTTTAAAGATTTTAGCAGCTAATATTTGTATTCTGGTCAGACTTTCGAAAGAGGAATATCGATGTGCAGGTATTTGCAATTATTGTTCATACGAATCGCCAATGGCAATTTTCAGAAGCATATATGTGTTAAGATATACATGTATGTAAGGCACGCCTTGTCATGTACATAGTAAATCCATACAAATGAATCCTTGGTTTCATTATTACACATAAGAATAGGATGCTCGTTATTCTTCTTGTGGGACATGTAAAAATTCGGTCATAGGCAAGGTGAAATGTGACAGTAAAAGTACAACATGTAATGTACAAAGCTAAACTTTTAGCAAAATAGCGTTCCGGTTGGTAAAATAAGACGTCTAATGTGTGTGTTTTGGTTTTCCTTTTTTAATCAAAGAGTACATCAATTTTTCTACAAAGGCTGTTCCAGGCAATAAATTTGATGTGCTGTTTTGAATCTTGAGTATCTAATTGCATCATCAAAGGCCCTATAATTGAAACAAATGATGGAATAAATATAAATATAGTATCACATTATGAAACTAGTTATATATAAACATGAGTGGAACAAACTGGATGAATTCCCCGACAGTCCATCGTCTGCTTACAAATCAGAAAAAAACAATGCTTCATACGCTCCCCGCATTTATCAGGGCTCAATATTCAGGAGGAACACATATTATCATTATTGTTCACTGTAATTTATAACTTAGATGCCTCTGCATGTAAAAGTCTATTTATGATGAATGTGGATGTATAAACTCAATGATTCTGAATATTCCATCCGGGTACCTATAATAGGGAGCAATATATTGAAAGTTACTGTATCCATGGATTAAAAGACTAGTTCCTTTTTACATGCCTTGACACACAATTCACTGGGAATACACAGATATAACCAACACAAATTCTGTGTATCGGCTTTTGTGTTCAGCTTGACGCACATAAACTTCGCTTTGATCTGTTACATTTAAAGAAACGTAGATCAATTAACATAAGAGATAAACAGCTGATTTAAATAGTCGAATTATCCATTTTACTGTTGAAATTTTCAATTAAAGGAATATCTGACTCAGCTTTGAACGATAAAAATCCTATTTTCTACTCCTGATACGTTACAGTTGATATGAAATTGCTCAACAGTATAATGGGTACGCTTTGACAAACGTTACACCTGCTTAACAATATTTTGATAAACCGTCATGTCAGGAAATAATTTGTGTCAAAAATATAATATGAACTCCTTGTAATTACATTGCAGTGGTGAATTTATGGGGCACCTTGAAGTTTATAGGCATGTACCACAAAGGAAATAAATTATGTTTCATGTTTTTTTCTACATTTTGATGTTTCATCTAAAGAAGCCATTGCAACCCCTTATTAAGGTAGCAGATCTGTTGCTAGCACCTTTGGATAACCTCTAATGACCTTTTAATATTTTTGGATAGTTTGATACTTTTATTACATGCTCACAACAAGCTCAGATGTGTGAACATGAAATTGATATGAGAAAGTTGAGTTCAAAATTTGTGTTCACACTGAAAAATGTTAGCAGTTCTTAACAAATAGGGTTTGTTTGCATGGCTATTATTATTATTATTATTATTATTATTATTATTATTATTATTATTATTATTATTATTATTATTATTATTATTAACAGAAGACGAAATTCACGGCTTGTACACGAATAATACAATTCATGCCAAATAATGGAGACTTGTAATTAGATCATATACCAAATTAGTAAACAAAACGTCTGGATTCTGATAAGAATGTCTGGACAGCCTCAAAAATGAATACATTATCAGTGTCTAGCAGATCCTCACTACCTTTCAAGAGAATATTTATCAAAATGTCACTAGAGCACTGAACTATGAGAGTCGGATTTACACCTGGAACGATTAGGTGACACACAGTGTTCAGTAGACGGCCCTTTGCACAGTGAAGTTGGGGCACAACAAAAGGTAATGTTTCCTGTCTTCAGTAGGATGAGAGCATGCACACATTGAGGCTAGAAGGATATTGACAAAGTATAGATTGGCATTTAAAACAGAGAAGTTAATACGTTGCTGCGTGTGGCATATGTTTAGGAAACGACTTCCATGTTTAAAGTATGAGGGCTTTTTGTCAACATTTAAGAGTAATAGATTTAAGTTAAATTTAAACTGGTAATGAACTGGCCCTAGGGAACCTAACCCATTGGTATTGTTGGCGATTCTTATTAATTTTAGCCCTAAAAAAATGCCAACAATGACAATGGGTTGGGTTCCCTCGAGCTAGGTAATGAACCATGTCATTCTTTGTACAGTCATTAGTCCATGACCACTGGCAACCTGGTGAGCAACTGACAAGGGTCAATCATAGGGAACAGGTAACCATTAGGTGTAGAGAGAGGAATGCATCATCAAAGGCCCTATAATTGAAACAAATGATGGAATAAATATAAATATAGTATCACATTATGAAACTAGTTATATATAAACATGAGTGGAACAAACTGGATGAATTCCCCGACAGTCCATCGTCTGCTTACAAATCAGAAAAAAACAATGCTTCATACGCTCCCCGCATTTATCAGGGCTCAATATTCAGGAGGAACACATATTATCATTATTGTTCACTGTAATTTATAACTTAGATGCCTCTGCATGTAAAAGTCTATTTATGATGAATGTGGATGTATAAACTCAATGATTCTGAATATTCCATCCGGGTACCTATAATAGGGAGCAATATATTGAAAGTTACTGTATCCATGGATTAAAAGACTAGTTCCTTTTTACATGCCTTGACACACAATTCACTGGGAATACACAGATATAACCAACACAAATTCTGTGTATCGGCTTTTGTGTTCAGCTTGACGCACATAAACTTCGCTTTGATCTGTTACATTTAAAGAAACGTAGATCAATTAACATAAGAGATAAACAGCTGATTTAAATAGTCGAATTATCCATTTTACTGTTGAAATTTTCAATTAAAGGAATATCTGACTCAGCTTTGAACGATAAAAATCCTATTTTCTACTCCTGATACGTTACAGTTGATATGAAATTGCTCAACAGTATAATGGGTACGCTTTGACAAACGTTACACCTGCTTAACAATATTTTGATAAACCGTCATGTCAGGAAATAATTTGTGTCAAAAATATAATATGAACTCCTTGTAATTACATTGCAGTGGTGAATTTATGGGGCACCTTGAAGTTTATAGGCATGTACCACAAAGGAAATAAATTATGTTTCATGTTTTTTTCTACATTTTGATGTTTCATCTAAAGAAGCCATTGCAACCCCTTATTAAGGTAGCAGATCTGTTGCTAGCACCTTTGGATAACCTCTAATGACCTTTTAATATTTTTGGATAGTTTGATACTTTTATTACATGCTCACAACAAGCTCAGATGTGTGAACATGAAATTGATATGAGAAAGTTGAGTTCAAAATTTGTGTTCACACTGAAAAATGTTAGCAGTTCTTAACAAATAGGGTTTGTTTGCATGGCTATTATTATTATTATTATTATTATTATTATTATTATTATTATTATTATTATTATTATTATTATTATTATTATTATTATTATTATTATTAACAGAAGACGAAATTCACGGCTTGTACACGAATAATACAATTCATGCCAAATAATGGAGACTTGTAATTAGATCATATACCAAATTAGTAAACAAAACGTCTGGATTCTGATAAGAATGTCTGGACAGCCTCAAAAATGAATACATTATCAGTGTCTAGCAGATCCTCACTACCTTTCAAGAGAATATTTATCAAAATGTCACTAGAGCACTGAACTATGAGAGTCGGATTTACACCTGGAACGATTAGGTGACACACAGTGTTCAGTAGACGGCCCTTTGCACAGTGAAGTTGGGGCACAACAAAAGGTAATGTTTCCTGTCTTCAGTAGGATGAGAGCATGCACACATTGAGGCTAGAAGGATATTGACAAAGTATAGATTGGCATTTAAAACAGAGAAGTTAATACGTTGCTGCGTGTGGCATATGTTTAGGAAACGACTTCCATGTTTAAAGTATGAGGGCTTTTTGTCAACATTTAAGAGTAATAGATTTAAGTTAAATTTAAACTGGTAATGAACTGGCCCTAGGGAACCTAACCCATTGGTATTGTTGGCGATTCTTATTAATTTTAGCCCTAAAAAAATGCCAACAATGACAATGGGTTGGGTTCCCTCGAGCTAGGTAATGAACCATGTCATTCTTTGTACAGTCATTAGTCCATGACCACTGGCAACCTGGTGAGCAACTGACAAGGGTCAATCATAGGGAACAGGTAACCATTAGGTGTAGAGAGAGGAATGGGCCAATTTAGGCTAATGACTAACGTTGTTCTGACTACTTTAAAACTCTCTATTGATGTAAAAACAAATCAGTACAAGGCAGTGAGAAAATGCATGTCGGCATTCTGTAGGTCAGCAGGACATGTTCACCGATGTATTCGCTGTAGTGTATTACTCATGGCCCATGACCCCTTATATCGTTTTCAGAATGTATTTTTATGCTAGTCAGATACTAAGTGATAATGCATTACTTCTCATAGGGGAAACGACATCAACGGTAAAAAGGCAAACCTCAGCCTTTGCAGACCTGCAGAATACCATGTTGTGCGATGGAGCATACGCCATTTTTGTCCTGTTCAGGCTGCGTTACATTTTGCAACAGTTTTTATGTCTGCAATGATTAAAGTATTCATGTAATTAAACATACAGACTTTGGACAACACAGATGAACACTATTTTTATGTTTTACACGCTCGTGGTGGTATATGCGCATGTAAGTAAAAGCCAAACCGTGTGGAAAAGACTTGTCAATTGCCATCATTATTATTGGAATTTTTATGTTGACTTGGCAATATGTTGCAGATAGTTTGACATGTGGAGAGACGAAAAGGGTCATTAATTATTATTATTATTATTATTATTATTATTATTATTATTATTATTATTATTATTATCATTATTATCATCATCATCATCATCATCATCATCATCATCATTATCATCATTGACTTCACTTCGGGATTGTAAAGATCAGCAAAGAGTCGTTTTCAGTTGATTGCTATCAGCATCTGAGTAATGATTTTAACTGTCATTGTCCTTATTCGTTATTATTGGCATGGATCTTTTTGGTTGAGTGAAGATTGAGGCTGACAGGCCACAAACCTCCAGCCATTATATGTTTGTCTGGTTCTTGATTTCTTATTTCAAAACTGCATCTGTTGACCACCATTTGCAGCCATTATGATTATAACAACTTTGAATGGTGTTTTTTTCCAAACAATTCATTAATTATAAATTACTAGTCTTGGTAGGGAATGTTCTATTTTCTACATTTTCAATGGTTTAAAAATGTATATTTGATAATTCTGTTTATCCCAAAAGCTACACCGAACTATAATCAAACGGCAACATGATCACTGAAACAGATGACACCTGTTCTGAGTTGTGATGTGCATACAACGAGGAAAAAACAGCGAATGCTCCTGCGAGTAAACGAAATTCAGTGTGGCAGACGTCCAATTCTGCAGGTTGAGCTAGCTTTACTGTGTTTCTTTGATTTATCACATGAAACCAACGAAGTCACTATTGTTACAAATGATACTCATGAGTTTCAGTAGCGACTATGGAAGAATAAATAGGCACATTTAGCCCAATATTTTTGTATACACGGATCATTGTTCTGGCCTGCAGAATGCCGACCTGCATTTTACCCTGTGGCTAAGCACGACCCACCCACCTGGCCCCAAATATGGAATGAGCGGATGTGAATAAACTCTCAAACAAGCCAAGTGCGGTCGTGGATGTTCCTAAGTTTAAAAACTCGAGTTTTAAGCCTCAAAATATACTTTTCTTTATGACATCATCACAGAAGTAAAAGCTACAAGATAATTTCACACAATAACAACTATTCAATTTGCATCTGGTTAACATAAACGGACATGAACAGAAACTTTCATAGCCAGGAGCTGGTTCAACGAATTTTTCCTGACAACCCCTTCCGTGACTTTTGGAGCAATTCCTAGAAAGAAAATGAACACCCTGCTACAATCAGCGTAAAAGTTTTATACCTTTTTATTTAGGCTATTTTAGGATACAGCATTCGATTCGATTCTGGACACACACACACACACACACATATATATATATGTGTGTGTGTGTGTGTATGTGTGTGTCTGTCTGTCTGTGTGTGTGTGTATTTAATTTCTCAGATTTCAATTTGGAAAAAAAATGTGTGACTTCTGCACGAAATATGTGAAAATCCTACAAAGTCAGAAAGAATGTGATAAGTTTAAATCTAAAAAAAATCCCAATCCTGCAAAACAAATTCTGGAGATACAAATCTATAGATGTGAAGTAATCAGAAAATATATAGGTTTACTGTACTTATGAAAAAATGGGCAATATTGATCCAAAGTTGCCAGTCTCATGGCGCACCAGCGATAGATACTCCACCTTAATGTCATTGTTCATTAATGGAGGTTCCTACAAGGTAATAGCATATACCTGTGTCAATTAGGATCTACGTACTTAAATATTTTTAGCACCAGCGACCATAGGTTGCTGCACTCGTGCGATCAATCATGTCCGTCCATTTTTCTGTACATTGCTCATCAGCACAATTGCATCAACAATTTGTCAGAAAGACTCTTAAAATTCTTAATACGTTATGCGAATGAAAATATGTGTTTTTTTTCTGTTGGTAATATCATCAGGTCGTTAATTAAATACAGAGACCAAACGATGCCACCCCCCCCAAAAAAGGTGAAAACAATTTCAAGTGTTTGCTTTCCATTTAGTCAGTTTAAAATTGGGTGGATATATTCTGAAGGCCCATATACCAAGGTGGAACAGTACTGGAGTGCCAACTACAGATGAACGAAAATATGAGGTAATATGTGGTCTGATTTATGTCATTCATTATCCTAAGAATATTGATAATGTTATTTTATAGAATAAATATGTGCCACGTGTAACATTAAGATGACACAATACGGGTATCTCGGATAAAAGAGGTATTTCTGGAAAGACATTTGTTTCATGTGATGGTCAGTGCATCTGAATTTGTGGACATATATCTGTTTACTTTTACGGGAGCATTATGAAGTCAATCTTAATAAATGGTGGCACAACTGGTGCTATTATTGGAAAAAATTGTATTTGTGTCTTTTTGTCCAGAACCACTACCAATTAGTCATTACCCAATGTCGTTGTCCGAACTCTTTACTCTCCATAAGCTAACCTGTCACTGTCTAACCTATGTATAAATATGGAAGTTCTATTATCCATATGGCACACGTTCTTCTGTAAAAGTTTGATATAGGTTGTATTAGCCCAAATAAATTAAAAGATCTTCAGCAGGTAACTACTCTCTATGTCTCTCTGAGAAGCGGCTATAGCACGTCCCTGGTCTAAGCTGAATATTCAGCAAAGACAACCCACATAATAATGAATAAATATGAACGTGGCAAATGATGAATTAGCACTTATAAATGCAGAGCTCCATTATGAAAAAGCAAGGCTGCAAACCAAAACATAATTAATGAATTTGTATATTACAGGTTCAGCTAAAAACAATTTGACTTACCCCTGAACCAGTATGTCCCCCTTTTTAGCTGGATAGCTTAACCTAGTTAAGCCATCCGCCAGTGTATAACTGAACTAGAAAAAAAACTGGGGCCTTATGTTCAGTCCCAGTCATTGCAAAATAAACAGTTGCAGCTAGACCACCTGTACAAACCGAGGGAAATCCTAACAAGTACTTCAAAAATGGACATCCTGCACCAGAAATCTAAAACAAACCCCATGATGACACCTACTCCTCACTTTGAAAGTCTCCAAACAATTAAACTCTATTTTACTGCCAGCACTGAGTTTATGTTTCAACGTAAAGTGTGAGGTTTGTGACATTTGAGAAAATACTGTCAATTTTAAGTAATTCTTTGATATTGAGTAAATGTGCATTTGGGCATATCAGAAAAGAATTAAAGTCATTATCTTTAATATATCGTTTTTATCTTTTTATCAAACACATGCTATCAAAACATAAGTTTTCTTAACACGAATAGAAGTACAATTTACACCTAATGTCATTTCGCAATTGTTGTTTGGGTATTCATGTGTGTGTCTGTTTTTACATGTTCAGACTCAGATTAAGATTTCATTTATATGACATAAGTTGATACATATAACAATTTTGTTGGTAATAGCAAACAAACAATACATTCAAGAAAAGCCAACATTGTTGCTACTACCATTGAATATAGTTGTCAGGATAACCCAGCATAAGGATGAAAAACACCCACTCTCACACGGGCCACCTAAGAAAGATTACTTTGCTGGTTCACACCCCTTAGTATCGTAGAGAAATTGTTTAACAAGCATATATATATATTTATGTACATATCAACTTAGATATTGTGTGATACAATTTCATGCAAACAATCAAATTATTGATGATCACCACATACAAAACAATTAGAAATGGAGCATGTTTAGGAATATTGACTAATATAGAAATTTTTGACATATTGTAAGAAACCAGAGTAAGAATGGGTGTGGATTTTGCTTGTCACAGTTACAGGGGAGTTTTGAATCAATTTGGGGATAGAGTGTCGAATGTACTGTTCGGTGGATGCATGAACTGGAATAGTGTAGCGTGGAACATAACCATATCGAGTGGGATAGTTATGCGTACTGGGTATGGAAGTGAACATTATCAAAATAACAAGGGAATTCATTTTCAGAGTACCGAAAGAATTTTAGAGATTTAAGTTTGAACAAATGAGAGACTTTTAAAATCTTTAAAGTTTTAAACAGTGGGTCAGTGTGGGCATAATACTGGGCTGAACTTATCAAACGTATAGCAGATTTTTGTAATTTGAGATTGCGGTCACAGGCATATCCCCATGCCAGAATAATTTGCGTGGGGCAAGAACAAGGAATTATAAATGAGGAGCAGTGTACCTTTGGGATGAAAATAATGCAACATTTTTATCATTCCAATTACACGAGCAATTTTGTTTGAAAATTTGTTTTGTGTAGAGTATACATGCCTAAAGTAAGCTAGCCTCATGCCAACTTTGAATTTAATGTATATCACACAATTAGTAGATCAACTGATCTGTTAGGTATGTGTACCAATGAGCTTTACTGAAAAAAAATTGCTACATATCCTACATTTGACTTCTATACGGAAACCCGTCAGGACCAAAACAAAAATTAAAAATTCCATGGTTTTTTATTCCGTTGAACTTTCCCTGGATCCAATTCATTTAGTGCTGAAAAAAACTCATCCCTTGCATGACTCCTTTCGGGGACATAAGAGCATGACTTCCTTATAGAGAGATTATTCTCAGATAAATACTTTTTTTTTCTCCTGGGGACTGACAAATTGGTCATTTAGCTTTTTCGATGCACCCCCTCCCTCCAAACACACACACACACACACACACACACACGCAGAACAGAGAGATGCAGCAACGTATTGCTTTTACAATAAATTTAAAGTACTCCTAATTCCTATCAGAAACATCCGGAGAAATACATAATGCACACAAAACAGTCACATTCGGGGTTATACTAGCTAATCTTATGTGCCCTTAAGCCCCTATGTTTCAATTCCAAGACTAAAATAGAAAAACCATCACTTTCAAAATCTTAGGAACACATGCATGGTCTGGGTTTTCATGTTTTAGGCGCCAACATGGGCAAAATTTACAAAAAAAAGTATTCCCTAAGACTAATGATTGGGGGGGGGGCTTTTTTGTTTATTTGTTTTATTTCTTCGTTTGTTTACTACAAAAAATTAAAAAAAAAAAAATATGTTTCCCCAACCATACATCTTTAATTTTCTAATTCACGTTGGGATTCCAGCTAGTTTCAGATGAAAGCTATTCCAAATGGACAAGTAAAATGGACGGATATAAATGAAATAAAGCATTGCAATTGGAATGGCTGCTTGCGGTCACCTTAGTAACGTAAGAGCAGATGTTGGCATGACTCTGGTGCATGATACATCCGCACTACCGACAAAACGTTTCAGAAAGAGACACCGTGAAGCTGACCACGGTCATAATTACGACACATTCTTGAAAAAATTCTGTGTCATGCATTAATGATTACACCTCTTGTTCACAAAATGTTTCCTTCTCTCCTTAATTTCCAGTCTGCTTTCCCCTACCATAGAAGATTTATTTTCATATAATAGTAGTGTAATGTGGTCCTGGGTCCCAATGACGTGACACCTCTTAATCCCACTACAAAAAATTATAGCCTCAATGGGGTCTAAAAATAGAATAGGGAATTATAGCCCCACCTGGGTCTAAAAATAGATATGGAATTATCGCCCCACTGGGGCTGAAAATAGCCCCATGGGATGACAGATAACCTCAAAACTGGTCAAAACTGGAAAATTATATGGGGTGATCTGTTTTGTTTATGCAGGTGTGCATTATGGGACTTTCACAGTATTTTATCAAATATAAATAATCAGCGGGAAGCCAATGATAAGCGTTAAACAAATACAGTTGTGTTTCTGGAATGTTCATTAAACATGAAACCTCTATCTTTGAATTTGGGTGATAAGAGGATTATATAGTGATGTCTCTGTTTTCACTGATGACAAAAAGATTGAAAATTACTGTGGTTCCACACAGATGCACGCATGCCATATAATGTTGTTGCAAGGTCTGACCAGACAATGTTGGTGAAAGGGATTGCCTGACCAACATGGGACCGAGTCAGCCACGTACATCTAGTTGTAGTATTGACAGAAGGGATTAACATTCTTGTCTCTTTATTGACCAAACACTTGATCCTCCAAAGTATATAAGTAGAGGGAAGCAGAAATCGGGATAGCAATTGAGACTTCAGGATGGCCTTTGTTAATTTTGATAAGCTACCCGAGACTCAACCTATACAAAGAATTCAATGGATAGTGAAGTTACCTTTGGCTCCGTTACGTGAAGGTAGCCCCGTGGAATTTTACATAGACAACACTGGCACTGACCTGATTGATTTGCAAAAAAACACGCTTCTACGTAATGACGGTTCTCCTTTTACTACTGGAGCCAAAGTGGATTTAGTGAATTTGAGTTTACACAGTTTGTGGTCAGAGGCTCAAGTGTACTGGCAGAACAGATTGGTGAGTGGCGGAAGGCTGAATCCATACAGGGCATATCTGGACACGGTGCTGAATTATGCTCAAGATGCCAAAGAAAGTCAACTGGAAACTCAGATGTACTTTAAAGACAATACAGCTTACATGGACGAAAATGACCCCTTGGTTGGTCTGAATTTTGGTCTGACGTTACGTAGCGATCTCACAAGAAATGGTCAAAGCGTGGACATGACGGGTCCCCTGTATTCTGATACATTGCAACAACCTCATTTATTGCTGAATGGGATCCCTGTCACGATCAAGTTGACACCCTCTTCACAGACATTCCGTCTGATGAGTGCTGATTCAGAAAATTACAAAGTGGATATTCAAGCAGTAAAATTGTGGATATGTATGGTCAGTATGGCCCCCACACCCTATATGGAGATCAGTCGATGACTGCAAAATACTACAGCCAAGTACCCTATCATGAAGTCGGACCTCATGACACACACTGTGGCACAAGGCACTCCACAAGTTCAACTGGACAACTGATTCCAGGGTTGTGTACCTGCACAAATCCTAATTGGCTTTCTTGCCTCGGAAGCCGTCCGAGGAAGTTACACCAGGAACCCCTTTAATTTTCAACATTATAACCTGAATTACCTACAGGTCACAGTTGATGGCGTTCCATACCCGAGAAGAGCATTAGAACCAGACTATGCCAACAAACTATACATCGACTCTTACCTGACTTTGTTCACGGGGACTGGTAAATGGAATACTAATGATAGAAATGACATCAGTCGAGATAATTATCCTAATGGGTACTGTCTGTATCTTTTCAATATTGACCCAGCCAAGCAGATGGAAGACCTGGTGCCCATAAGTAAGCAAGGCAATATCAAAGTAGAAGTACGATTTCCTCAGCCACTGCCGACAACAGTAGACCTGCTGATCTATGCCATTTTTCCCGAAGTCATTGAAGTGGACTATAGTAGCAACGTATACCTACAATGAATAACTACCAACAAAGGTCTGCATTGCTGAAAAATTGCCTGACGAGACGCTATTTTCATGGTGTTTTCCCTTCAGACAGACTGCCGTATAAACTGAACCAACACCCGAGTCTGCTGATTGTGAATACGGACCCACATCACAAGCCTGGGAAATATTGGGTAGTCATATTTGTTCCGAGATATGGACCTGTGGAATTCTTTGATTCCTTTGGACACACTCCAGCCTACTATAACAGGAACTTTACAGATTTTCTGAGACGAATGGAGAGAGGAGTCAAGTTCAACAAAAAGATCTAGAAGCCGAAAATAGTCTTATGTGTGGACTGTATTGTCTCTATTATGCCGTACATCGCTGTAAAGGTATACCTGTGGACACGATCACAAGTCATTTTGGGAGAAATAGGAGAAACAATGACAAGATTGTGTACAATTTTATTAAACATCACGTTAGACTATAGAGGAAAAAATAAAGTTATGAAACTGTTTTATATATATGTGTATGTTTTTTACCAATAACAAAACATATGCGGTCTTACATGTGCTGTTGTGTGAGCTGTTCTGCTCTTCTCTGTGCTGTTGTGTGCTGTTATGTGCTCTTCTGTGTGCTGTTGTGTGCTGTTCTGTGTGCTGTTGTGCTGTTCTGTGTGCTGTTCTGTGCGCTGTTCTGCTGTTTTGTGTGCTGTTCTGCTGTTTTGTGTGCTGTTCTGCTGTTCTATGTGCTGTTGTGTGCTGTTCTGTATGCTGTTGTGTATGCTGTTCTGTGTGCTATTGTGCTGTTCTGTGTGCTGTTCTGCTGTTTTGTGTGCTGTTTTGTGCTGTTCTCTGTGCTGTTGTGTGCTGTTCTGTGTGCTGTTCTGTGCTGTTGTATGTGGTGTTGTGGTGTTGTTCTGTTGTATGCAATAACACAATTTTGACCTGTTAAAATATTTATGAGTAGAGCTGAATTAAAAAACACACTAGTGAGGATGGGGAGAAAAAGAAAGCATTGTCCCATTTGTGGAAAAAACAGCCTCTTGCACCTTTATTCACATTTACGTAATATCCATGGTCTCAATAGTCAAGAAAGACAAAAATGGTTGAAGCAAGTAGTACTAAGTTCCAGCAATACAGAAAATCTTGGAAGCCAAGAGCCCCTCTCAAAGGGACAAGGGCCACCGATTGACGGACCAGGGACCCTACTTGAGGGACAAGGGCCACTGACCAATACAGAAACACATTTCACCTTTAAACATCCTTTCACTATGATTGTGGCGGCCCCTACCGGTTTTTACAAGACGGTATACGTGTACAACCATTTACAGAGAGCAGACCAAACCATTTAACCACTGGAAAGAATTATCATCTGTTACTCACACTGGCAGCCCTCCTATACTGAGATGCAAGACAATATACCAAACATTGAATTTATCAGAGGTATACCTTCAAACTTGGAACAAGACAGTTTTCTACACCCAAGGAAAATAAATCTGATTGTATTCGACGATCTGATGAGCGATATTAGCAAAGATAACAGAATGACAGATTTATTCACCGAAGGAAGCCATCATCGAAATTTGAGTGTTATAGTGCTCATGCAAAATTTATACGAGCCACGCACGGTGACCATGCGCAGATATTGTCCGTACTTAATTTTAGGCAACATGCCTATGGATTTGCAAACGATCAAGACCATGAGTCAGCGCATGTTCCCAAACAAGCCAAATTATATGATGGATATGTACAAAGAAGCCACCTCAAATCCATATGGATTTCTGGTGATTGATCTGAAACGGGCAACACCTGACCACGAACGACTGAGAACAAATACTACGTCACACACATCTCCACAAAAGCCTGCAAAATTATCTGCGGAACATTTGAAATCCCTTATGTCTATATCTGATAATTCAACAAGTGATAACGATGAGGAGGAGGATGACGAGAGACATCAACAACCTGTGACAAAGAATGACACGCTGCTGTATATGAAATGGTTACAAAGTTCCGACGACAAGACAAATCAAGATCTTCCACAATGGAAAGAGTTTCTCAAAAGCATAGCTCATCGCAGGGATATAGATAAATCGCTTATTCGGAATAACAAAGCATTGGCTCATTTATGCATGTATGAATGGAGTGGTGTGAGGCCTCACCGTAATATACCTTGCCTCGTGTGTCCACAGACAAGGGTTGCTTTTGAGCTAATTCTGTGTGTGCCTTGTGATACTGTTGATATTTATTTACCCCCAAAATACCATGGACTGGTGGGTTACGTGCAAACATTGTGAAACTATATGGAAGCCGGACCCCAAACAGATGATTAAATTATTTTTGTATTGTTCCACCTGTAAGAAAACATCTGTTTGTAAAGTGAAAAGTGCCTTTAACAAAAAAAATGAAATTAGAGCATGAAAAGTTCGATAGCATAGATATGGAAATTATAGACTGAAAAAAAAACTATAAGTAGCAGTGAAAAAACTATAAGTAGCATGTCATCATACTGTAAGAGCATGGACTTTTATGTACTGCTGAGTAGTGAAGACAGTAAACAGTTATACGTGTCACTCCATTGTATTATTGTGGCATGTGACAATCATTAGGCATCTTCATGTTCCATGATTCATTATTGTAACAAACATACGATAATTGTGCTTATGAATTACCATGACCAGTAGAAAAGCAACAAATTACTCACTGATCTGCTGTAGCTGACACTTTTCTTGGTTCAAAATGGCATCAGGAAATGCTTTGATATGAAATTTGTTTCTACTGGCCTTATAGTTTTCAACCAGATTTCAACTTTTGGAATATCGGCAGTCAGTACAGCTGCCAACTTATTCTAAGCCCTAGTTTTTCACCAGTTTTTAACTCTCCGGTTTTCCTAGTCCTTGTTTTCAATTAATTCTCAACTCTTAGATTTTAAGTCCTGGTTTTCAGTAAGCAGCTGGTTGAAATTCTATCAAACATAAAAGTCCAAAACTTAATTTCAACTCTTCCTGTGTGGAATTTTCAACTTTCCAGTTAGCAGCACATTGAGGAATAGTTGAACGCTCACTGAAAACTAAATTACAATTTTCATAAGGGGTTACATGCACGGGTTTTGACAACGGTATGGACGGAATGTGGAAACGTCTGTATGTTACATAACCACCCCAGTAGCCGCATAAACACTTCTGGGTTGAATAAATAGGGAATAAAAACAGTCGCTAAAAATGGAGAGTTATACCACTTTACAATAGACATCTCTAATTTTCAGGTTCCTACCACTCTAACTCACGCCTGTCCATATCTATGACTACCCTTTTCGAGAGAGGGAGAGAGATAGATAGATAGATAGATAGATAGATAGATAGATAGATAGATAGATAGATAGAGAGAGAGAGAGAGAGAGAGAGAGAGAGAGAGAGAGAGAGAGAGAGAGAGAGAGAGACTTATTCAGTCTCTCCTGGTCAACGTATTCGTTTCCTAATTACAAAATAAAGTGTTACTGTGGTGTTTGACCAGGGACTTATTCAGTTTCGTCTGGTCCAGTCAATGATTTATATAAATAATAGCATGCTACACTGAAGTGGACCAGGGACCTTTTCAGTTTCGCCTGGTCTGCATATTCGTTTGGTTTAAATATATTATTCTTCTGTGAGGACACAATTGGGAAAGAGCGCAAGGTCCTGTATGAATCCCTCTTGCACATAAAAAAAAGGTAAAGAAAAGATACCATGTATCGCCGGTTAAAGAACCCCAAAAGACGTGGACAAATAGAGTGGCGGCGCCTCACGGGCATAAGCGGAACGACACAAGGCGTGGCAGATAGAGGGTAGGGTATCAGAGTCCGCCTCTACTTAACTATATACAAAGATGATACATTTCGAACCACGTCACTGCTCCCAGTTTGCTTGTTGTTTTGATAAAGCCATGAAATGCGTCAGAAATAAATTCATTTTGCTTGGAGGTACAAGTTTTGGACCCAAATAATAACGTCGAAGCCGTAAATGGTGCAAAGGGTATAATTTTAATCTGAAGTGTATTTCCCTGTTATATAAAAAGGACACTCGCAATAATAATGAAAAACATCTTTATTTCAGTATCCCAAGATACACTGAGGGGAGACTATAAGACCCTCTTTAAACAGGTCTGAGTTTGGCTTGCTGCATCCCATACGCAACCATGCGTGAGAAACAGCAAGCCTTCTGTCACCTCTGCAATATAACTTGTTTGCACTTTCCCCCTACTCTATGCTTTCTTCAAAGATGTAAGGTCTTCGAAATTACGCACATCAGCAGGCTAGTTACAGTTACGCCCGGCTAAAAGTTAACAGCCAAACGCTTTTTTCGAGTTTTGCTGGTGTTTGGCTTGTGTTTGGAAACGTTTGAAAACGTTTGGAATGTGTTTGGAAAGTGTTTGGAATGTGTTTGGAAAGCGTTTGGAAAGCGTTTGGGAAAAATCTCAAGCACTTTTACAAAACGTTCCAACACTTTCACAAAGCTAACGAACACTTCTCCAAACGCGCTCAAACACTTTCCAAACGCGTTGAACAATTATCCGAACGATTTCAAACACTTTCACAAACGCATTCAAACACTATGCATTTCAAACACTTCCACTTTAATGATGAAGAATCTCCAAACGTATTTTCAACAGGTCCAGCAATATATGATGTACCTACATGTAAATGTGCACGTATCCAGCATTATAGGTTGTATATATTTATATAAAACACGATCCAAATACGTTTACCCAAGTGTCTAATTCAAGTAAAATTAATTAAAGACTTACTTCTTCATTTAAGATGTCATGAATACTTCATCTTTCAAAAACTGTTTTTGAGTAAATCCATAGGCAATATTATGATCAGATCATGATATTGCCTATAAATTTACTCCGAAATAGTTCCTAATTTTCAATTAAAATATATACATAATTACTCCAAGGACCAATGGAGCATATTATTTGTTTTCTTCTACCTATACTTATTTTCTTCCTTAATTAGGTATTACCATGTCATAATATTGTTGATTACCAGTAACAATATAAATATGAGCAGGTAAAAATGACAAATACATATTTCCAGGAATTATTTGTCACTGACTCATTTTTTCTTAAAGCGGAATTTGATTTGTGGAGCCCAGATTACTGAAGTTTGCATCCCTGAAAATCCAAATAGTCTGTATGAAAATGCAGTGGCAAATGCCAGGAAAACGCATATGAGAGCATCTATTTTTGATAATTTTCTGGGGGAGGCCCCGAGACCCCCCTAAAAGCTTCGTGCCGTCAGCACTCGCATTCGGGTTTCGCCCTCAAGTAGCTGCTCCCCCCCCCAAAAAAAATCTGGATCGGCCCTTGAAGCCAGTATATTTGAGGCTTTACCACTTTCTAGTCTGAGTAAACAGCTTTCCTCGGCCCGCTCTGGGCGCCGGCGCCCAGAGCGCGCCGTTAAAAGCTGTTGACTAGTCGCTAATGGCAGATATGACATGTTGGTATTCGTTGGAAATGTCTTTTGATGAGGAATTCAAATATGAAATCTATTGATAGTATATCATCTGTGTGAGTCCGCATCTATGTGGACTCAGACTGCAAAGTGTTAATTGTATGTCCCCACCAAACAATCAAATAACGTATGGGCTGCTCATACCTAAATTCAAATCGAATTGACTGAAATTGCGACATTTTAAAAAACAACACGAACTGGTTATCCAGCAACATGTTGTTGGGATTTTTAGGTGCTGATAAGCTTTATAGACACTTGTTAAAAATATTCCTGTCATTAGAATTAGATTACCAAGTGTACATGTACATGTATCACATACGTTTGGCGCAAAGTGCAAAGTGTTTGAAAGTGTTTGGAAAAGTGTTTGAAAGCGTTTGGCAAAGTGTTTGTAAAGCGTTTGGAAAGTGTTTGCAAAGTGTTTGCTACGCGTTTGCAAAACGTTTGACTTTCACTGAAAGTGTTTGGGAAACGTTTGGGAAACGTTGGTGCGTTTGGCGTTTGTAAACTTGAACGCGAGCGTAACTGTATTCCACAATCGAACAACCGATGGTAAAGAAAGATGTTTTAAATAAAAAACTTCGGGAAGCCTTCATTCATGAAAACAAGATCGGGATAATTTATGGCATTCCTCTTCTTGGAGATGACCATGCTGGTAGATTTCACAGGGTTAAGTGACACAAGCCATTCCCGCGACCAACCCTCAACTGCCACTAAGTCAGTATTGAGAGCATTGGACGCAGCAATGGTGTCATCCACTCTGATGAACAGAGTTGTGTCATGGGCCAAGAACCGAATATATATATATATATATATATATATATATATATATATATATATATATATATAAATATATATATATATATATATATATATATATATATATATATATATATATATATATATATATATATATATATATATATATATATATATATATATTCATTTACTATTTACATAATATAATACTAAAGTAAAATTGGCCAGGGATTTATTCAGTCTTGCCTGATCTATATCTTCATTTGTTTAGCCCCTGGCAGAAATACGGTTAGCTTGTCATTGGGCTCAGGTATTTATGTCTCCAAGGCAGTTCTATGGAATCCTTCACACATACATTTACTAAGTTACTGGAGGCATCCATGTTCATTGCACGTTATGATTTGTCTTCGGTTGATATGGCTCTGAAATTTGGTACATGTGCCTCTGTTACCTTAAACAATGCCTGTCTAATATTTGAATATTTTGGGCAATTTATTATAAAATATGTTACATCCAGATCTTCTACGCATCTTGTTACACACTTGCTACATAAACGGTCTCTACGGGGTATACTGGGCCTTGCATCTCTACCGGTTTCAATTGCTCTCTTATGTGAGCTTATGCGGGGCCGATATAGCAGACAGGGTAGTCTTGTATCGCTGGTCCTTAATCTTTCTGAGATAAGGTTCACTTAAAACTTTGTTTTAAAGCTCTGATATGTTCCCAATTCCTAGTTTTACTCTGTTGTTGCATCTTATACATGCATTCATTGTAAACACTATTTTCTAAACTTTTTGCACATGATTTGCAAATGAGCTTTAATTTTCAACACATTGTTCATTCTAAACATTTGTTAATAGTCCAGGTTACACAGTAACTCTCTTATTTTTGCACATCAATTTTGCTGCCAAAGTGCGTCCAGATTTCTAAGGGTGTCATATGACTGTTTGACGGGGTAATTTTGCGGAAGCTCAAGTATTCTGATCTAAAATTTTAAGGCCTTTATCCGATGTCGGAGATGTAGCGGGAACCTGCCTTTTTTAGCATACACTGCTTCTGTGTTTGTTTTCGCACTGAAATTTAGAGTTGTTTTCAGGAATTGGACGTAAAACTTTGCTATTACAGCCATAGGGTTACTATGCATTCAAACTTCAGATCCATATTCTAGCATAGGCATTATCTGTGTGTCAATGATTTTGAATGCTAAGGGTGGGCTTAGTTTGCCTGCAGCTGGGCTAGCAAGTTTGTGCACTTGAAACAGCGCCTTGTTTGCCTGCTTAACAGGATGTGTTGATGCAGTAGAGAGATAGTCATAATTATTTCCTTGTGCCAAACCACACCCCCACATACTTGTACTTGTAATCTTTCTGAACTTCATGGTTATTGTAATAAAATTTGTTCCCCACATTTTGTTTTTTGCGTTAAAGACCAGTACTTTTGTTTTGAGCAGATTGACCAATAAATGTCATTTCTGACAAGAATGTATGCAATGCATCTAACTGTTTCTGAAGACCTTCAGGGATGTCTGAGCGTAAGACCAGATTGTCTGCATATAATAAGTAGAAGATGAGCATTTCATCTAGTACTATTCAAGTAGCGTTATTCACGTATGCTCCTATATCGCTCAGATATTCTGTGATGAGCTTAGGGCCGATGATATCTCCTTGTAGGACCCCATTTTCTGAGTTTATTTTCTGGCTTATGTTCTTCTCCCATCTGACCCTACACTCTAGTTTCTCAAACATACGGATAATTACTTTGCCCAATGTCTCTCCTATTCCACGCTGGTACAATTAATATAGCAGTGCATGTCGATTGACTTATTGAAAAGCTTTGGTGAAGTCCACAAAACATATCTATAGTGTATGGCCTTTTATTTTCTGCTTGTCAATTAGGTGTGAGAGAAGGAATATCCTATCTGTTCTTCTACAATAATTGGAAAAGCCAAATTGGTATGGGGCATCATCACTGAATACGTCATTATTTTATACGCTTCAAATGATTTACTCGTTGTCTTTGTTACAGTGATCCTCCCATAGTTCAGTTTATGAATGGGGTTAATTATGCCTACACCCCATTGTTTCGGACACTCACCTAGTACAGATGGATAAGCTCTTAGCTTTTCATTCTTAGTTTCTTATACTTAATACGCATATATTTTTATACAGTTTAAATGCAAGTTTTTTTATTTTCTTTGATTTATCCCTGAACATCTGCCTCAAAACAACTCATAACCACAGACACTCATTTCAATCAACAAATATATTATTCTCGGTAGCCATGTTGTAGGGATTTTTTTTGGAAAACCACCCTGACCCATTAAATTATAAAAACTGCTCTATTCTACGAATGCTGACATAAATGGTCATCAATATCACCAGAAAAGACGAAAATTCTAAAAATGTACTGGTAAAGCGGAAAGAATGAAAGAATGAAAGAAAGGCAGAAAGAAAGAAAGAAAGAAAGAAAGAAAGAAAAGAAAAAAAGAAAGAAAGAACAAAGAAGAGACAAAGTGTTACAGAGCTCGCAAGTTTTGCTAAGTTATATTTGAAGTCTGTCTCTTTCTTTCTCTCTCTCTCTCTCTCTCTCTCTCTCTCTCTCTCTCTTTCTCTCTCCCTCTTTGCCATACGAATAGACTTATGTTTTCATCATTGGATATTTACAATGAGAATTTTTGTAATTACGCATGCAGATGTTATGGATGTTCTGATTGTTAGTTTTTTCTGCAGAAACTCTTGCATTATACATGGTGACCATGATATTAAACAGTGCCGGTAAAGTTACTACGGGTTTAGGCAACGTTTATTTTGCTGCTATTCAACATATCGGTATATGGTGCACACATGCAAGATGAAAGACCAGGAAAAAGCAAAGCCATGCGTCACAACTCCCACACATTTCACTCACATTTGCACTTCTCGCGTGCCATGGTTTCCCTATATTAATTCTAACAGGTGTCCGTTGAAGCAGTCACATCGACGGAAAGTTTCAAACTGATACAAGAGAAATATAAAAATTTAAAAGTGTTGTAAATTTGAATGTACTCATAATTATGAACATTGAACGGGAACTCAGCTGTTATTTTCACATCGTATTTTTATGTGATCGGGTAGTGCAGCAATGAAGACTCTTCAATCGTGTGCATATTTTGCCATTTTTTGGTCAATTTATAGAGTGATACAAATCACGACATATTGCGATATATTAACCACCAGGTAAAACGCATTTTTATTTGCTGGCACTAAGAGGATGGTTTGTCATGTGTAACACACCTGATCATACACTATTATTATTATTATTATTATTATTATTATTATTATTATTATTATTATTATTATTATTATTATTATTATATTATTATTATTATTATTAGTAGTAGTAGTAGTAGTAGTAGTAGTAGTAGTAGTAGTAGTAGTAGTAGTAGTAGTAGTATTGTGAACTACACGGGACTAATTGAGAACTCGGAACAACTACGAGTGCACACAGAACTACTGCCTTTAATAACGTTGATCTTGTACACTTTACATCACGCTGGTCGCTTACACCTCACCAGGTTCAAATCCGTTGTTTACCACTCAGCGTACATCTCTCATCGCATTAACTGCAATTACATTCATAACATTAAGTATCTCCATTTCAAAATCGAACCTTTAACAAAGTATATCACATATACATGCCACATTAATATATCACACGTAGTTAAATTTATATAATTGCATTTAATCGAAAAGTCCAAATTGTATACATTAAGCGCGGCCCTTTTGCCACTTATATTACCGTGAACAAAAATTGTAAACCACACAAAGTTAATATGATTACCGTCAAACTTCAAAGTACTTTATAATAACAAATACTTAGTCCATCATTTTAAACTACGACGTGAAAAGCAAATAACGTATGCTTACAGTATTACGGAATTCATGCCCGGTATTTTGCCACCTTCAACACGTCGCGCACAAGTACCAAACCAACAATACTGAGTCATATATGCAAATGAACGGCACAACCGTACATTACAAAGAAAAAACCCCGTCCAATTCTAGTTTGAAACCATCACATAAAATACCAATAATGCTTTTACTTGACACAGCGTGACAAATACGCGTCGTTTATATCTTGGAAAGTCTTTCTATGCACATACAACGCGCACATTTATAACACCAAAGTTTTGCCAAACAATACACGAAGTTTGAAAAAAAAATCAATATACTTCATAAACTCGTAGCATGTAATTTACATTGAAAACAAACTCCTAACACCTTATATTACTATTACATGTGAAGCATCACCAAGAAAAAGTTAGCGCACTTTAACGGCAAAAAGCATGACCCAATAAAACGCGTTTTCACGACTTATCTTTATAGAACGATGCGTACATTTAGTTAGGAGTTTATATATGTATGTACATTTACATTTAAATATCAAATTAAACTTTTAATATAATTACAGGAACACTATCGCAGTGTCTGCGTTACAACCACCACATGTTATTTACAGAATTGAAGTGTGCATTGGCCAAATGCACGCACCCTACGGGTCTGTTACAAGTGCGACTGCAAAAAAAACCCCGCATGAATTAAAAAAAAAAAAAAAAAAAAAAACAGATATAGCTCCATCAAATTCCACGTGGGCAAAAATAACGAGTTGAATACTCGTCAAAAATTGGACGCAAATCGATGGGAAATGGACAAGCACTTACTATTAGTTCCCATGTGCCTGTTAATTCTGTACAATAGATGGGGAACATAGTCCCATGGCGCCGGCAAGCGGGTGACGTCAACTGAACTCTTCCACTCTCAGTGAACAGCGACACCGGTTGACAGCAGGGAAGCCCGCAACAAGATTATTCGCCTTTATATATGCGCCGGGAAACAGCTGGGTTACAGTCAACGAGGTCGGACAAGTACAGGGTAAACCCACAACGAGACAATGGGGGTAAGGCAGCAGACAGGGGTACTTCACAAAAATAAAGGACAAAAAAAACCCCAACCAAATACGACTCAACTGTATTTGACAAGTAGTAGTAATAGTAGGAGCAGTAGTAGTAGTAGTATCATTATTATTTAGTATTATGTCGCATAAAACTTCCTGCCGGAATGATACAGCCAGCAGACTTGATTTCTATAATATGGCAGTGAATTTGTGCAGAGACAATTTGGACTCATTAGCATTTAACGCCGTATTTTGTACTTTTTAACTATAAATGAAAACAAAATAAGGAATAGAAACTACATATTTAACTACAGAAGAGTTTGATAATATTTCAATGTAAGAAAATGACAGAATTCAGGAAAAGCCCTCAATCGTACATTCATTGCATTACCTTGAAAAGAAACAAAAAACTGGCACGAAATTGTGATATATATACTACTTGATATTGATTAACAAAAAAACCCGAAGTAGTCATTTAAAAAAATGCCCAGCGTATTTTAGAGTAACCCTTCGGGTTTCTTTTTTTTAGAGTACAGGGAGAACACTGATGCTCTGATTCCCACAGACATGTTGGTAAGACAATGAATACATTTAGAATCCAAGACATAAGTATCTCAAAGTCATGTATTAAAATAGTAGACTGCATTTTCCAAAGTTAAAGTCAAAATCTTAATATTCTTTTTGTGTCATTGTTTCACTCAATGTCAAAGCATGCTGGGTTTGCTGACGCTTGTCATGTAGCAGGTATGTGAATGAAATATGAGGTTTTATTTACTATCTGAGGCCTTTTGGATAAGGTGTTGGACTGAAGATGCTGGATGATGTGGTCATATCCACTCATTATCAGCCTGTATTTTAGTTTCTTTTAAAGGAAGGAATTCCATTAGAAAACGTAGTAAGTTAAACTCTACCTTCAGGTGAGTGGTCACAACCACTGAAACGGATTTAAAAAGGGGGGGGGGGGTGTGAATTCTTTCACATCCATTTTCCATCAGCCTCTACAAAGCCTTGCTAAATTTAGTCATCTAATTCAATCTCTAAAAATGCCTACCTTGTTTTAATTTTTCAAGATTAGCAATTGCAGTAATGATGATGATGATGATGATGATGATGATGATGACGACGACGACGACGACGACATATTTTAAAAAAAACATTTTAGGGTAACAAGATACAATTGAAACCTTGGTGTACATTTGAAAATAAATTCTTAATACGAATAATCAAATATTATGGTTGCTTATAGTGTCAATTAGAAATAGGCCAAAAGGCATGGCTTCTGCCCATGATCATGAGGTAAGTTACTTTTACTTTTCAGGAACAAACCGTAGCTTCACCAATGTGTGAACAGAGATCAAGTGTGTTATTTTTGTACTTGGGTCTCAGAGACGTGTAAAACGTGCTGGTATATAATGCACTAATGATGACCATTGTGTAAATTTCGTGCAAGGCCGACATCTCAGTTGCTTTACAAGCATGACAGTTTAGAACAGCAGAAGAGGTTATGGACATTGGTATATATATTATATACATATATCATATATATATATATATATATATATATATATATATATATATATATATATATATATATATACAGTAGCGACTAAAAGTAATATAACCTCTGCCCTCGATCACCTTGCGAGCAATTTGCGCTCCCAGCAATTGCCCCGAGCAAAGCGCGGTTGATCACAAACTGAATCCAGGAATGCCAACATTCAAAATATCATTTCAAGGACAAGTAGTCAAGACCATCAGGGATATACATTAATTAACAAAGAATATAGCAGCATACACTTAATTTCGATGGGGGGATGACACCGTCAATTTGTCAAATTTTCAGGGTCAGTTGGCATCTCTGCGAATCCGTGTGTAAATGAGGATGCGTGCGAGTGCGAGTGCGAGTGCGAGTGCGAGCGCGAGTACGAGCATGGGTTCCGTCCGAGCACCAATGCGTGTCACTGTGGACCGCGAGCTCAGCTACGCCAAAGTGAAATTGACAACATCTATATCACTGCATGATGTTATACAGTCTGTAAGTAGATGTATATGTTATAGTTACATGTTTCTCCCATTTGTGAAATATAATTTCAAATAATTTTACAGACAAGTATGACGCTCTTCATAACTCTGTCTCTTATGACAAAGTTGAAATGGCTTAACTCAATCAAGATATTAAAAAGATGATTCAATTCAAACAAAGTCATGTCCAGGGCCAATGTTCTCGTAGCCCCAACGCATTAAAAGTCTCCGTCGACCAAGTAGAACATGCTGTAAAATCTTTGAAATTGGGTAAACATGATAGAGACATAGGATATTACTCTGATCATATCTTAAGTGCGCCTGAAAGTCTTTACATACATTTATCTTTGTTATTCGATTCAATGGTGACTCATGGATGTGCTCTCAATGGTCTGTTCAACACCATGCTGTATCCTATTCTCAAGAATAAAAGAAACTCACTTATGACTCAGAAAATTACAGAGGTATTGCGCTAAGTAGTGTATTAGGTAAAAATTCTTCTGGATCTTATTATTTTAAACGATGATAGTGATATATCAAATACATCGAATTCACAATTTCGGTACAAATCGGCAAGTTAAACTACTCAATGCACTTTTGTGGTAACGCAATACATCAACTATTATCAGAATTCTGGATCCGATGTACATGCAGTTTTCTTAAATGCAACGAAGGTTTTTGATAGGGTTTAATATGTTAAATTATTCAAGTCACTTCTTTAAAGGGTTATGTCCTATTATATATGGACTATTTTTCAACATGTATGTGAATCAAAACGTCAAAGTCAGGTGGAGAAAGTATACATGAAGATTGTTTGGCTGTTCAAATGGAGTTAAACAAGTTGGCGTACTATCTCCAATTCTCTTTAATGTATATATTGATCAGCTTCTCACTAGACTTCAAGATACTGGCTTTGGGTGCCATGTTGGAAAAACCTTTGTGGGCGCTGTAGCTTATGCCGATGATCATGATGATATTGTTTTGCAAGCACCTGCACTGACGTCCATGTCAAAACAAAAAGAAAAATGTTTGCCCCGCTTATTCCACGGACTATAAAGTGGTAAATCAAGATCTCTAATCATCAATCAAAATAATAAGTTACGCAACTGCAATGTTTCCCTGGGTGGTGATGATATTCAACATGTTATTAGTTAGAAACATCTGAGTGATATCTTGGGATTATTGTGGCGTCGGAATTGCTTAATCACAATTTCTTACCTTCGACTTATCCTATACTCTGCAATGCCTAAATAACACCGTGATTCTCCCGAAGAAGCAGCAGCCATGACCAGAGAGTTTTGCGAGATTAGGGACGGCAATCCTGTCTTACAAAAATTGAACGTACTGAGATGATTGACTTTTTGTGTACTTCTTAAATTACTAATGTGCTGGATGATGTGAGAACTATTTGACATTGTATGTATCTATAACGTCTTTCTTTTTAAAATTTTGCTTTTCTAGTTTTGTTTTGTTTTGTTTCGTTTTTTTTTTTTTTTTTGAGGGGGGAGGGGGTCAAACTTGATGTGGCCCTGTGTGCTTACACGCCTGTATTACATATATTATTTATACACGTATTATTGTACTATCTATGGAAGTATGATTAAAGACACACACACATACACATATATATACATATATATATATATGTGTGTGTGTGTGTGTGTGTGTGTGTGTGTGTGTGTGTGTATAAAATGAGGATCGTAACTCGCTTTTCCATTTCATTGAAGCCAACATTTGCTTGTCTCTTGAACTGAAAACAGACAGAGAGAGAGAGAGAGAGAGAGAGAGAGAGAGAGAGAGAGAGAGAGAGAGAGAGAGAGAGAGAGAGAGAGAGAGAGAGAGAGAGAGAGAGAGATATTAACAAGCTCAGGAAGGATCCATTCTTTCCCTAAAGATATAATAAACGTCTACCCAGACCCTTTGTTTATACATTTCACACCCTTAAGTTTTTTCTCCATGAGTTCAGAATAAAATGCAAATGATGACACATACAAAAAGTTTTGAACGATATACGACTTACCCGCAAGCCCTTGGTTGATGGGTCCTATCATGTATATATTCTTGCTTTACACTGCGCATGATTATACACCATGCTTATAATAGATATTTAGATAATACGTATTTGTCACATGTCTTTTAATATGCACATAATATTGGCCGTATTACAGGGTACACTGACCTGTGAAGCCGCCCGGTGAAAACAGGTTACATGTTCCCAATAAAATTATCTTAATCTTAATCTTACACACCTCTTGATTGACCACTAAACAACTTATCTGGCACCACCGAACCAGCGGGGCGGGTATGGGGGTGGAGGTGGGGATGGAAATTAGCCTTGCTCACCCGAAGAGTCCATTCACAAAGCAAACCTTCGGATTTATTATAATGGTCAATTTCGTATTTTGAAGTTATATTCCGGGTGATTGAGTTTTCATTTGCCTACTTTTCAAGTCTTTCACATGAATACAAACTGAGGGCCTGAGAACACATATCATGATGCGATTCACAATGATGCTTTGGAGGAAATAAGATTTTTTTCCTGGCGTTTGCCACGCACTATGTACCTGCGGGAAAGACCATGGCTTCCCGGTGTCATCTCGCTGGTAAGTCAGGGTACCCCATTCAGTGTCTTATCGGCAGCGGCTGCCGGCGTTGTGAATCACGAACCCACTGCCTCCGTGACTCTTTGAGTTTAGACAACAAGTGATACATCTCTCCGAATAAAACATTTACTTGAGAATACCACTATAAAAAAAAAACTTTCCTCAAATCCTTGAAATTGGGAAAAGCCGCCATTTCTTGGTGTAAAAATAAAAGTATCAGTAAAAGTTATTGGTGATGAGATAAATATTTTAGTTCGGGGTTGTTAGTGTGCAGTATTCACAGCAAGTTAGTCATCAGAATCAGGCACATATGTTAATTTCCAATGAGGCATTCCTGATTTCAAAACATGAAAACAACCTTAGCAAATGAATATCCTCACCACCAACCCCCACCCCCTTTCTTTTGTAACTCAAAGGCTTGCATGTTTGCAATACAATTATTCTTGACTGGAGACGGTATTGAATGAATGATTCTTTATTTGCTGCACCTCAACTTACAGATGGAGGCATTTTGCCAAATACAATACACAACAACAAAATATGTAAAAGAAACAGAAAAAAGAAAGAGGAAAAGTTAGGAAAACTAACTCTTGTCCATCGTAAACAACCTTGCTTCGTATACAGATTGGAGAAAAAACTATAGGTCACCCCTTATTTTAGTGGTTTCGGTTAAATATTGAGCCAGAAGAGTTATTATTTCATAATCGTCACATTTCATAATAAAAATAAATTTTTATTCTAAGTCCAATTCTCCAAATGTAACAAATATCTCTGACAATTTGTCTAAAAATCGTTTCCGGGGCTCATCAAATTTTTCACAAACTAGAACATAATGTATTTCATCCTCTACTAGGTTACAATGGTTACATAGTCTTTCATGCACAGGTACTTTCATAGGTCTTCTGTGTCGACCTGTTTCAATATATAAATTGTGTGAACTAGTTCTGAGTCGTACAAAATTTTTACGGATATTAAAATCCTTTATCATAGTTAGGTAAGGCTATATTTCCAACTTATTTTTAAATTTTACATAGGATCGTAATTTTGTATCTGATGACGACTGCATTTCCATTGTTTTTTCCCACTGTATAACAAATTTTTCTTGCAATAAATTTTGTATGACGCCGGCAGAAAAATCAAAAGTTTCGTAAATAGTTCTGTTCCAAGAATCTTCACAATTTACAATGATTAGGGTATTTTTAACTGACGCTAACCATTGGGATTTATCGGTCGTCAAGTCATAGTTACATTGAAATGTGTCGCCCAACAAACTTTCTGGATCAATATATCTCATTCTGTACCAATTTTTACACACACGTGTTAATATTTTCAAAGAATATGGGTATTGTCCTAAATCACCTATTACAGCAACATTGCAGGTCTCCTTATTGACGCCCTAAAATTGTCTCTCCCACGACAACGAAGCCACTAGCTAGCAGATTAATTCTTGATCAGTTCAAAGGATGTTTATTTGTAAAAATCGCTAATTTTATATCTCCAGTGGGCCAGGTGAAATTTTAACATGCCCGATTGGGAGTCCTACGAAGAACATTTTTCGGAGCGTGTATTTATCTCTCTGAGTAGGGACTCCTTGTCTGAGCTAAATATCCAGCAAAGACAACCCACATAATAATGAATAAATATAAACATGGCCAATGATGAATTAGCTAAATAAGTGAAGTTATGCTTATGAATGCAGGGCTTTATTATGAATAAAGAACACCTGTTAAACCACACACACACACACACACACACACACACACACACACACACACACACACACACACACACACACACACATATATATATATATATATATATATATATATATATATATATATATATATATATATGCAAGTATCCATGGGTCTTCCCAAGCACTGCTCAGCTCCCAATTTGTTTTTAATCGGATTCTCGGAGGCAGCAAGCTGGTTAGATGACCTCCTTATTTAGTTCAGGACGCCAACACTGACAGGTCTCGTTTCGGCTACTGTTTATACCTACTAAGTCATGCAAGTCCAATTAAAATCTGTATGTAAGTTAGGTGCTGAGTCGTGCAAGTCCAATTAAAATCTGTATGTAAGTTGGGTGCTGAGTCGTGCAAGTCCAATTAAAATCTGCATGTAAGTTAGGTGCTGAGTCGTGCAAGTCCAATTAAAATCTGTATGTAAGTTAGGTGCTGAGTCGTGCAAGTCCAATTAAAATCTGTATGTAAGTTGGGTGCTGAGTCGTGCAAGTCCAATTAAAATCTGCATGTAAGTTAGGTGCTGAGTCGTGCAAGTCCAATTAAAATCTGTATGTAAGTTAGGTGCTGAGTCGTGCAAGGTCAATTAAAATCTGTATGTAAGTTGGGTGCTGAGTCGTGCAAGGTCAATTAAAATCTGTATGTAAGTTAGGTGCTGAGTCGGCAAGGTCAATTAATACCTTTATGTGAGTCAGGCGCAGAGTCGTGCAAGGTCAGTTTATATCTTGATGCAAGTCTGTGAATTAAACTTCACTTATAATGGAATTTTCAATGGCATCCTCCAACCTCAAATTCGATATTTTCACCAACAGTGTGTTTCTGAAGAATCATAATTTGACTAATACAATACATGTTAAAGCAAAAATCAGGAGTTGTTCTTCGTCTCTATTTGGTAGAAGTAAGATCTTGGTTATGGAAGCAAGATTCCAGATAAATGTTTATGTTGGATTGGAGAAGAGGTGGGGCTTGTTCCATATTCAGATAGCTACTGGACTGTTGTCGAGATTTTTACATAGTCCCTTTCCCAGTTAGTTAGTTGAAAGAAAGAAAGAAAGAGAGAGAGAGAGAGAGAGAGAGAAAGACAGAAAGAAAGAAAGAAAGAAAGAAAGAAAGAAAGAAAGAAAGAAAGAAAGAAAGAAAGAAAGAAAGAAAGCTTTTCTGTTCATGTTTTTTCATATACCCAAAGCATGCTAATGCAAGATTTAAAGCTCTGTGCCTAGATTTTTTTTTGTGGTAACACTGTTGCCTTTGACATAGAATCTGAGCGAGAGGTCTGTTCATGCGGAATCACAGTAATTGTTCAGATGAGCCACACTATTGTCATAAATAACACGTTAACAGCAATACAATTGCAAAATTTAAAAGCCAAATTTGACAAAAGCTGTAGGCCTATGTACCAACTGTGAAATATGTACGATCCCAAACAAATTTAACGATGGACTGTTCCAACACAAGAGGAATATGGCATACGAGAGGACGGGGGGGGGGGGCGAGCATTCACCCGAAAGCGTAAACATATTCAGTCAGCTTTTGTGACGTTACGTGAGGGGGGGCACTGCCAAACGAGATCGTGTTAAGAGAAAAAGATCCGTCTCTGGACAAATCATCAAAAGCATTTCATAAGCTACGTGTTATATCGGAGTTGTTTTGGGATGTTTTCTTTGTTTTGTTTGTTTGTTTTTTGTTGATTTTTTTTTTTTTGGTCTCGAAGTCTGTAATGTTGAAAATCATAATTAATGCCCCTTAACGGGTGCAAGACTGATGTATAGTCGCAATATACAAAGTATTTGACAACCACAGTGGGCTTTATCTTTGTTCAGATTTTATACCGACAGAAACCGTTAAAGTTCATGTACGTGTACACACACAAGATAAACCAGTGTTGCCTTGCGGCGTGACGTAGCAGGTGTGGCAATTTGATATTAATACTGCTAATGGCTAGAGCTAATTATCATTGTGAATTCTTGATAAAAAAATAAATGCGACTTCAGCTTTTTGTTTACATTTTATGTCAAAATCATATATCGCAGCAATTTAACGAAGGCAATTTGCATGTTAATGGTGCAACGTCGGTACAGCACCAAGAAATATTCATCTCCCCACCCACCCCACCCTCAAATACCTAGATGACAAGACTACACTTCGATAGGTTCCCTCTCAGATTTAATTGCGGCACAGACAGAAAAATGCATAACAAACGCTCTTAAGGAAACAGAAGTAACTGACCCTCGTAAAAAAATACGCAATACACATGCACAGCAACGCGCACACGGAAATAATAAATGTTTAAAGTCGCAGAGACTGCTTCACGTCTTGATAAAACTGGAAGAATCCCATCTAAGTTTGAAAAAAAAGACCCATTTCGAACAGATTTGACAGAAGTCGAAAATGTGAAATGTTGATGCACCAGAGAAGCGTGGACAGATGGACAGACCGACAGATGACACCGTAACGACCGTCTGTATGTTCGGCATGTTTTGACATGCAAATGCGACAAAATCACACCTGAATAAAAGTGAGAATGCGCAGTTATTTTCTCAAAGCACAAATTTCGAACATAGGTCTTTTAAGTTGCAGAGAATGATTTTCGGCATGAAAGAAATATATTATCCAGCAGCCTTTCTACACATTTTATATTTGTCTCATTTTTTTCAGGAGAAAAGATTCCAAACGGGTCGCGATATGTTTTGGAAAACAAATCTCGACCCTGTCCAAACATACCAACGATGTGAGAAAACAACGTACTCTCATCTATATATTTCAACGGTGCCATTAACATGATGCGTTAGCGTAAATATTTGAATACGATTCAACACAACTGTAACATAATATGTTCATCTTGTTTCATTAATGCATAATATATATGGAATTTGTGATTAATAATTGTGATTAATATCTCCAACGTGAAAGTTGATGTCCGTGCATAATGTTCCGACGTCCTCGTGCAATCTTGGATGTCAATTAACTGGGTTGTGATCGTCTTTTTTTTTTTTTTTTTTTGCTTACTATTGCAGTCATCATAACCTATATTTATCATTACAGTTGATTTTCTCAGTTTAACATCATCGTTATTCATGTTGACATAATGTCGTCCGGGTTTGATGCACATTTCTGCGTATGGGCAGCAATCAGTTTCGATGTCAGATGTGTTACCTATTAACAACAGAGTCAATTTACTAAACCTATAAGATCTGTAACTTGTGCACCGGTAAAGTTCCTTTGGTTTTGGTTATCAAGTGTCCGACGATAATCATGGTGCAACCTGTGTGTATCCATACCAAACTGTGTTACCCATGGTTGTCTCTGAAACAGCCAATGCAATGTGGTTGACTGTGGGCATGAAAGCATGGCTGGTTCCACACGTACACACAGGCTCCCGTGTTCTTCATTGTTAATGAGAGCGAAATGAGTTGTAGCAGTTGGGAGTTTAACACAAAAACTACTTAGGTTCCACATTAAGTGAGTTGTCCTGGTTCTCCTTTGTTGTGCTCACCAAAGTTTGGTCTTCGTGTCCTGAGGAGTCCACGGATAATCGACTATAAGACAGGCGCAATGGGGCAATGGTTGGTATTCCAGCCACCACGGTAACCAACATCAGCCAGGGCATCCATTTGTGCCCTGAATATTTAAGACAAAAAAAAGAAACTTGCACATGATGTTCAATTACGAAAAAATAGACGTCATAGGACTTTTCTCATATTTGTGAACAAAATATCAGAGACGAATGGCTGAAGAATACACGAAGTGGCATAAAGACTGTCAGTACAATATCCAGTTTGTGAAATAGTATTTGTTTCAAATAAACAGCTCAAGGAACGTTGCACTTGGTCACATAGTACAGAGAAATTGTCATGCATTTTTCGTTTCCAGTTTTGAAGTAAGGCAAGAATAAAGTGCTTACTTTCGTAACTCTGTCAGTACTCAGGTCAAGTTGTACACAAGTAAACGAATTTCTTCGGTACCCTTTCCGTGCATTGGGCCATTTATTGTAAGGAAATAAAAGTATTTTGGTGTTTGAGTGAAGGGAATTTTTTACGCAAAAACGTAAATAAAGAGTTTGTCTAGCAATTCCCTTTTTTCGTTTCTTTTTTGTGATTAGAACTGAAATAGATAAAGCAAACTGCAAGTTGGAGGACTAGTTGGAGCATTTCGGCACAAGTAGGTTTGATGTGTGTACATTATGTATGTTTATAACTGAAGTGCTTTTTCCAATTCGAATTTGGAATAAGCTACTGAACATGTTTTAATAAGATTTTCCTGCACCAAACTGGTCTATAACTTTTCGAATCCCGTTATATATATATTCATATTTATATTTGTGGCGCCGGTCGCCTAGCTGAAATGGGTAATGCACATATCCACTCACCATATTCCCATTCTAAAAAAAGAATGGTTCAATGGAAGTAGTTATGTGCGAGTGCCATATCAACACGGTTATGCAGTATATGTACTGAGTCAGCATGTATTTCCAGAATCGGGGACTTAAATCCACCAGCATTAAGGAAATGCCAAAAATATATTTAATGTTCGGAACGAACGAGACTCGTACTTGCAATCTTTGGCTCTAGTCGCCTGCTGAAATGGAAAACGCACATATCTACTCGACGAAATCCATATACGTGTGATTGGCGTTAAGGGAAGCTTAATCTGTCGAGTAAATGTAATTTACAATATATTATGGGATTTTTTCACAGTGTGCATTACCTAAAAATGTAAATACAATGCCATACAGTTATCAGTTGTAGGCAGCAATGGGCCTAAGAATATGGATTTTGTATGAGACACTGAAGTTGCACCCAGGCTATGAATTCAGTAGAAGCACTAGTCGGATCTGCAAAGCGCTCCTGCTGAGTGCAAGATGGAGCTTAGGGGAGAAGGTTGGGCCGATCGTGGATACAGGTCCGAAAGTACTGGCGGGTTTTTATATAAGTAGAAACCACCTTAGAGACTGATAATATGATCTTTATAGGGAGTCTGTGGTCCTTATTGGAGACATAGTTTGATTAAGGATAAACAAAAAGGACAGTAAATAGGTGGTCTTTAAATAGAGATAGTCTCTTTACAGAGGTAGTTTTCATTGGAGATTATGCTAAAACCTGATATTTGGCGGTCAAATGCAAGCGGGATTTAGCCCTACATTTGTTTAAAAATGGATTTTAACTATGGAATCAAGAGCAATCAGGTATACGGTGTTGATTGGATGGTTCGGACAAAAATCGATGATTAATGATTGGTCCCTGGTGACGTCATGTACAGAATTGTGGGGAGGATGATAAGGGATTGAATTTCACATTGCCAATCACTGTTTCGAAGTGTTCATGGACCACCTTTTCGAAATATTGGGACGACTGGTTGACGTTGGATCCAATATCGTGGTCATGCCCTTAATTGAAGACCTATCTCAGTAGTTACCGAAGACAACACATTCAGCGAAAGAACGAAGTTCTAGTAATTAACTGAACCACAATTATAAATTATGTGGGCCTACAAGTGCTTGATGCTCCCTCTTGTAGCTGCATATTAATCTTAGCTCAGCAAACATTTAGCCCATTTCACGAATACGATGAATAAATTAAATGTCAGTGTGTTTCGTTTATCTGTACGGACTCAGCACAGTGTCAGTTTTTGCACCGCATGCAATGCTATGATGAAACATAACCAGTAGAACCTACAGCTATCTGAAAATCCCGTGCTCACCAAGTTTGGAACATTCGCCCAAATAAAATACCCAGCCTTAGCTGAGCTTCAATTTTTTGCAGCCTCAACTAGGCTATGATGAACAGTTATGAAAGACCATACATTTCAGGCCTGACCAATACACGTTTCTCTACGGCTTCATAAAACAGTCGACGCATACTAATGTTGCAAACCAGATGTATTTAGTACATGGATATAACTGGGCCCAGCCTCTCCAGTAACCTGGGTTTACTGCACAAAAAGGTATGTTAGTCCTGACTCATGTATTTATGTGGGTTTTTTTTTAATTGAAATCAAATCACAGGCAAGAACTTTGTTGTCATAAAATGTACATGGATATGTTGCTGTTTTCCAGATGCATAACCAACGGCTAAGTTTTAGATGACATCTATTTTGGTCCTGATAAATGTACCATTCTAAATTTCTGACACATTTTGCAAGCACTAGGTAATCAGGCTACAGATGAATAGAATATGTTGAGAAAACAATAACTATAGAAAGTTTGCAGAAAAATTGTGTCTGTGATAATTAAGACTACCTCAAAGGTGAAAGAATCGATTAAAACCATTGTTGACCTTTGTATGTTGACAGCTGTCGAAAGCCAGGGATGTCGTAAATTCTTTCATATTAATGTTATGCACCGAGAGTAGGTACCACTGAGAGCCTGTCTGAGAAATCTGAGATGCCCGAGTGAACTGAAAATTTCTGTCTCTGGTACTTACTGACAGTCGCAATTAACGTGCTGTATTATTGCAAAAATAGTCTTTTTTCGTCTGGGGTGCACTTTCTGAATATGCACTTGCAAAGTTCATTGCTGTGATGTGGTTTTCTAGCCACTCTGGCTTTAATTGGATCCGTTCATGAACAGTGGTTGTACAGTTATTTAGCAGGTCAATTTATTTATATTGAAAATTCGTCGAGAAACAGAAAATTATAGCAACACCCTTAGTAAACAGCTGTGATCAAAACAGAATCAAGGTCAATTCTCACCAAGTCTGAAGAGATGCTATGGTACTGTTTAGGGGGAAAAGTCATAAAAACACACAAGAGTCCAAAAGAGAAAATCTTGCGGTGCCACTTGTTTAACAAATTAAGTTGTGGGGGGAGGGGGTGCAGTAAGACGTGACGTGATGCATTTCTGAAGCAGCTGGCTCAGCAATTCCAGGGATTTACTTTTTTTCCATAAATTAAAAAACAAAAACAAACAAACAGAATAGAAACAAGGCATATGCAAAGTATATCGTCACAAATCTTGAATGCGATCTACCGGACGGGTTTTGTTTGAAAAGTCACAAATGCTGATCGTGACTGGATGATGAGCGGACTGACCTACTTTCAGCTTCGGCTGAGCCCAAAGATAGGCGCCTTTGAAACATACATTAATGAGCACAGGGGAACAAAGGAAAATCAACCTACTTTGACTAACTTTATTCCTTGATACTTTGTATCAATTTATATTTACCGCAAAGAACGTTTAAACAAAGCAAATGGTCTTTAACCGTAGTAATCGGTTAATATGATACAAAGACACATTTGTGACCGCAGTTACAATGGTGAAATGAAATATGCACAAGGCACTTCTGTCACATTTTATATTATTATTAGTTTGAATACCTTTTCCAAAGGACAAAACTGTTCATTTCATGAGATTTGCCATTTACAAGACGGCCATACCTACCTATGTGTGGTATAATCCCCAGTAGAAGGAAGACAGATCCCACGGAGTTGTTTGCAAGAGCAAGAAGGACACCAATGGTTCCCTCTGCCACGGGGTAGCTTTCTTCACAGGCCAACTCGAAGAACAATGGGGCACTGCCATTCACAAAAATACCTGCCAGGATCATGGCGGTGTATATGCTTGCTGCAATGAAATGGTTTCATTTATTGAAAGAAAAATATCTGATTGATTCAACAGCTTCGTGCTGAAATTTGTTCTTCAGCAACCAGTGGTACCACATAATATAAAACGAGTGGTACCACACATTATAAAACCAATGGTACCACATAATATAAAATCAGTGGTACCACATAATATAAAACAAGTGGTACCACATAATATCGGCATCACTGGTTTGAAACGCAACATCAATGTGTCCAGTGGCCATCTCGGTAATAGCTGGCCACGAGCAGATATGAATGAAAAATCCACTGACCACAGGAAGTGACATATCCCCACTCAACTTGTGAACGTAGCCTGGTATTAACTCATTCCACCCTGATGACGCTTTTTCCCGCTAATATCTAAATGTCGTCTGCTAATTGTATTTTACTAATTTAGGGACTATTTTTCAATATTTTGGATGAAACTTGCATGGAAGATCATTCCAAATTATATGCCCATGGTCAACAGCTTTCCTTGGCGCGCTCTGGGCGCATTGCGCCCAGAGCGCGCCAAGGAAAGCTGTTGACTCAGTCTTCTATCAGGGTGGAATGAGTTAAGTTGAATCAAGCTTTTCTTTTTTGTTACCTTCCTGCACCAATGTCCTAAAGAACTAGCCCATATAGTTGATTGAAAATAACAAATATCAGGAAATGATTCAGCAAGCCAAGCTCTGACATAGGAGAATTCTGTTCATAATCTAATGTTTAGAGCACTCTACGTTTTTAGAAAAAAGAAAGATGTATCCAGTGACCTTTGACTTGAATATATGTCAAACGTTACTGATCATGGGTCAGCTGAAATGGTAATTTGGCTGAATTATTACTTCGCACTCCACAAATCAGTGTCAACCATAACTGCTGGAACGTTTGCATCGGAAGACTTAATCACTAATAGCTTATTCACCTCAATAATGTCAAAGTGTAATTAGGCTTAATTAGCCAACTGGAAGACTCTATGAGTTTCTTGTTCATGTCGAAAAAGTAAAGTATGTCTCGACTTTGTGCCTTAATTGGGTAATTGTAATCCGTCGACCAGAAATTGCTGCCTTTTCATTTCATATAAATAAAATGAATATGATTCGTAGCAATCTGCCAGCATGGTTTCTGTTGTATACTCTTTGTACTTAAACTGGCAGTAGTGGTCCTGCTTGTGTGAACAGTCAATGATCTGTATAACTAGCTTCCCCTTTTATAGTTCGACCTGTTTTGAGTACTCCTTTCACCCTCTTACTCCATTTGTCCATATTTGTGTTTTAACGAGATGGATTTATTTACAGCCACTTTCACATTGCAAGCACCCGTCAGAATGAATATGACATGAATTGCAGAAAATATTTTAGGTAATGCTCAGTTGCATGGTAGGGCCCTTTTCCATAGGTCCATATAACTTCTTGTGAACTTGAGACCCACAATATATACAGGAGATATGCTGATATTACTACCCCCCCCCCCAAAGAAGTTTTTTCAGCTTCATCATGCAAAACTATTAAAACCAGGAAGAGTAAAATGGTGTCTAGTCGCAATAGTGACATTCTAGTAGCTTCTTCCCGCCAAAAGCACACTGCGTGTGTGTGTGTGTGTGTGTGTGTGTGTGTGTGTGGATGTTCCGCTGCACTTTTAACTGGCTGCTTTTGAATTGTCTTTTTCGCAGAAAGACACCGGTTTCGATGTATCCCCAAATAGTTCTTTATTGTCAGACGCCATGGACGGTGTTGGTAAAAATAGTGAGCAGGACAGGTCAAGATACAAAATGGAGCCCTAATCATACAGGCTCATAGGCTATTCATACAAACAAGGCCACGACATTTGACTCCGTTGAAGCACCAAGAATACAGTGGAAGACATTCTAGCACGTTCTTGAGACGTCGTCCATAGTTGCCATTTTCATATTTGACCAAAGCATTCGCATGGAAACGAGGGGCACATTTAAATAATGATTATGATCATGAATGATTTGTAAAAAAAGATTTATAAAATGGTAAAAATTTTCAGATTGTAGTTTTTATAAAAAATTCAGTAAAATTCAAAGTTATTACTAGAAACACGCGACGCATAGACATATCATGAGTGTGAAAATGTATGTGCATGTTACCTTGTGACCCATGCTCTCACCCTCGTCAAATGGCCGTCACATTGTTACAACTTAGTTCTCAAGGGCCAGCAACGATCAAGTACATTAACACGTACACTGAATGAGTGGGGATATGGGGTTGTACATCACATATAACGCGGTGTAGCTACGGCCAGCGTAAACAAAGATAGCGCATCTGATCGGCATTTAAAGTAGGCTTTTGGGACTTAATGTTTGCGGTAAATACTTTTGTTAATCGTAGAATAAATAGAGTCTTACATGAGTAGGAGTGAAACACGGTGTTTCCCGTCACCAGAGAACACATGTGTCGGTATAATTCACTAATAAATGATTTTGACACAAGTGCTCTCTCGTGACAAAAAACACCGTATTTCACTCCACCGATGAGAATTCCTATATTTTCGTCATTATATATTTACAAAATATATATCACAAGAAGTCAAATATCTTACAACACGTCCAGATCATCACCACCTGAAAGCTGCCATGTTTGTGCTCGATTTTTGAGATGGTATGGGCTAGCGCATGACAGAATCATATAATGTTTACAACAGACATATTAATACATATACATGCATAAAAATGAACGTTTTTGATCTTTTGGGTTCTTTTATTGTAGTTTGTACCTTTAGAAGAAGATATGAATTGTTGAAATTGTAGTAAGCACCAAACCAATGCGGCGGAAGCAAGGACGTAAAAACTGATGATAATAACCTTCATGTGTCGCGTGAACATATCCGAAAATCTGTAAAGGTAGGTTTGAAAGAACATGATGCATAAAATTTGATATGATGGCCCATTGGTAAAATATTAACCTTGGCAATATTAACCTTGTGTTTTTATTTCATACAGATATAATCTTCGAAAAATGAGACACTGTTTTAAATTAGGCGACAAAATTTAATTGCAGATTAATAGTTTTACTAGCCCACGTGTATATTATCTCAACTGTCACAAAACACAAAACAACATTAAGATGTAGTGTACATTTACATACATACATACACATATATGTATATATATATATATATATATATATATATATATATACATATATATATACATACATATATATATATATATATATATATATATATATATATATATATATATATATATATATATATATATATATATATATATATATATATATATATATATATATATATATATATATATATATTGACCAGCTTGGTGACCCACATTGTCGCACATGTACCTGCATTGACCACATGGCATATTCTGGATCAGAGCACTTTTGGACTTCCACAGCAAAAGCTGGGGAGGTTCATTGTCACTAATCTGTATGCTTCTTGTTGCAAACGGGACATTATGTCCCCATAAAAATTTAAATCTTATCAAAACTTTCCCAGACTTTTTTAGATTTCTGATCCGTAACATGATTTGGGAAGTAAGCATATATTTCCATTTTTTTAAAACGCAGTTTCTTCCTTTATCATGCTGCAAGCTTACCTGTGTATAGTACTGCAACCTCACGTACTACTTTAAAGTCTTGGTCCCTTTTCCTGGACCTTATTGATACAAAGAATCAATTATCCCCCAGCCGATGCAGGCGAGCACAATACAGATGATACCATTGTGTTCATGTGACCCCTTCATATTCCACAGCTACCCTGCATCACTAGGTGCCTGCATGTTTTAAGCTATACCGTGACATCAGCATACTCCGAAAACTGCATTAAGATGCTTTTTAAATATTAAATACAATTTCATAGCGGGCGGCAAAAATATTACTGAACGAAATTTCACTTGCTAGTGACATCCCTTTAAAAGCAAGAACAAGAACTGTGTATCTTATATGTCGTATTAAAGGTGACAGACTTATGAAGTATGTTTCATAACGAGAATCGGATTGCAAATTGTATATTTATTGTTCACCAGGCATGTCATAGCAACTTAGAGGTCCGCAACTAAGAGAAAGACTCCCCTTGCCAGATAAATTAACAAATGGAAACACTGGAGATTAGAGCAATGATATTTCTACATCCTATTTGACCTTTGAAGTGCTCAGGATACGCCTTCTACAACTTTTAAGCATGCTGATTCCACAATGCATGTAAAATATGCATTCTTAGGGACTTTTTCATAAAGTTTTGCTGGGGCTGAAAGCATATGTTTCATTTTAGCTTACGACTGGATTTAGGAGACCAACGACTAAACATAAACTTCCAATCATACAATACTGAAACATTAAAGACTATTCAAATAATAAATGTGAATATTTACACGGGGACATTGAACATAAAATACTAAAAGTTCAACGTCATGTTAACTACTGGGGAAGATTACTTAACATTATACCAGAACAATGAAGAACGTTAGAAAGGGTGAAAATGCCTGCCATACGCCAGTGAATCATTCCTTCGGTAGATGCTGAATTTCAGTGGTACAGAGCAATGTCCAGAGGCAAAGAGCGGTAGTCGGCACAGACTTCAGCCGACGGTGCTGGCCACCGTCGAGTTCCTTAGTCAGCCACTAATGTTCGGCCGTGGTACCCCTGACTATCGATACCTGTGGCCACAGATTTGTACCGCCGAAACATTGTTGATAGGTGTGAATTTACTTTGATCAAGGGTCTTTTTTTTCCTGGGGTAGTACGTACTCGTCTTTGTACCTTTGGTAAAGCTTCTTTCGCGCAGTTTGTTTGTAAACAAACCAATTAAAGGCTGACATGACCGATGATTGGACACACACATGCTTGAACAATAACAGACTTCTGACGTGCAAAAGTTACTACTTTGCGTTAATACTGTCTGGAAGGGAAGATGATAAATGATATCAACAGACCTCTCGGGTGACACGTTGGAGGGGGCATTTTTCATTGAAAGTAGACTAATCTGCCAAAGATCAGTGTTTAAAGTACGGTCCGCGAAGCCCGAACGAACATGGTTTCTCCATTTTAAACCATGCTGCCGTTACTAAGCTATGCTTTGAAACCAAGTCGTCAATTTCAGTACAAAAATCATAACAGGCGCGTCAAACTATTATTTACACCCAACGCCGGATATGCTGCCACATGTATGCATGACTGGTTTAATTGCAGATTGTTACTCACCATTACACATCGGGGTTGACTGCGGAAAGGTGATTTTAGTTATAACTTGTCAGAAAATTATGTACAAAATAGACATATGTTTCATGAAAACATGTTTTTACTTCTTTTTATTTAAGCAAGAAACCAGACCAAACATAGATATATTACAAGTGCAGTGATATTTTTCATTTTGTGTGCATCGCAAGCTAGAACAGAACAATTTCCACTTAAAACGATATGCATGATTTCACATCAAAGGTACCAAATTATTTCACGCCTAATATGCTTCCACAAAAACTTCTCCCGAAATGCAGACTCCTTACTCACAGAGTCCTTGCTTTGATGATTGATTTGGTAGGTTCTTTGTTTGTGTTATCTAAGCAGGAAAAATATAAATACATCTCCTGTGGTAGTAGTTCACGTGATTTCTAAAAATTTCATTCCGGTTCGTGTTGGTAATTGTGCATATAATTTAGATACTCATCATATAAAACCAGCAAATCCTTTTCATTTTACTTCAATTCACGATATCTTGCATCGATATGAAGGGTTAAAATTGCTTAAATGCCTTGCATATAAGCGTAAAAACCCTAATAACTCAAACAAAAAGTAGATAATTCGTGAAATGAAAATGTGTCCCTGTTGTTACCAATATGGCAGTCAAGGACCTGTGATGGCGTATATGTTTGAATATCCCTTAATTGTTAAGCTTTCCCCAGTAATTTTGATTTGAGATATAACAAGAGATTAGGTCGATCTGTGGTTGGCTGCTAGCTTTCGTTGGTTCAGTCTGAGTGCAGGGCACGCTGATGACTTATGTTGATTAGTGTGGAAAAAATTTAGGTCAAAATGGAAAAAGCTTACAATGTTCAGCATGCGTTTTCTGACCTTGAAATAATAACTGCTGTCACGACAAATGCCATGGTGGAATAAAATCCGATCCAACCGCATTCGATCTGTAAAACGAAACAAGTGTATTACGTAATTTTTAATTATATCCACGGGCATACCATTTGTTTCTCAAAAAGGGTCATACATATAACCATTATAAGGTTATTGCTCCCTACAATTATAAGGTTATTACTCTTTACCATTATAAGGTTATTACGCCCTACCATTATAGGGTTATTACTCCCTACCATTACAAGGTAATTGCTTGCTACCATTATAAGGTTATTACTCCCTACCATTATAATGTTATTGCTCCCTACCATCATAAGGTTATTGCTCCCTACCATTGTAAGGTTATTACTCCCTTCCATTATAAGGTTATTACTCCCTGTCACAAATCGTGTCCTCTGTACAGCTTAGGTATCGCTGAGAAGTCTACATTTCAAGAGGAAATTGTGCAGCGCATAATCTAGTCTTCCACGTTTGATATTTTAAAACCATTACACACCTATATCAGATGACTTTTAAAGGTTGTGCAATTCTTATATGTCTTGATGAGTATGGACAAAAATTACAAACAGACCCAAAGAACTTTTTTCACATGGCCCAAACACTGTATACTAGTTCCGCAAGTCTGCATAATAACAAGCCATTACGGTTGTAAGTATGTATTATTAAATTATTGTGGATAAAATTAATACACCCTCTTTCAAGCTTGACCAGTTAAGCGAAGATATGAGAACCAAGCTTATTAGAAAACAGCGAGCAATACTTATTTGTAAGCCTCTCCAAAACAGGCTTATCATAGGCTGCAAATGGGCTTCAAGTAAAAGATTTGATACTTGCCGAAAATTTTCATAAGAATCTTTATGGAAGACCAATGTATCGATATACACGAATGCTCTTTTAAAGATACTTTAACAGTACTAATTTTGTATTTGTGGAGAGTATGCAAGCATTTGGAATTAAATACGATACAAACGTTTGTAACATTTGAACTAAATTACCTATGCCTTGTTCTATATTTGGGTAGCTGCTTGACATAATTAATGGGCATTGACAGTGTATGCGTTGCAAATTTGAGTCGATGTGCCTATCCAGATCCAGGTGCAGCACGTGGTCACCTCCACTTTCACTAGAGGTCTTTCGAGGGTGGACATTTGTGAGAGTAAGGAATACCATGAAAGTTTACTTGAAACTTGAGGCAACCTTTGACAACTTAAACGTCAAAATAGACACTACTAGAACTGCGTTTATCAATTCCATTATTACTTCAAGCGTCTTCTCACATTTCGGAATCCATTAACAAGTTAAAAGAATTCATTGTGTTTCTATACTTTTAAATGAAAGCTTCCAGTTACCAAAAAGGTACTGATTGGCATGTATTTAAAAAAATAAAATCCTTCTTACTGTAAACACCTGACAAATATTTATGAATTGTCATCGGATTATAATGTGAAATTTATGGCCACCCGTTTCGTGCCGAACGAAATTTAATCAAATACCCTATGGTTTCAAATAAGAAAACTTCACAGATTTGTACACATTGGAGTCGATTTTTATACATTTATGGCCTATGTGAAGTTTTATATGACGTTCATATTCATCACAAATGTATACTAAAGTGACCGTTCTGTCAGATTTTCTATAAAGAGTATTTTGTAAGAAGAAATCTTTACTTGCCAAATCAGAGAGGGACTATTTAATGCTGCTCACACAAGATCCATCAATAGAAACAATTTCCTGTAGGAGCAATGGTTTCTTTTTTTCTGGCTAATCGTGCTGGTTCATATGACATATGCTACACAAATTTACCTTCACTAATGTTATGACCCTATACAAGATCTAAGAATGTAATCACTCACAATTTTTTACATGTACAAGCAAATGATAATTTTGAATACACACCTGAGAGATGCCTAGTGGCTGAAGATTGAAGTTCCACACTGCCTGCCATCCCCCGTATGTTCCAAGTGGAATACCGTAGGCAAGGCATATCAACCACAGTTTGGGGGACATGTTGTGACAAGAAGACAGATTCAGTATAGTTTTCAACGCATTCAGTTAAAAATCGTTGAACAGCTGTTTGAGACTGCTACATGGCATGCAACTACATAATATACAGGTTAAGTTTGTTATGACAGCGAAACGAATGTAACAAACATTCTTGTCAAATCATGTATTTGCATTTCAGACATGTGACCTGCTTCACGCCTAATATGAGTCCTTTAAGACTATTTCATGACACAAAGCTTAATCTGTCTCAGAACACCCGTGAAGCGTAACCAAAACCGGTGTGGTGTCGTTAGACCAAGAGACACAAACAAGTAATGTGTATTGTAACTTGTCATATGGCAGATATGACAGGTAAACAAATAAGCTAACAGTCATGTCATCTGCCTACATCAATATGCTTTTGCAGCGTTGAAAAACGTAGTTTTGTTTTTGGCATTACTCACTTTAACAAGATCTAACAAATCCTGCAAGAAAAAATACTGGGCAAAATATCAACGAGTAAACGGGCTGGTTGGCTGGGATTGATCAACACCTGGTGCAAATATTTTTGTGACAGGGCACAGGAGATTTTTTATGCTCAGGCGAAATTTGGACGGCACAGATAATTAAAATGTACAAACGATAGCATGTACTCAACGTTGTGTATATGACATTTACCTGGTGGTTAAACATGTCTGCCAATCGCTTTCAATTTTACCTTGCGAGTAAATTTGTCAAAAACTTATGGTGCTTCGTTTAATAGAAGGTACCTGTCAGTATACCAATCATAAACATTACAGAGTCCTCGGGTAACATGCAAAGGTACAAATGACCAGACTAGTGTACATCCAGTTTTATGGAAAGACGTGGCATGAACTCGTGTTCAAAGATGGTGTTTCGGTTGGATATTTGTGAGGAAAGAAATCAAATGATGTTCCTACGTCAGAGCGGGAGCCTTCAACCAATATTGCAGCTCAAATGCTTATCGCCGTAGTTACTTCGAATTTTGTTGCCAAAAATTTAGAAAGTATAACTCTGTTTACACTTTCACATTTTAATCGACCGGGTGATAAACGTAGAAAATGGATTTGTTTTGTATTTTCCGTAGAGACACTAGTTTCAGCCATCAAACAAATAATTTTAGAGGCCTTTATAAGAGGATCCCAACAGATCAGAAAGTCAGTATGATAATGGATAACTTTAGAGTCCTAGAATGTATGTCAGATTGTCGAAAATTCGAATATAACAAAAATACATTAAAATAGATATAACTCCCCATGCTTTGGGATTTAACGCTGTTACAGGCCCAGCCTGTCCATGCATAAACACCTTATGGGTCTTACACTTAGAAGTTACTGGGATTGTCTTAAGAGTATTTGTCGTTTCAAAACACAGCTATTAGCTTTCCGTCTAAAAAATAGTGTTACATTTGTCAGTTTGCACGACATCCTCTTACTTTTCATATGGTTAAGAACACACGTATGCTCCATAGCAATTTGGGAACAAATATCAAAGAATTATTACGAGGAGAGATAGACGGGGACATTAAAACCAAACGGTCACCATAAGCCAGCATAAAAAAATGTGACAAAGATAATAATCACACCCTGCTGTCTTCAGTTTTAAAAAACAAATTAATGTATATGTCAAAAACAGCGGTGACAGCATGCCTCCCTGCCCCCCCCCCCCCCCCATTGTTATTGGTTTTCAAAGTCTTGTCTCTTCTGTCGTGAAAATGAAACAATCTCAAGGCAGGTGACCAACAGTGTTACACTTTCTGTAGTTCCTTCTTTCCTGCATATCTCATGAGTTAAACTTGTAAATATAGTTTTACCGTATGGCACTATCGGTATATTCTGACAATCGCCTGTGAAAATTTTCGGTTGGATATTGGTGTTGTTACACCTTAGAAAGAAAGCAGAGAGGATTACCATAATTCTTTCTATAACGCTATTTATCAGTTTGTGTGGTTTCTTCAAATGTACCGATGCGACGCAGCATCAGTCCCCTAAAGTATAATCTTATCAATACTTCTTACAAAGTGGTCTTTTTGGCCCTTTTTACGGAATACTGTTGCCACTAAAAAGATCGTGTATGCAAAAATATTGGATCGTTTTGAGAGGTCAGGCTGAGCACATTTGAATGCAAACAGTAATGAATGTTAAATGTCACAATTACTTTTTTCCGCGAAAATCCACCGAAACAATTTCTCTACCACTTTTTGAATATTACTCAAACATTAACGGTTATTTGTATCAAATATACCACCCAGAGTTCTCGACTGGAAAAACATGCATCCACTTAATTTGAACAACCTTTTGAATCTGTTTTCACATTGTTCCAGGCATTGTCTCTCTTTTCGTTTTGAAAAATAGATAAATTCTGCAAAAATTGCTGTAAATAGCCTATAAGCATAAATAAGATCAATTAGTCTCTTACTATCCTTCTACTGGCATTAATGTAACGTACTGAGCTGCCTGAAATACAGCGGTTGGCAACTGTCATCATAGGCCACTCAACTTGAGCAAAGATTTATGATGGCATGATATATGGAAAACAATAGGATTTAACTTTAGGGCTGGGACCATGCTGCCAATTTATAGCAAGTCCTTATTTTTGACAAACAAGAGTACCTCCCAAGCAGATAAAATTGTGTGGTCTATTCTACACTAGAGTAAAGTGGATAACTCATGGAATGTGACCAATTTAACAAGCAAAGAATGTAGAGACATTTACAATCATTTCTGTTCTGCATCACAAAAAATCATTGTTGTTTATGAATGCTCCTAATTAGACCGTGTTTTCAATTTTTGGACCGACGTATGGCAGATGATGTGAAGACCTGCGACTTATGACCCTAAATGGCGTTGCCTGAACACTACTAAATGATGGTACTCACTTTGACAGCACATTGAGGCCCTTCTTAAATTCAAACCTTTCATATGAGGCTGACAAACTGGGTGGCGTTGGTGGCTTGGCAGGAAAGTAGATGAGAATAACCATGAACAAGGCACTACACAATCCAAATTCTGTAATATAGAATGGACATATACATATATTTGTATTTGTGTCTTGTTGTGCCGAACTACTTCCTAGTAGTCATTATCGTATTCCGCAGTGCAAACTATTTACTCCCCATACGCTAACCTGTCACTGTCTAACCTATATACACATGGAAGTAGTATTACCACATTACACACGTTCTGTTTGTGTGTGTGTGTGTGTGTGTGTGTGTGTGTGTACAGCGGCGTCAAAGTGTCTTGTGTTGAACTCATAAACGCTTGAATCAATTATCAATAGTGGGAAAACAGGCATTGACAAATGATTCTTATTGCTGATATTTTGATTTTAACATATAACAAGCACAGTGTCATGTGTTTGAAGTGGAATCTGATCAAATTTGAAAGTTTTAATGTAAATGACATGCATGTAAAACCGACTGAAATTAAGTTATGGCAACATAAAAAAATGTACGTATAGGAGATAAATACTGTCTTCATGCCGAATATATATATATATATATATATATATATATATATATATATATATATATATATATATATATATATATATATATCTCAAAGTAAAATAGTGGTATATTTATCTTTCATCTAAAAAAGCTAGGCTTCATATATTTCCTGTGACGTCACGGAAGGGAGCTTCTTCACCCACTCCGATTGCAAGCATTGACTGGCAGCAGTGAACGTCCGCGTGCTCATGGCTTACTGGATTAAAATGGGGATGTAAACAAGAAACTGTTCCCACTTGTCTAGTCTGAAGTCATCCACCATGCTGAACCGATGTTGGAAGGAGCCACGGGCTACGACAAAACCGGCCTTTACCAGTGCAACTGGGACTAGTTGAGTCTCTGCCCACACTTATCATGCCGCAGCTGCAGTGCCACGGAAGATGACCAAAGCTGGCGCTTGGGAAGTTTAGACTGGTAAGGCATGCTTTTCAAACGTCAGTGTGCGAAATTACTATATAAGTGACCGATTGAAGTTTTGGTCTCTGAGTACTGCCAGATTGTAGCCTTAATAAGAAGGCAGGCCATTTATTCTATCGGTGGTTTGCTGTCTTGTGTGTAATTGTCTTAGTTCAGTGACGTCTACCCTCTTTTTGCAGTACAGTCTTTACTTCTTTACTTTCTCAATTTTTCATGCGAAAGGGATTCACATAGGGCTACGCCCTTGTTTCCGATCGTTTTTTTTTTCTTTTTTAGCAAAAATAATATATATTCAAACCAAGAAGGCAGGCCATCTTGCGTGGTTGCCGATACCGGCATTATACGCTGCACGCTTAGACAGGCAAAACAGCAGCACCGCCCGCTGTGTGGTTTATGTGTATTCAAGCTGTGGTCAAGTGCAGCTGTATTTCTCTCTTTTGAAGTTTGTGGCATGCTGGAGTGGTCATTATTAATCCCTTTAGGTATACAACGGACTCACAGATGTTTTTCAATGCCACTCGTTACATTCACGTATCCCAAGCCTTGTTATAAATCATTTAATAGAATCAAACTGAAAGCTTGCTGCACGTTGGCCTATGATTTCAAATTCAACTGGTCTTGAGATTACATTTACACTGTCTCTGCATGCAGCTTACACTACCCGTATTGGAGATTAGCAACCGCAAAAGATTGCCTGCTATAAACTTCAACCAGTCACTTATATGGGAATTCTCGCACACTGACAATTTTTAAAAGCATGCCTTTCCAAAACCAGTCTAAACTTGCAAAAGGCCAGTTTTGCTGACCTTCCGTGGCAGCTACGGCAAGGCATAGTCAGCGCTGGGCAGACTCAGCACCAGTTGCACGGGCAAACTTGACCCGCTGTGTCGTAGCTCTCTTCCAGTAAGGCTGATTTATCTGTTCTTCTCTCTTCCTGATCCTACATCTCTCCTCCCTCCCCCCACTCAGCGAGGTCCTCTCCGGAAAAGGGACAGCTAAACTGAGATCCAGCTTATTCTCTGGGTCGCTACTGCTAATGGCCTCACTATCGCTATCCGCAATGCTATCACATTGCCTCTCTTCCGTGACGTCACGACCCAGAGCCTGCCTGATAGCCAAAAAAGACGCGGCATTTTCAATTTCGGGCCCATCGTGGGCAAGTCGTGCGCAACAAAATTCTTTTGCAAGTAAAGTTATTTTCCTGTGTAAACATGGCAAATTTTCTTCACAAAAGTGCTATAGCAACATAAGTCCTTCACTTTATAAAAAAAATAAACCCTTTGGCTTTTGTGACCTTTAAGAAGTCAACAAGTCGAGTTGATGACTGACTTCGAAACAAAAAAACTTAAAATTTATAGGCCAATAAAACTTTATAATTTGTTTTAATTTAGGAATCATAAATGTTAACAATATGTGTCCTTATCTTAAAACAATACCGGAAACAACTCTCTATTTTAAAATTTCAGCTTAGGATAAATCTTATTTTGCTTGACATATGGAGCTGCAATGAAGGTACTTTTTTTGCTAATTTGGTATATTACTCTTTTTATTTGTAGTTGATTGCGTAAATTGATTGTTACATACACGGAACATTTTTTATCATTGACGCACGGTGTATATTTCGAATTTCATCATACACTAGTGAAAAACACGATTTAGTCACCCTTGGATCCTGAAAACTCGGTTGACACTTTACAGAGACGGTACATCCAAACATTCTGAATAAAATATTACGCTCTGCACATTATGCAGAGCGCTAGGGGGCGCCCAACCCGTCAAAAGGAAATATGTTGACCTGGGGCATGTTATTCTGGCATATCCCGTCAATCGATTTCATTCAACTTCTTTTTAATCAATGCCTTACGATTATTGAAGCAGACAACATTTTACCGTCAATCGGATGGGAGGGAGAAAGGTTTAAATTCCATTTCTCTGTTCCGGATTCTGCGTATACTTGTAATATGTTGCGTAGATTCCATATGAAATGATATCTTTTATTGTTTCATTTCACGTTTAATCTTTGCAGTACATCCATGTTATTAATCAGTTCGAACATACTGTAACTTTTTTAGTGGCCGAAGTCGTCAGTCTTTTATCAGATGGGAATATGGTTTGGCATGTTTATTTTAGATTGTTTTTAATGTTACAATTATTTATCGAAGGGAGTGATGCATGCCATTAGACATATCTTACCTGTCAACATTAAAGTCATTATTTGTCGCCGTTGCTTACTGATTTCATGCTGAACTGTAACGAAAGAAAATAAAACCTTTAAACGTTCTGCATGTGAACCTTTCATTTCGTTGAGCAGATTTACAGATTTGTGCATTAATTTTCAAGGGCAATATTCTGATCACAACGCGAGTTCAAAAAACTTCAAAATAAATCAAACAAGCTATATTCGACATTAAAGATAGCAAACTATATAGGCCTAGCTCGGTAAAGGGGGAATTACAGTATGTCATCCTGCGCATTAGTAGATGGCAATATTTATGGTTTGTAGAACTGGGAGACACTAATTCAGCGTAGAATCATAATATCTGATATTATGATTTCAGCGTTCAAACAATGTTCATTGATTATTATTATTATTATTATTATTATTATTATTATTATTATTATTATTATTATTATTATTATTATTATTATTATTATTATTATTATTATTATTATTGCTATATTGTGTTCTTAACATCAATTGCATATATCATTATATCTCCAGGGCTAGGAAACCTAAATTAATAGAATATGAGAATAATAATTGTGAGCCCATCGTCCATGCTTTCATGCATACATTGAGGACATAAAAATCAACATTTTATTGGCGGAAGGATTAAACTTACCAGACACATTGAGGATATATGTATGATACATACCATCAGTGGAATTTATCGTCAGGTTATGAAAATCCCCAGTATTGACAAAATGGACAATCTCTGGTCCTGGCCAAATAGAAAAAATACAGAAATTTAAATATCAAAACCACGGAGAACAGTGTATTCAATTATGGAACAATGTTTTGTTATGCTTGACTGGAATACGTTTGTGGTCAAACATGAGATTACATTTATATGAATGAACAAGCAGCATCGCACTTTTTGGTGTGCAATCTTTGAATAAGAAAGTTATTTAAAACACTCATCATATGGATTATTAGAGTTTCGTGCTGTCGGAAACAGTTGGGTGATTATGAATAAGCTAAAGTCTGTCCGCCACCTGGACACAGGGGAGGATGCCGGGTTTGTTGGAATGGGAGCTGAAATTAGAGAGAGAGTTAGGGCATCGCCCGTCAGAGGCTCGAGACGGAAGGGGGGGGGGGGGCTCTAAAACCGCATGGGGTTTTGTAGCTCTGGAGGCCAATAACAGTGTTTTATTGTCCTCCGATTATTTTTTGTAAAAACCACGAGTTCTCGACACACGTCCTGGATCCAAGCATGGGGAAATCAGTGTGAAGTTATTATCGAGGTTGGAAAATTCTTGACTAGATTCCGTGAATGGATAAGAATTACAGATAAAATGAGAAAAAAATGATCACTGTATAATCACAAGAAAACGAGACTAAAATAATTAACACAAAAACCCACAACAACAACAAAAATTCAAAACAAAAAACAAAAAACACCCCCCCCCAAAAAAAAAAAAAAAACAAAGCAAAACAAACAAACAAACAAACAAAAAATCAAGGAAAAAAAGGAAAAGAGAGGTTTGAGTGTGTTCGTCTTTCCCAAATGAGTTATCAAGTAAAAACTAACACAACACCGCCCCCCCCCCCAAAAAAACAACCAAAAAAAAAAACAAGGAGAAAAAGAAACAGAGTGGTTTGAGTGTGTGCGTCTTTCCCAACTGACTTAATAAAACCACTCGCACGTTCCCTTCCCCATTCGCGTTATTGCTTTCATTCCGAAGGCATTACATTAGAATCTGCCCAGAGCCCACCTCTGTTAAGGGGCCACTTATGCTAAAGGACCAGTCTCGACATCCCCATCAGCACATTTTAGTCTAATTTTACCTCCCTCAAGTGAACACCTGTGACAAATGACCATTTTTTCACAGGTCCTGTGGATGGTTCCTTAGTACAGGTCCCACTGTACTTTATACTCATTGGCTTTACCTTCGTTAACTTATATGTAATCCTGTTAAAATTATTCCTTTTATACTTTCAGTTGTAGTGACTGATAATGTATTGTTTTGCTATATTTAAATGACCTAAGAGAAAACCCTCCTCACCTGTCGTGTGTGCAAACTCACACTTTAATTAATAAAATGGATGCGGGGAAAATAGACTGGGCACTAATGAATTGTCAAAACGGAACCACTGTTGACAGATGTTGGGAACTGGTAATATTCATGTGGACACACAACGAATATAAGATTCTTTACTATATCAAATTAACCCCAAATATGCAAATTAGGTAACCAATTATGCAAATTGAATCATTTTAAATATATGAATTGGATCATGTTTTATCAAATGAACTACAATTTAGAAATAAATAGAAAGATAAATAAATAAAAGCATGTTAGTTGTATCCCAGGTCGTATGTGGGCCTGGTAAACTACTAAGTTTTAGAAATATGGAAATTGTGTGGTTAGATATGCAAACAAGGTATCTAAATGTCACAATTTAATTTTAAAATCAAAGGACATAAGGTTAGCCAGTTTCAAAATTTCTATTTATTTCTGACAGTGAACAATTGTTATAATAAATAAAGATGGAACTCTGCAAGTTGACAACGGCTCAAAAACATTCCAAGAATACCAATGGCTTTCAGGTCTATACATCAATATATGCACCCAGCGCATTCTATCAAAGTGTTTACATAATAAAGTCATAGCTTTGTACATTTGCAAGCTAACATCAAACAGGTAGTAAGGTCACTCACAGTCATATATAACACCTCTGGTCTCGCTACGGCAAAAGTTGTTGAGACAAAGAAGTTATTCAAGACTTTTATTCCTTTACTTGGTCCTGTGGTTAGCCCTCATCTTATTATTCATATCGGTAGTGATAGGCTAGCCGATACTCCTATATTGCAGCAATGTTTGATCTGATCACCAGAATATTCAAATAAGGGGAACCTTCGAGCGGTTCATTAAACATACCAGACAGCCCAATGAATAAGGTTTCTGTAATTTCAGTGGTCAATTGTTTTCTTTGGATTTATTCGTATTCTGTATTCCTGTAGTGCAGCTAAATACTGAGATTCCCATACTGGTTTAACATTGTATCTGTTAATTTCACATAATCAGATTGGTGTTTACAATCTGCTCTTAAATAATGCTGATAACCATTTTGGTAACAATTGTACTGTCCTGTTTGCCGTGTATATAATTGGTGTGAGTCTGTGTTTCCTGAAGAGCCCAACTTAGTCATTTTGATAAAGTACAGGGTCGTCCAGACAAAATAATGTTTTGGTCACGTGAACTATTGTTTACAAAAATCGTATAGGTTTCCTCACATCACGGTTGATAAACATTCTCATACTTCCGGTCATTTGATTTTTAAAAAAAACATGCCACAATCTATGCTTCGGGATGGGAATACACATTGCAAGCAGATTTTATGAGGCCCTATCACACAACTTGCGATGTCCCCAGGTCACAGGAAGGGAATCGTAGCATGCATGTGTATCTGTAGCCTGCGGTACAGGTGAGCAACCAGGGCCCTACGTTTAGGTTGTTTGGCTTTGTTACCGTTGCTTTTGCCACATTGCATTCGCCCCTAGTCCTACACAGAAGTTGTAGAAGTTGGCACTATGGTTTATACAAGCTCAGGAAGCTGAAGTGCTGCAGCTGGTTAATTGACTCTGGTACAGGGGTAGACATGCACGACCAGGCAATGGAAGCTGTAGCGCTCCTGCCTATAGTTTATGTCTTGCTCTATTACTTTAATCGGGGCTTCTTCAGTGCTGCTCCCAAATGATATTTCAGGACCTGTGGTCTAAGGCACTGGAAGCTGTAGTGCTCCAGCCTAAACCATTTTTTCCCAGAGTGGTACAGAGGTATGTATATTTATTTTGGTAGAATGGATTGCATTCTTCATTTGATGATAACAATGTTACTTAATGAAGACATGCACATGCCTATCATTCAAGGCCAAGAAGGGTAGTTTTATCGGGGAAATAGCATTTATATTTGCCAGTAAATTTCATTGTATGTAATTTTTACATGCAATTACTGCTTATTTACTCTCATGCATTGATCAACTGGCAACACATCCATAATGTTTCTACTTGACTTGGCAAGTAAAATGTTTTTCTTTAAGAAGCTTGGACCTTTAAAAATACATTCTGTTATGCATAGTTGCTCGTTCTGGGTTTGAATGGGCGTATACATATAAATTAGTACATACATTTATATTATCGCATATGCCCGTCATTACAAGCCAACTAGCAAATCAGTGTAGGGCATCACTGTTAGTTGTCTGAACTTGATAATTGGCCTTATGGCCCGGCCTCTTTTTCATTGCAGGACATACCGGGTAGGGACAGGAGACCAGCTACACCAATGATATGACACCATACCACTCGGACCAGGGTGGTCTGTTCCCCAAGAGACTCAGCCAAAACACCCCAGCAAAACAAACCAGACCCCCATCCTCACCTGGTTGAGCCCCTCCATCAATACTGCAGCTGCAACAAGACATGTCCCACACCACTGTTGCCGACATGGTAGCACCAGGCATCTATTTTGAGACTAAGCCCTATTATAATTTTCACGTCAGTCAGCTGGGCTTAGGTCCTAAGAAAAATGGCGTCTACAGGTTTATACATCATTTGCCTTTCACAGAAACTGACTATTGAATTGATCAGGGTATTCCTGGAGAGGCAGCTCATGTTCAATATACTAGGGTTGATGATAGAGTTATGCTATTAAAAGACATTGGTGGAGGAGCATTCCAGGCACAGGGAGACATTCTCGAAGCATTTTTTACAAATCCCAGTACCACCAGAGGACTATCCACTCCTAGGTTTCACCTGGCAAGGTACATATTACTTTGATATATATTTGCCAATGGGGTATTTCAGCTCATGTTAAAATTTTGAGACTGTCAGTTGTGCCTTGGAGTGGATTCTCTGCCTGGAGGATATTCTTTTTGTAGAAAGGTCTGAAAGAGAATGCCAAGACTCGTTGCAAAAATTTGCTCTTTTGTGTTCAGCCCTTGGAATCTCAATAGCTCACGAGAATACCATGGGGCCCTCCTATGTTCCATTTCTGTAGGCATTAAATTTGATTAAAGAAATGGATTTAAGGCTTCCTTTGGACAAATAAAAAACATTGTAAGCTATTTAAAAACAACAGGAACAAACAGAAAATGAAATGGAAAGGTGTTAAATCTTTGGTTAGCTCTCTATCATTTGCATGTTGCAGTTCAGCCGTGCAGGGCTTTCCTGTGGCATATGATTGACCTCATCAAAGGCCTATAAAACCATACTACTTCATAAACATTGATGAAGATGCTCATGCAGACAAGCTTTGCTGGCTACAATTTTTACATAATTTCAATAGTCATACAATGTTCTTAGCTGGATGCTGGTTGTCAAGCAATACAATTTCGCAATTCACTGGTGCAGCAACATCACATGGCTCTTCGGCTATATATATGGCTTTAGATGGTTTCACAATGTACTCCAGCCATCTTGGGGGCTGCCCAACATAACATTTTTGTACTGATTCCTATTGTAGTCGCATTGCATGTGTGGGGGTCCTGGATGAGGAACCACTCAATTGTGCTATGGACAGACAATCAGGCCCTGGCTTTCATTATAAATAAACATTCATCCCCTGACACCGTCATAATGCAAGGAATCCCCGAAGTAATTATAGAATGATTCAAATTTAATATCAGGGTTCAAATCAAGTGGATTAAAGGTTCACCCAATGTCGTAGCTGATGCATTATCAAGAGTTGGATTGAAAAATTCAAAATTCTCTTTCCACAGAGCCAGAGCAAGTCCAGCACCCTTCCCGCAGGAGCTGATGTTGCACAACTTTTCAGCACAATAGCTAAACTCCTGGATTCCTCACTTCCCCCCCCTCCCACATACACACCTTCATTATACTCTGAAGGATGTGTTTCATGCAGTGAATTATGTAAAGATTTCACTGTGGGCACTTCATGTCCCATGGCAACTGCCTCCACTTTACTTTATGTTGCATATATATTTAACCGAAGATATACTCGCAAAACTATTCAAACTTATTTGCCAGCAAAATAAAATCATCGACAAAGTGAGAGGCTTTGGTGACCCAATAAAAGAAATAACTTTATCATCTAAAAATTAGTGGCACGGGCACACAGATTGCACCACATGCTAGACTGGTGCTTGCGTATCACAGATCCAATCCTGTGCAGACTCCTACATGCAGCACAACTAACTCAAGTCGGGTTTAACAGGGCTGTATTTCAGGCTATATTTGCATCTGCCTTCCACACATATGCTGATACAGGGAAACGTACCAGTCCAAGCTCCACCCAAGCACACAATGTGCTACAAATGGAAGATATTTCTTCCATTTTCCTCAACAAGTCTCCTATTGAAGTAAGTAAAAGTAAATTTTTTTCACTTTCAGCATAACATCTCAGGACACCCCCATTTCATACGCTTCATAGAGTCAGACAAAGAGCAACTAGCCCAATAAGCCTGTTAATCATACACCTTAATTACAGAGGGAATTCCTCTGGTAACTCACTTCAGGATTCAGCGAGGCACCCTTTATCCAAGCAAGTTTTCAATATATGCAGCTTTGAATTCCAGACAGCCATATTTGTGTTTAAAAGGTAGTTGGAAATTTGATGCATTTAAAACATACATTTGAGTTACCACAAACTGAAGCAGTCCATAGGTCATGGGGTCCAAATCATTATATTTCCTGAAAGGTTATATTATGAGCTCTGTTCGCTGGGTTATCTCGGTCATATACCTCAATATTTACCACCCTCAGCTCCAGGACAGGTTACATTGTTGGACTAGGGGTTTGCCCTGAAAGGCTTTCCACATATATGATGTGAAATGGGCTAAGAACACTATAACATCCACAAGGACAATCACTGGGACATCAGCATATTGTCTCTGGTATATGCTTATGGACATATAATGTTTCAGCGTGTACTGAAGTTGCAAACACTAAATTGGAAAGTATCTGTGTAGAGGCAAATTGTGTATATATTGCTCATGATCCAAAGTTTTGATTAGCAGATGGATCTACCAATGAAGGCGCACTTTTTGGAGATGATCTGCATCCCTGGAGCTGTGGTACTAAGTTTCTGACTGAAAACCTTGCAATACCTTATCTCCCCACAATACCTCAAGAGTTGGTCAAGACAGAGATGGGCCTAAAGCCCAGGAATTCCAGTGCTGTATAGCACAACATCAGCAGCATGATGGACGACAACCTGTATGCAGGATGGCAGGGCTTATGGTCCTGATGGAAATAACAGACAGTTTACATGCCACTTCTCTGGTGAGGCACATACATCTACCATCAGCCATCAAGGACATAAGATCTGTTGTTACTTCTGTGGGAAACTGGGTCATGAGCAGTCCAAATGCTGGCAAAAACTTAATTCCTTCTAGAGGTCCAGCGAGAAAGTGAGTACCGACAGAGCCTTGAAGCCAATGTAGCATAACTGAGGTGGAAACAGGTAGATAAACGTGGATCAAGAACAGCAAAGTCATCTTTCATTCTCTGTATGTCCAAAACTTGGGGCTGGTCAAACAAAGTGAAACATCTCAGTTGTTAGACATTGAGGTTACAGACTACACTTGTGATTGGCTGGTTGCGCATCCCAACGGAGATAGTCCGTAATTGTGAAAATACTGTGTTTTGAGCATGCTGTAGCTTCTGTTTAAATAAAGTTAGCTAAGTCAGGTTTGCTGCATCGCAGAGTTGCTTCATTGGAGGTCATATAGGTGCACTGTCTTGCAGGCCAGGTGGGAACTTTATGGTGGGGAAGGACAATGATGTGACCCTGGCAAGAGCACAGTTCATACACCTGTATAAAGCTGACATCCAGGTGTTGTTTCGTATTTCAATTATCACAAATTAACGAGCTGGGAATTGTATGACAAAAATCCGTCCATATTTTTCTGACATTTTTATCTGTTAAATGCCGTTCACGGAATTTCAAAATACCAAAATGCTGATTTTTTAGACTGAAAAAAGCTAATATGAAAAATAGAAGGATTTATAACTGTGGTCTGTGGCCTATTAGGGCTAACTCTGTATGTATTGGGACTCACATGGTCATGTTGTTATTCTATTATCGTTCATCAAGCAAGTTAAAATGGGAAGTCAGCACTTTTTGACATCTGCCTGGACAATTTTGAGTGATCCTAACAACTTTTACATGGATGGAGCATGCAAGATATGGTCCTGGGACTGTAGATCACAAGGCAAATGGTTTGGGCTATGGTATTGTGTACCTCAGGCCAGCTTATGAAAGGAGAAAAGAAGTTTTACACCCACAGATCGGCTGTGAATATCAAGTTTAACAGTCTCAATTTTCTAAAAATTCATTAAGTATCACATTTATGTCACAAATCATTGTGCATAGACATGTTGCACCTATCAGTGGAACCACACTGCATAAATAATAACAGGATTCGCTGCAAGACATTTAACAAGTGCACAGCTATGCCTCCTTTGCTGACTGCTTGGTAGTTAGATAGCTTCCATAGCCCTTTGTATTTAGCGATACCTCACAGGTACCACACAGGTAATCATATGTGTGTATGAGAAATTAACAATGCTAATATGATATGAATAAATTATGCTAATCCCATTGATATGGAACTTAGTGACCCTCTGTTTCAAACTTTTAATTTTGTGGCATTGTCATTGTAGGCCTACAGCCTCCATTCATATGCAGAGCTGTTTATACAAAATCATGTCAAAGTGATTTTCAGCATACCAGAAAGAAATGCGCATTGTCTGTCAGTAGAGCTGTACAAATCTTCGGTAAAATGTGAATTTCTTTGTTTTTTTGGTTTTGTTTTTGTTTCTCCCCCCCCCACCCCACCCCACCCCCTTTTATTTTTATTATTATTTTTTTTTTTTTGGTAGACAAAAGCTTGTCATATATGTGTGTCATTTGACTGGGGTAAATCATTTAAAATCAGGCATGCTGACTTTGTTGAGCTGTTGAGTTCATCAGCATATTATTTTCACATAAATGAATCAATTTATATCCATGAATATGGATGACAGCACTTATGAACTGCAGATTTTGTAACTTTAACCAAGCTAGTGTACATAGGTGGCAAAACATTTGAACTTCGACATACAACCACATAAAATTATAAGAGTTTCAGGAAGTGAAACAAGGGGAAAAAAGTTAGCTTCCATTAAACACTTGCCTGAAAACACCTGTGCCTGATAATTGGATTGATAATTGGATGCTTGTGAAATTTAAAATCAGAGCACTTGTGAATACAAATATGCATTTATGATATTGGAGTAACTGTACAAACTTTCGTCATTTTCTTTCTAATATGTGCACATACACCTGAAACCGTGTCAATAAACCACAACTTATACAGTCTACTGCAGAAAAAAAGGCATAGCACTATTGGTTTGTGGAAGCTGGATCACCCAACTGCCCTCCTAATGTTCAAACAAAGGGCGCGTTAAAATTCCATAATTTTAGTACCAAAAAAACATTATTTGCTGAATACTGCTACTCTAATCTGTGACCTACTGGTCTTAAACTGTGCACTTTGATGGGCTAACAATGTTTAAACACTGAAACTGTTCCATTGTCTGCCATAATTCAGATTATATCAGGAAAATACTGCCATAATGACTGGTATTAGATGCTGACTTGGTGTAACTGATACTCCCCCCATCCGCCATTAATGCCTCAGCAGTGACACATGTCATATTTTTTGTAGACAAATGTTACGAATCTATCCATAAATAGTAAAAAAAATCACCAATTTCACCTAAAAAATCATAAAATTTTAGCAATATATTCAAATTTGGGGTTAAAATTAAGGGGTGGGGCATTGTAATTTGATCTCTCATTGTAAAGGCAGGACATGCAGGCAAGTGATTATTGGTTTGCATCATAGCCCATTGTGTATCGTATTCATATTGGACAGAAAAGAATTGATTGGATGCAATTATATAATTTTCCTCAAAATTTTAATTAATTATTTTATTTGTCATAAAAACTGATTTTTCAGATTTAAAGGTTGCTTGCAAAAAAGTTGATATTTTCTTTAAGATTGAAGTTTGGTCAAGTTAATGCAAATCCTTTGCAGAAAACAAGTTGTGGCTTCAGTTAAACAAGTTTTAAAAATTTTGATAAGTCTATTAGGTTACAGACTACAGTTGTGATTGGCTGGTTGCGCATCCCAACGGAGATAGTCCGTAATTGTGAAAATACTGTGTTTTGAGCATGCTGTAGCTTCTGTTTAAATAAAGTTAGCTAAGTCAGGTTTGCTGCATCGCAGAGTTGCTTCATTGGAGGTCATATAGGTGCACTGTCTTGCAGGCCAGGTGGGAACTTTATGGTGGGGAAGGACAATGATGTGACCCTGGCAAGAGCACAGTTCATACACCTGTATAAAGCTGACATCCAGGTGTTGTTTCGTATTTCAATTATCACAAATTAACGAGCTGGGAATTGTATGACAAAAATCCGTCCATATTTTTCTGACATTTTTATCTGTTAAATGCCGTTCACGGAATTTCAAAATACCAAAATGCTGATTTTTTAGACTGAAAAAAGCTAATATGAAAAATAGAAGGATTTATAACTGTGGTCTGTGGCCTTGATCATTTTATGGCTTTGGGTATGGCAGAAACGTTTCATAAGCTGGAAGAAAACATGTGTTTTGCCTCTTTACATCCAAATTACAACTGGATCGATAAACCTAGATCCAGCTACTATAAAAACAGTACACGAGGTTAAAGAATTTTACTGATGTGTTGGTGCTAACCAGTAATGTATTTGACAGTTTGCATAATGATCATGAAAGGTTGTAGGTTAAAGTAAAAATTGGACAGAAACACTAGTCATTGGTAAGGTATACTTCCCCAATGACAAAATAGATAAAGAAAAAAGTACGGTTCAATGAATGAATTACTGGAAATTCAAAAGTCAAAATGTTATACTTTTTGGTGATTTTAATGGTAAACTGTTAACTTCGAGACAGGTGAATAGACAAAGTTCCAGTGGGTATCTTTTAGGTAATCTTGTAAAAACTGCTGCCATGACACAAGTAAATAACCTTCCTTTATGTTCAGGTGTATAAAATGGCAAAGACTATGTATTGTGTTATGAATTTGTTTATAATATACTAAACACCAGTTTATACTGATATAACATCGCAAATGAATATCATTTTGTTCACATACTTTTTGATACAAGTTTTAATGCTCAGAACAAAGATTGCCCAAGTGAGATACTAGAGAATTACTTTATATGCAGTATTACAGATAATACCACCTAGTCTGAATTTACAAAAGAACAAGACAAGAAATTACCCAACTGGGAGTGTAAAAATGTTGATGAAATAAGGGAAAGCTGGAGGTGATTTTTTAAAGGGTGTTCTAATTTTTGTGATGTCATCAATAAGGATATTATGCGCCTAATTCAAAACAAAAGGTCTGCAATGAGCCTACACAGGTACCAGGCACACGGGGAATGTAGGCAGTGTAAACTAGATGTTATTATTCAAAACTGTAGAAAAGGCACAAAGAATACTACATCTTAGCACTGGAGAACACTTAAAATAATGAACAGCGACAGTGGCTCTTCTTTGAGAATTGTGCCCCCTATGATGCTTGCAAAGTGGTCGATGATCCAGAAGAAATAAACAAAATTTTGGGAAAATACTTGCAAAATTTGGGGGCCACCGACGCTACATCTGCTGGTAATGACAATTGAAAGAATGAACTCTGCCCCCTATAAATATGGTCAGTGTTTTGATACATAGTAAACTACTGCGTAGGCTTCTTTTTCTATAGTACCCATTTCAATTGAGTTCCTGACAATTGATGTGAAACATATTGTATGACTTTTTCTATTCCTTTCTCCTCATCCTGTAGTAGGATTCCACCACAGCATGACCACAAGCATCAGTGTATAACTTGTATGGCTTGTTGATCTGTGGATATGCCATGACCTCTCGTGATTGCAAAAGTTCTTTCAACTTTTGAAAACTCTGTTCCTGTTTCTTTACCCTATGTGAATTTTTCTTTGTCAACTGATATAAAGGTGCAGCAATCTCAGCATAATTTGGAACTGTTTTTGAATAATAATTACACATTCCGAAAAGTATGATCTAACTCCTTTCTAAGTAGTGGGAGCACCCATTTTAACAATGACTTTCACTTTTTCTGGATTGCTACAAATACCTTTTAAATTTGTAATATAACCAAGAAGTTTGACTTCCATTTTTGCAAAGGAACACTTGGATGGCTTGACCTTGAGTCCAGCATTTTGTAATCTTTGGAATACCACTTCCAGATCTTTTGCATGTGTATCTTTGTCTCTTTTTGGCACCAAGGTCAGTGGTGAAGCCCAAGGACTCAAACTTGGTTGGATGATTCCATCTTCCAACATTTTCTCCACTTCCTCTTCTGTAATTTTCCGTTTTGACGAAAGAGTTCTATACGCCCTTTGTTTTATAGGAGAGTGTCCTTGAGTGTCGATTACCACAGAATCTAAGTCACAATACCCATGTGGATCCGTCTTATCACGAAATACATCACTATATTTTTCGAATACATGATCAATAGCAGAATGTCCTGTACATCTAACTGATGTTACTACAGTTGAATCCTTTTCCCCATGTTTATTTACAGCGTTAATACCATATTTAATCTTAGATGTTAATGGCCAATCCTTCCTAAACCATGTCAGCATTTGTTTGGGATAGTCCACGATGCCCTGTCCCTTTTCCAAAAGATCATGACCTAAAATCATGTCATAAGAAATTCCTTTTACAATTATAACTTTGGCTACAGTAGCATTGTCAATTTTGACCTATGTTTGTGCCAAAACACTTAATTTCTCCCCCGAAACACTAACAATAAATGAGCATGGTTGAAGAAGTTTCAAACGTCCAAAACAATGACGCAACTTATCGAAAAGTCCTTGATGCAAGAAGGTCACACTGGTATATCCTGTCAGTCCACCACACATCCTGGACTAATTGGATTAAATTTTGCTGACCGAGATAATGACATAGTGCACCTAGGTTATGTACTTGCACAATTCCTGTTCTGGTTTTTACCAAACTGGTATTTCTACTGCATCCAACAATGATTTACAATAATATATTGCACAATATTACTGCATTTACACTCTGGGGATTTCCACTGTTCTGCCAATTATACAACAATATTTAGGGGAATTTAACTGTAATGCCCCTCACCCAAATATAGCTTCCAATAACAACTCATCATGGTTATACCATGGTTATCCTATGGGCCAACCAGATTTACGATATTTGTCCAAATTTCCCCTTGGGTATTTACCACTGGGGATTTCCAACTTGAAATCTTTTACCTGTCTTCAAATCTTAAGTCTGGGTAAATACTTTACAATATGACATAGTTTTGCTCGGAGAAAGCGAGAAACAGCTCCAAATCATGCTAAGTGTAGCAAATGAGTTTGCAAATAGCTGGAATTGAACTTAAATGGTACTAAGTCTAAAATCATGATAATTGGTTAACACACAGATAAAACCAACCGGTAATAAAACCAAATGGTGGTTACTTGGTAATACTGAACTGACAGAACGTGACACTTATTAATGTGTAGTTATGTTTTTCAATAACAACAGAATGGACAGTTATAAATATTTAGTTTTTTTTTCGGTAAAGACACTTGTTGACAGCGTTCATGTGAAAGAACATGTCAAGCAGAAGGCCCCTCATTTAAGTGATTAGATGTGTAGTATCCTAGCCACCCATCAGAATATAAATAGAGTATGCTGAAAGCCTTTGGAAAGGCTTACTAACCCCAGCTCTTACACACGGGTCAGCTGTCTGGCTGTGCAATTTAAAGAAAGCCACACATCCATTAAGTCTATTCATTTTACGGCAATCCGTGCAGTTTGAATAATAAGAGCACTCACGCAATCGTTACAATTTAAGGGGAACTGTACTGGCTGCCCCAGCACTTGCTCATGGACAAAACATGTATAAAGTACTTTCATAGACTTAAATACATATTGCTTAGGGCTGAAACAAGACTATGTAAGAAGGTTTTCAATGAAATACAGAAGATGTATGTGCAGGGCGACAGAGTATTTTGGCCTTTCTTTAGAGAAATTTGTATAAAAAAAAAAACGTTGGTCATGATGTTGTATGGATCGAGAAATTTTACAAGTTGAGTTTTGAGAACAAAATACATAATATTTATTCAATGAAACAGATAATAAATGTTCGTTGCAACTGTTAAATTTACTGAAGAAAATATGGTCAAAGAGGATTATCTGCATGCGACGCATGGTTTTATTCTGCTTGATTGAAATTCATGGCATGCAATGTTTAAACATACAGGAAACTCTTTATCAATGGAAGCTAGCAGATTCTGATATTTGTACTTATTGTGGAATTTGGGTGTCAAAACACTAGTGATGTTTTACCTTTATGCCCAGATTTTAATGAAATATGCTGAAAACACTGGTATGTACTGGAATACAAAATAAATATAAATTCACTTTCATGTCTGCAAAACGTGTATTAGTACTGGTAGCAATTCCAAATTGTGTTTTCTTCTGGGAGGCATTGCTATTGACTATGGTCAGTTTCTGGGAACCCTTTTTGAGGATATATGTACATGTTTTTAAAAAGATACTTGGCATACACCGAAGCTTTGGCTGATGGGACATAAACCGTACAATGTTATTTAGTATTGCTTTTAGTCTATGTGAAGAGTGATATGTACAATGCTGTAAATATTTTAACATAATACTCTAATTGTCGGTTTATCAACGACCATTTTACTTGCATATAAGTTGTATGCATATGTGGACACAGCACTGGCTGAGCCCCAATCAGTGCACCCCCCCGTGGAAAAGGGGTAGTACTCCAACAAACATTATTATTATAAGAGACCCCAGTGGCTAGGTTTATTTGAGAATTCATCTTTTCATCCATATTCATATAAGAAATGTACCTACCTATAATATATGAGAGTGCTATTCCCAAAAAAAGACTCATGTTAATAACGGCTGTGGCAGTGGCACGCTGGTGGGCAGGAAACCACGTCATGGAAATCAGGGACTGACCCCCAAATGAAACTATACCAGTTGCACCATTCAAGATAGCGGCTATTATGGATGTTCTATAGAATTATAAAACAGCAATTATACATACATCACTTTCAAATTTAACTAGAACAGACTGATTTTCCAACAGAAAATCAAATGTCTCCTGGTGGAACACTTACGTCTCTGAATAACCTACAGGTGATAACAAATTACAAATGACCAAGTTTGCTTGAAAATTACAATCCTATTTAAGCTCTCACCTAGATACATTACTCTAGCAATTTTCATCAAGTCCTTCAAGACTTATTGCAGAGAAACCAATTTCACACAAATGACCCTGTGACCTTGAAAATTAGGTCAAGATCACCCAAATACAATCCCAACCTTGCTCTTACCTTGATACATAATCCTACCAAGTTTCATCAAATTCCAACCTGTTCTTCACGACTTATCGAACGGAAACCAATTTCACATAAGTCATCCTGTGACCTTGAACATTCGCCTAGGGTCATCTAAATACCATCGCAACCAAGGTCTTGCCTAGATACATAATCCTACCGAGTTTCATCAAATTCCATCCTGTTCTTCATGACTTATCGAACGGAAACCAATTTCACATAAGTGACTCTGTGACCTTAAGAATTCGCTCAAGGTCATCCAAATACAATCCCAACCTAGGTCTTGCCTAGATACATAATCCTACCAAGTTTCATCAAATTCCATCAAGTTCTTCATGACTTATCGAACGGAAACCAATTTCAAATAAGTCACCCTGTGACCTTGAAAATTCGCTCAAGGTCATTCAAATACAATCCCAACCTAGGTCTTGCCAAGATACATAATCCTACCAGTTTCATCAAATTCCATCACGTTCTTCATGACTTATCGCAAGGAAACCTATTTCACATAAGTGACCTTGTGACCTTAAGAATTCGCTCAAGGTCAGCTAAATACAATCCCAATCTAGGTCTTGCCAAGATACATAATCCTACCAAGTTTCATCAAATTTAACTAGAACAGACTGATTTTCCAACAGAAAATCAAATGTCTCCTGGTGGAACACTTACGTCTCTGAATAACCTACAGGTGATAACAAATTACAAATGACCAAGTTTGCTTGAAAATTACAATCCTATTTAAGCTCTCACCTAGATACATTACTCTAGCAATTTTCATCAAGTCCTTCAGGACTTATTGCAGAGAAACCAATTTCACACAAATGACCCTGTGACCTTGAAAATTAGGTCAAGATCACCCAAATACAATCCCAACCTTGCTCTTACCTTGATACATAATCCTACCAAGTTTCATCAAATTCCAACCTGTTCTTCACGACTTATCGAACGGAAACCAATTTCACATAAGTCATCCTGTGACCTTGAACATTCGCCTAGGGTCATCTAAATACCATCGCAACCAAGGTCTTGCCTAGATACATAATCCTACCAAGTTTCATCAAATTCCATCCTGTTCTTCATGACTTATCGAACGGAAACCAATTTCACATAAGTGACTCTGTGACCTTAAGAATTCGCTCAAGGTCATCCAAATACAATCCCAACCTAGGTCTTGCCTAGATACATAATCCTACCAAGTTTCATCAAATTCCATCAAGTTCTTCATGACTTATCGAACGGAAACCAATTTCACATAAGTGACCCTGTGACCTTGAGAATTCCCTCAAGATCATCCAAATACAATCCCAACCTAGGTCTTGCCTAGATACATAATCCTACCAAGTTTCATCAAATTCTGTCAAGTCCTTCAAGACTTATCGCACGGAAACCAAGTGTTGAAGAACCTGAACAACAACAAGAACAAGGGGAAGAAACGGGCACTAAAACAATATGTCCCCCGGCTTCCACCGGGAGACATAAATATAATGTGGTTTATGATGACCATGACGTAATAATAACGAAGGTGCTTTTGCTGCTGCTGCTGACGATGATGATGATATAGATGACTGTGATAATGATAAAATATTTATTGGTAGACCTTATACCGACTATTTTAGAACATTTAAAAGCTGAAGTACATTAATGAAATGTATATATTGTGTACCTATTTCAAAAAAATTGAAGACATGGTCAAGTGAATTTACTTTGTTGATGACTCTTTGCCCAAAATACTTGCTGAATTTACTTAAATTTGTTGTGGTCACTTCAAGACATAGTAAAGTGAATTTACCTTGTTGGGTTCCTTTCAAGAAATTATGCCATTACAGACGTTTTTCTGAACAAACCACAATGATTTTCTTACAGTTACAATGAACAAATTATATTTTAAGGATTATGATTATAACATTGTTTATGGCGCAAACGTTTTCCGCTATGCCGAGATTTGAATTCAGTCATTCAGTAACATACGAAATTCCGGGAAGAAAAGATCCTTAAACCATGATGTAAATACAGATAAAGTTTGCACAATTAATACCAGAAATTATTAAGCGGATGGCATAAAAAGTGAAAGCCAAGGCTAGATAAAACAGAAATTTTGGGCGCATCATTTTCCTAAAACAAGTTTCCCTATTTTGTGCTACGATTTAATACTGGATTTCGACGTAAATGGTTTCAACTAATTTAAACTGCTTTCCTTATTGTTATTCAAATCGCTCTTTTTGTTGTCGTTGTTGTTGTTGTTGTTGTCGTTGTTGTTGTATTTTGTTTGTTTGTTGATAAGGTGCACAGCGCCACTTAGTTGTGTTCAACTCTTTCCAGCCATGCGATTAATTTTTGTATGTATATTAGTAAATACAGGCACATGAAATCCAGAATGAGGAGAAAAAACAATATCTGCATTATACAATTGTTTTCATTATATTCTGAATTTTCTGATGTGAAAGAATTTATATATATTCTGCTCAGTTATGTTTGGAGCTATGTGAAAATTTACATTTATCTTTCGACTAGAGAACGTAGAAAAATAAAGGTATAATAGAAAACATATCTGTCCCGAATATTTGAGAAAGAGGGGAGCATTATAAATAAAATCTCTTTTCGCCTTAGTGATTACATACCTCATGACGATTCATTTATTATTGTTTACGTTAAATATGTGATTCAGTAACGTAAACCTATGCAACCTGTGTCTATTTTCTTTTCGTTATGTATGTGAAAGAGGAGGGAATATAGTAATCTGCTTTCGCTAGAGTGATCATATACCCTATGACAATTCATTATTGTTGTTTACGTAAAATATGTGATTTACTTACATTCTGGAACCTGCGTGTATTTTTGCGTTATATGTGTGTAAGTTTAATACTTGTTTTCATATCCTTGTGCTCACGTGGTAGCAAAATATGATCGATGAAGCTAATGATGTTAATTTGAGTTAAAAGAGCTTGCTACGTACGTAAATAGGACAGGTGGGTGTGTGGAAATACACCGTATCCCTGTCCCAATTATCTGCATACCTGATGCCCCTAGCGTGGACACTCGTAAACCTGCAACACACAAGATATGACGCAGCACATGATTGTAGATGTGGACGTGAATGTAGACTTCTTACAAATGTTTATTTTACTAAGTGAGTCTTGTAGTGGTATCATGGTCAGGCATAGATAAACACAGGCATATTCTTCAGTCTGCCATGACCCTTCTAGGCATTGTAGCCTGCTTCCAACATTTCTAGTGTTCCTTTTAGAGACGCTTTACAGTTAAAGCCGGTTTCAAGGTCGGCATTCCAACACTCCCAAGCAAAGGAACCACATTACAGTCGAAATGCTGACACATGAAGGAGATTGATTACCAGCAAGCCTTTGTTGCAAGCTAAGGCTTAGGCTCTGACGTAGCCAAGCTAGACAAATTCAATATGGCGGCCATGTTATTAATTGTTATCACATAAGAAAACATAAAAAAAATAAAATAGTGGTGCAAAAGATGTGTTACGATCTCTTACCTTTATATATATCTTCTTTTCCCAAATATAAATCCACGTTAAGCTTTTATTCCGGTCTAGTAATAAGACCATATTAATCCAATATGTCCGTTTCATTTCTGACCCGTCAGCCATGCTGACCCAAATATCCTCAAGTCATATACATATATTTTGATGAAAACTTGTACAAGCAAGGTGATGACAGGATATTTTGCCATCTACTCCAAGCATACTTTCCTGATGCAACCAATAAGATGTAGGTCCAAATTAGAAAGAAATACTATTGTGACCCTACTTTGAATTTCAACATGTAAAGTCCGCCATCTTGCAAAAAAATCCAAGTTTTTTATTTTAACAAAGCTTCCACTTTTACAACATGGGGTCTATTCCCAGCTAGATGCACCTAGAATGAACTGCCAAAGCCTTCAAATCCATAAAAAAATTGGGGGCGGGGGGCAGTAACAACCCTCTTTCCACCATCTAGCCAAAAAGAAAGGAACCCCAGAATTCCATATATAAGGGGTAGGGCTCTTTTAATTTTGATAAAAAGTGTACAATTTGCCCTAGAATGCTCTTTTTTAAATGAATCTATGTTGTTAACGGAAAAGTTTTATATTACCAGTTTTCCTAACCCCTGGCCATTGCTTTGGATAAAATGGACTGTTCCGCTATTCAAATTGTACCACTTGTATCTTGGAAATTTAACCCACCCCAGTTCCTCTTGAAAGCATGGACACTTGTTCATAAATTTATAGCATGAATGAGTCTTGGGTCTGTTTTAAATAAAAATGCAAGAGCGGCATCTGGTTGGTGTGTGTTCCCAACAGGCATCTCTTACATCTTCAGTGGGGGTTTGAGTGACAGACAGCTTGTAAACTGACCATTAATCTGGACCCAATGAAGTTTGTTATGGAAGTAATAAATCACTTATCACAAATCTTTCATGTGATCCGAAGCTGAGAGATGAATGAACATAGGACTGGTCATTTTGCATGGTGCCATGGGCACTAGGGCTCTGTGATTGGTTGTTCACTCAAGATGGCAGCCATTCCCATGGTAACAGGAACCAAGCATTCACCATTGCTGGATGCTGAGCCAGTATTTTATCCATTATGCAGCATTATACACAGAATGATGGAACAGCATACAATACAATTTGAATTAACATGAAACCAGGATTTCGCAGGGTCATGGGTAATAGCGTTATGCTCTATTTGTCATTTTTTATCTGTAAGTTTAGTCGCAAGCAAGTCAGAAACTGTTATTTAATGTTGTAACTACAGAGCAATATCCAAACATGATATGTTCGGGTAAATATGCATGCATTTTGAGATGATTGCACCTCAAACTCCCAAATAGCAGAAACTACTATGTATCCAGGCGTCTTTGTTTACATAAGCACTGCCCAGCTATGCAGCAGAGATCGATGCTACTGATTTCATTCCTCATCTCCCATCTCATTAAACATAGGTCAGCATCTCGGCTGTAACACGGGGCAATCCCAAGGACAAGCCAAGACCTTTGTCTTAAAGTATGTTATGTTTTTACTCGCCACAAACAAAGGACAGAATGCACATTATCGGGAGAGACCAGTAAGTTATGCCTGGGTGCCAACGTAGACATAATGTTTTTCCGGGAGTTATCTTATTCTTTCTTTCTTTCTTTCTTTCTTTCTTTTGAAATTTCATGCAGCCATGACTCAATTTTCATCCAGTTTTGAAAAATATTGGACCCAAATTGTAAGTATTGCAACTCTGCATATTTTTGTTATTTACATGTAACTTCCAAAAGTCAAAGGACAAGGTCATTTGGACCTTTGAAATTTCCATCCAGCCATAACTTTGTCCATTTTCATCCAATTCTGAGAATGTTGTACTCAAATTGTAGGTATTGCAACACTGCATAGTTTGTAATAATATGTAACCTCTAAAGGTGAAGGGTCAAAGTCCCTTGGACCTTTGAAATTTTCATCTAGCCATAACTTGGTCAATTTTAATCTGACGTGACTCATGTTTGCTTCAATTGTAAATATTGGAACACTGTATTATCATTTTATATAATTTACATGTGAACTCTGAAAGTCAAAGGTCAAGGTTATTTGGAGCTTCGAAAGTTTCACCTAGCCTATCTGTGTTAATTTTCATCCAATTTTAATTATGTTGTACTCAACTTGCAAATATTGACACACCGAAGATTTTTGTAATTAACATGTAACCTCTAAAGGTCAAAAGTCAAAGGTTAATGTCATTATGACCTTCGAAAGTTTCATCCAGCCTTTACTTGTCGATTTGGATTCAATTTTAATCATGTTGCACTGTAACTATAGGTATTGCAACACTACACATTTTTGCAATTTACATGTAACATTTAAAAGTCAAGGGTAAAGGGTATTTGGCCATTTGAAATTTCCATCTAGCCACACCTTGGTCAATTTTTATTTGATTGGGTTAATGTGGGCTTAAATTGCAGATATTGTAAAACTGTACATTTTTTTTTTTTTTTTTTTTTTTTTTTTGGTTATCAACATGTAGCCAATAAATGTCAAACATCAAGGTCATTTGGAACTTTGAAATTTTCATCTGGCCATAATTTGGTTAATTCTCATCCAATTTCAGTCACGACGGGTTCATATTTTGGGGGCATTGCAACACTGCACATTTTTAATTTACATGTAGCCTCTAGAAGTCAGAGGTCAAGGTCATGTAGACCTTTGAAAATTTCATCTGGCCATATTTACAACTTTTTAGGCACACAGATTTGCTTTGCAACAAATCTTTTCTAGTTACACTTTTTTTTAGGATTTTTCATTGTGGAAAAACACATATAGTACACATTCTTCTACACAGCTGATAATATCTTGTAAGTAGGTGAAGAAACTGGATGCATTAAATAAAGGTCAGAGAAAACATTCGAGTTCTATGAAATGTTTACATCTGTTTGAGCTTTTTGACAAGATGTTGACATGGCCGCGTGGCACAACGCTGATGAATTATTGATAACGAATTCAATGCTGAATATCTTATCATTGTTGGTTATAGTAAGGCCTAGATATATTTCAAAAATGTGAAAAAGTGGGTTCGAAAAGTATTTTTAGTAAATTTCTTTTCACTTACATCCTAGTGCCTCGCAGATGTGGGTTGTACTACGCATGCAAAATATATCTGAAATAATGCAATGCAATAGGTAAGACGATGCACAAGCCACGACAGTGAGGGACGAGCCACGGTATATCACAAGTTTCACGAAAACAGCACAAAATTCTTTTCAGTGGTAACACTGGGTGTATTGCATTGTTTCATATTTGTATGTTGGTTTAAACATATTTTTTAAATTTCAAAAAGTCGATTGGAAAACAGGCAGAGCCTATATTAATTCCTCTCGCAAAAAAAAAAGAAAAAAAGAAAAGAAAGGAAAAATAAATAAAATACAGATGAAAATGAGACATAATATGTACATAGGATAACATTAACATACTGGATATCCAGGTAACGCCTTTAGTCTAGCACCCATTTTGGACTTGTTTTAGTTATTGTTATTGTAATTGTAAATTTTGTTACTCGGTGGACTTATAAATGATGAATAGGGATAATATTTCGGGACATGATTAAAGATTAATCGCAACTTGGGCTTTCGAAATAACTTGTAAAACCAAAAAGCAATCATGAACAGTGAGAAAAACAATGAAAACGGTTCAGCGTTAGCCTCGAGCGTTGATTTTGGAATACACTTTGACGGACAATGTAACTGTCTATTCTGCAAGTCAAATTTCACAAAGAACAAAGAATTTCACAGTAGCGTTACTAACAAAAAATTCAAATCGAGAGACCCGATGGGAAAATTTGGCACTGTCTTGTGAATCGACCAATATCATTTATTTGATATCCTGCATCAAATGTAAATCACAATGTGTGGGCCTCACAACTCAATGAATTAAAAGAGATTTAGCGGTCATAAAACTACAATTAAAATCACAAATTTAACACTTTTTTATGTAACCATTTCAATTCTGAGTAACATTTACATTTGGATTGCCAGATACCAATTATCAAATGCATAGAGCCAAATTTGTTAGACCAAAATAGTTGTGAAAACACAGGAAAATTATTACAAATGGAAGAGTTTTGGATCAAAATACTTTTTTCAGCTTTCCCCTTTTGGATTCAATGACAGAATTTTACGCTTCGGTGATGTTGGGAATTTGAGCTTTGCAGCTTATGATAGCAGTCACACATCTTTTCATAATAATCAGGCTGGTATTCAAAGAAGAAGATGAAGAAGTCACGGACAATGAAAATCACGAAAAAACAGGAAAGTAAGGAATGTGGAAACAAAAGACCTTGTCCAAATTTTTCTACAGGCTTTCTCCAATGGCATTGATCAATTACATATACCTCTCAAAGTACTATCATTTCAAGAATCAATGAATATTTGTGTCTTACTGATTCAGAACACACATTTCGGCAAAAGTTTTGTGAAATTGTGTATGCTCACAGAACTGTTATTCAGAAACCAGATTCTAATAGGAAAAAATGGATCAAGTGTTTTGCAGCATTCCTTCAAACACAAAATTATTGTTTCACTGAACATTCAGTCCCTTTTCAAATTGAAATTTGCACATGATTCCCAAGGAATGCAAAATGAAAGACCCCCCCCCCCTCCCTTATTTCCTACAAATATTTAAAAACAATATTGGACAACGTATCATGAATCACAATAAATTTCTGGCTTTAATTACTATTGAGGATATCACAGCGAATCAAAATTGTGACTGTATGTCTAACAGCAAATATTCAAATTTTGTTGATGCATACCACAAACATGTATTTACAGGTACTTTGGGTATCGCACAAAATTCAGCTTTAAAAGAATTGATGAAAAAAGGTACAAAATTTCGGAGATGTCCTAAGTTGAATATTGACAGTATTTTTCAGGATACATGTGATGCATTTGATTCCCACTGTATGAAATGGGCAAACTAGTATGTTTATCAAACTTGAAAAGAGTGTTTAGAAATAGAATTTATCGTTATAAATGCCACATTAAGAATTTCAATACGGTTAATCTAAAACAGCCTTATGTTTCAAAAGCAGTCAAAGAACTAAAAGGAAGATTTGTAATCACTAACATTGATAAGACAGGTAACAATTTGGGGTTAATCGGCAAAAAGTATTATCTGGATGTCTTGAAAAAATGACCTTGGTATCTACAATATTTTAGACATAAGAGAAAATGACGTATGTAAATAACACATACAACGCATTGATAATTTGATAGATACACATGAAGATGAGATGAAAAGGAATTTTAATATCAAAATTTCTGAAGAGGAATCTTCTATTCCACTTTTGTTCTGGATACCCAAATAACATAAAATCCCTTTAAAATTTAGACTCATAGCTGGTGATTCAAAATGTACAACAAAACAATTATCAAAGGACCTAACATTGTGTTTGACTGCAATATTAGCAATTCTGCCGAGTTTGTATCTACAATCAAAGATTTAAAAGCAAAAAATATCATATTTTTGGATTTTTCTACACTTTACGCAAATCTACCCATAGATAAGGTCAAAAGTTTTCTTTTCGAATTAATAAGCAAAATGTTTAATCATAATGGTAAACCATGCATAAATATTAATTCATATACAAAGAAAGCACATTGTTCACACAATAAACATTCAAAAAGTAACGTTAAATCTTACACTGCTGAAACTTTGATAGATGCTATAAAATTTCTTTCAGATAATACATTTGTTCAATGCAAACCATTGGTTTTCAACAGATAGCAGGCATTCCAATGGGTAGCAACTGCTCCCCGTTACTGGCAGGTTTATATTTAACCTGGCTTGAATTTAAGTATATGGATAAATTGATTAAAAACGACTTTCAAATGGCTACAAAATTATCAAACGCAAGATATATCGATGACATTGCTTGTGTAAATGTGCAAAATTCAGTGAAATTGCTAAAGAAATTTACTCAAAAGATATCCATTTGGAGGGTAACAATTCAGATGGTTTCAGAGATGTGTTTCCGGACTTGGATATTCAGGTTACTAATGACAGGTTTTGCATTAAAGTCCATAACAAAATAGATGAGTTTAACTTTGAAGCAGTTAACTATCCTTTCCCGGAGAGTAATATTTCGGAAACTACAGGGTATAATACCTTTTTGTCACAAATTTTTAGATTTCTTCGTATTTGTTCTTAATTTCAGGACTGTGCATCTAGAACCAAATTTATTTGCAATAAATTTAAGTCAAGAGGATTCAAAGATGTGCTTTTGATAAATGTTTTCTACAGATTTTGCTGTAAATAGCCAGAGATCGTTAGAAAGTTTGGCTTCAATAATTTTAGAGTTTTTATACTTGACTGTTTTGCTACGTAATTATATATTTTGACATCATTCTGTCTAATATTCACCTCTCAGACGGTTTAGGCTGGATTGTTTTCTGTTAGGTCAGGCCCCCAGGAGCTATAGGTAGCAAGCAGCTAAGCACGACAGTTACAAGCTAACTCAATTGTACTTGATATCTGGTTAAGAAATATTATATTTTCATTGCTTTCTCCTGACTTAAATACTAATGACTTTCACTCTTTTCTGACTTGCCATACAAATTTTGCTGTAAGTATCCAAAGATTATTAGGAAGATTAGCTACAATAATTTTACAGTTAGACTTATCTGTTTTGCTACTTAAATTTTATCTTTTGGCATCATTCTGTTTTTAATATTAACTTTCAGACATTTAGGATAACATGTTTTCTGTCAGGTTAACCCCCCCGGGGGGGGGGGGCTATCGGTTGCAAGCAGCGGCTAACAGGTTGCCTAATTGTACTTATAAAAGAAAAATTATGTTTTGACAAAATGTTTTTGACATAAAAGCGAATGACTTTTATTCTTTTCTGGCATGCCTAAATGCACATTTGCTCAGTTTAAAGAATTACTCAAAATTGACAGTATTTTCTCAAATGTCACAAACCTGACACATTACGCTGAAACATTGACTCAGTGTTGGCAGCGAATTTGCTCTAATAATTAAGAAATGTGCAGTTTTTCAGTGAATGGTATGGAATAGGACTTTACTCTTAGAATATCAGACTTGATAGTGTTCAAACGGTACATGGGCCTACGGATTTAGGTTTGTTAAGTTTCTCTTTGCGTTAAAAGTGAAATAGAGCTTAATTGTTTGGAGACTTTCAAAGTGAGCAGTAGGTGTCATCATCGGGTTTGTTTTACATTTCTGGTGCAGGATGTCCATTGTTGCTGTACTTGTTAGGATTTTCCTTGGTGTGTACAGGTGGTCTAGCTGCAGCTGTTTATTTTACAGTCACTGGGACTGAATATTATGCCCCAGTTTGTCTCTACTTCAGTTATACACTGGAAGGTGGTTTAACTAGGATAAGCTATCCAGCTAGAAAGGGTACATCCAGGTTCAGGGGTGAGTCAAAATGTTCTTGTCTGAACCTATAATATACAAATGTAGTAATTATGTTTTGTTTGACGGGTTTTCTTCTTTCATAATTAAGCTTTGCATTTATATGCAAAACTTCACGTATTTAGCTACTTCATGATTTGCCACGTTCATATTTATTCATTATTATGCGGGTTGTCTTTGCTGAATATTTAGCTCAGACACGGAGCCGCTACTCAGACAGACATGTACGACTATATGCTCCGAAACATGTTCTGAGTATTACCCGCTGAAGACCCTTTAACTTATTTGGGCTAATATAGCCTATGCCAAAATTCTACAGAAGAACGTCTGCAATATGGACAATAGTACTTCCATATTTAGATATATATATAGGTTAAACAGTGACTGGTTAACTTATGGAGAGTAAAGAGTTCCGACTGCCAAACAAGGAAATGACTAGAAGGAAGTGGTTTTGGACAAAAAAAACCCCACACAAATATACAGTAACATATAGAAGATAAGACACCACCGGACGCCACTGATAGTAACAGGTGTCTTAACTTGCACATTACCAAATTAGTGATGGCTCGCATGTGGCCAGGGGTGCAATAATCAGTGAAACCAGTGCAGGCTTTATGTAAATCTACCAGTGCTGACAATTTACACCGATTCTATACATATGTTGGTTTAACTGGCTGTAACCCATTCTAATTCTCGAATGTATGATATTTACATTTCGGTTTCCAAAATAATATAAATCATGAGCGTTTGGCTTGTCTTTGTTCAATTTTCGCTGGAAAGTTTCCAAATCTTCATACTTTTTCACTGATAATAATAAAGTATTCCACTCACAAATAGCGGCCGGCCTGAATGAATTTCTGTACATACTAGTCCTGGCATGGCCGTGGCTAATATTTTCCTTGGATCTTACGTTGTATGTGTTTCTGGAGTAGACATTTGCTGGAATTAAATTATGTAAATAACCTGGTGTATGTCCATTGATAATTTTGTATAATAGTTTAAGGTTGTGTTTATCTCTACGTTTAGCCAAAGTCTTCCATCCATTGTCATTATAGAGCGCGGCATGACCGGTAAGACAGATACCACCCGTTACAGCCCGGGCCACAGCCAATTGAATGCCTTCAAGCAACATTGCATCCGCCTGTGTAAATCCACTCCACACTACATCACCGAACTCTAGTATGGGCCCAATATGCGTAAAATAGATGAGTTCTAAAGAGCATCTGCTCTTGTATGTTCTGATGCATATAAATGCAGATGAAATAAAAGTGCTAGGAAAAGAGAAAATTACAAGAATATACCACGTTTTGTCCTATTTTGCTGCACCCACAGATGTAAACACACCTGAAGATGCAATTTTAAGTGGGTCACATCACTACTTGCACCTGTATTATTACTCATTACATTGTACTACGTCAAATGTGATAAGTATCTCTTTACCATTGTTCTTCAAATGCCTAAAATGATCAAAAATCCTAACCTTGTGCGGTCCCCGAGTCGCTAAGTGCTTTGTTTGTGGTGATACAAAACATAACCTGCAATCAGACAAAGGTCTTCGCTGGCGCTTGGGGTTGCCCCGTGTGAAAGACGTTTAAGGCGTATGTTTGTACTTTTACGGTTCTTGATTTGGACCATGTATATATATATATATATATATATATATATATATATATATATATATATATATATATATATATATATATATATATATATATATATATATAAACTGTATCGTTTACAGGCACATAATTCAACAGCATATATGCACGTTCACTCGTCAACAGTGTCAATTTAGGTTCATATTTCAAGATGGTATATACAGACACATACATTAACAATGCCATATGCAAGTATATAAGTCCACAGCATCCAAGACACGCCGACTCACAATCACCATTTCGCAGAAAGGGTTTGCAGGTTTCTTTCATTTCGTAGGTTACTGACGTCTGCAAAATTATGGGTGCTTTTGTTACATAGAAAGGCAAGAGTAACTTGTTCTCATCTGGCAGCCAAGCATGAGACCAGATTTGGTATTTATTATACAGTGATCCCTGCCACCAGAGGTCATCCCTGCTGCTCCAAGAAATGATGTCAAAAGATAAGCGGTTTTTCATGACAAGTAGATTAATGTGGGAAGTATAGGACTCACGAATCTGTAAAGCAGTCTCTCATGAGAGGGTGGTCTCTAACGGCAGGGGTGTCCTGCGACAGGGACTACTGTGCACTTACCCTTTACGTCCATAATCCACATACAGCCAACACAAAGCAAAAGAAAAATTATATCTCCAACTGCAGGAAACAAAACCATGTCCACTCTATTCCAACCTAAGACGTATATAGCTGACTGCTCTATAGGGCCCCATGTATTCCACACCATTCCTTGCAGCAGCCCCAACAGAGTGAAGACAAACAGTATATACCAACGACGTGTGTACAATACCGGCGACTCATCTGAAGTCGGTCTGCTTTGGTTGGCGTTTCCGTAGTCCGGAATATGATTATTCACCAGTGGAGTACCTGTGTTTGGTTTCATGCTCATACTTGTTTTTTATGAAAAAAAAACTCCAGTCACCAATTTCTGCCAAACCAACATGAAGAGTATTTTTGAATGTAGTCTGCGTCGAATGCTACTGCAACCAGCGACCAGGGGATTAACAGTCAGCAGTCCATGGTAACATAAAATGAATAGTTTTACTCGTAAGGATCCCTTTGTTTTAGCACCGGCACAGTGAACTGTTGTCTTGGAACAAATGTACCTGATCGACGTCTTATACTTTCAATAAAAAAACCTTGAATATTTTGCTGATATCGCAACATTACAGAAAAAATGCTGGCTATCAATCAGGCTGGCCGCGAGAATGTTAATGTAATAAAGAGACCACGCACCTGCCCACCAGCCAACGAGCAGCAACATATGATCCCATTACAATTACAAATAATTCCATGTACTGCACATGGAAATATATAAACCTCAAGTTCACAGCTGCAGGTCCAATATTCAAGTTGACACTGTCTTGATATGTTTGCTATCAACATCTCTACATTGTGTTAATATATTCTGTCTGATGATAAGTTGGTCACATTGAAATTAAAATTATGACAGACAAGTTACATAGATCTTTCAAGTTCGATTGCTTTCTTGATTGGAGGTTTGGTCTAAAATGCAGAATATTATATCATGTACGCACTATGTGTATAACAGGAATCATGTGGAATTCTAAGACATCGAATACATGTATACAAGTTTCTGTCAGCACCTCATAGCACCTTCAATTATAACCAGATTGCAAATGTAAAAAAACCATGTACAGACACAAACTAAAATTCTCTGCTATACAAAACTTTATAACGGCACTTTATTATGCCCATTTCTGGAAATAAACACAGAGGAGAATAGAGGGTGCCAATGTCATCAGAAGATATTTCTTTAGGTCATTTGCGTAAAAATTAAGAATTCTCAACGCGTTTAGGTCCTTCCTTTGGTATTTTTGGCATCCAATTTATCAATAAAGGTTTCCAGACTCTTCAGAATTACTTTCGGTAGCAGCATTCACAAGCATGCATATTGTCATAAAGCTAATGGACAGTCGAGAGCACACCAGCCGAGATATTCAAGTCCCCATTACCAGACCGCGTGTACACACATCCCGATCCGTACAGCACCAAGTAACTTCGTTTCAATTTCTTCCATCTGTCTTGGACCTCCATAAGCTAAAACAATTCTTCAGGTATGCAAGTTTCTTAGAGCTCTAGACACATAAGCTGGAATAGAAAACTTATACTTTTTCTTTCTCTTATTTTGTGAATCATACCTCTACCGGAAGTCGATCCCAGATAGCCGCCATTTACTAGGGAGAGTTTAACCTTATTTTATGCAGACATCAATGGACCTATAGTCTTAATGCTTGCTCTTCTCCTGATCAAGATCAGCCTACCATTTTAGAAACCACTGAATGAAGCTTCTAAACTGACATTCTTCGCATATGGTATCCAGTACTGCCACTAGAAGGCCTTGCAGAAAGCACACCATATAATCAAGTAAAAGTGCAACTCTTACACTTTGCATTTGCTACCTGTAAACCGAGTAAAGCTGACACAACCAGAGTCTCACTAAGTTGCAGATTACTGATTTTAGCACTGGCAAATGACATTGCTGTAAATCACGGCCGGGTAAAATTTCTGGGCAGCCTATGCTATAAAGCAGTAAGATGGAATGAGAGACCAGTTTGCTGTGACAATTGTGATATTTGGTTCTGCACACGGTGTGTGGAAATGACTCGACCTTATATGGTAGCCTTCAAGATCACTGGCCAGTGACTTGGATTTACAAAGACTTGTCTCCCTTATTTCGCTTCTTCACTGTTCATGAGTTACTTGACCGAGAGGCAAAACAGCTATAGTACTCTTGCATCTTTGGACATTTCAGGAGATGACATAGTACCTATTGCATCTTCTGCTGCTTAACATTCAAGTTCAACACATGATACAAAAGCAGGGTCAATCATTTAGACAATTAAAAGCTATAGTTCTAAACTTTCAGGGATTTCATAGTAAATTGGCAAGTACTGCTGAATTAATTGACTCTACAGATCCAGATGTAATCTTCGGCACAGAAATATGGGCTAAATTAGATTTGACCAATGGAGAAATTTTTCACATCACATTGAGGGGTATAACTTCCAGTCTAAAGACAGACCCGATTGGTTAAAGTGGCGCCGTAATAGGTATCAAAAATGGCACACTAGCTACCCCACAAGATAGCTTTGACTCTGACTGTGAGATCAGATGAGCAAGAATAGAGACCCACGGCAATCAAGCTGTATATCTTGGATCTTATTACCACCCTCATAATAATGACCAAGCTGGTCTGGGTGGTCTTAGCGCATCCTTGAGTAAGACAAACACAGACTCTCCTAATATTGCAGAAAACTTGAACCTACCAGATATCAATTGGCAAAATAAAGTCATCTCAAGGTTGCACATATTAGAACAGCAAACAATTCTGCACCTCCTTCCTGGATTGCATTGCAGAACAAGACTTAGAACAAATGGGAGACTTTTTAACAGGAGGATGAAACATACTGGACCTATTCTTAACTACAAATCCATTCCTTGTAGATAATATCAAGCCAAAACCAGGAATAAATGACCATGGAAACATCATCCTAGTAAATTTTAAACACTCTATCAAAATTCAGAAGGTGAAACTCCGTAAGATCTGGAAATATAAAAAGGCTTACTATAAAAAAAAAAAACGAGGGAGGACTTGAATACCTTCTATCGACCGTTCCCACAATAAAGTTTATCCAGATATGTTGATGGAATTAGTCCTGCTTGCAGAATACGCTCAAAGACATAATAAATAAACACATCCCCACTAGAACGACTAGCCGTAGATTTATTTCATCCTTCATAACATGAGGCATTAGGTGGCTTATTAGAAAGAAGCAGAGATTTTATAATAAAGCCAGATAATCTGGCGACAAAACCTATTGGTCGAGATGTTGTGATACAAGGGAAGTGGTTCAGTGAGCTCTTAAGAAAGTAAGAATTGACTCTATCAACAAGATTATTGGCACAGCATCTACCATTAGTGAGAATTCTAAGGTTTCTACAGTTATATAAAAAGTGCAAAGCAAGAATCTAAAGGTCTCCAGCAATTAAGGAACTCTGAAGGTAAACTGCAGACTGGGAGTAGTGACAAAGCTAATACTCACAGCAACCAGTTAAGCTCTGTCTTCATGAAAGAATATACTTCTTTCATCCCATCTCTTTCAGGTACCACCAACACAAGTACAGTGAAACCTGCCAATCGTGGACACAATTGGAACTGAGCATAAGTGTCCACAATTGACAGTTGTCCATATTTGGCAGTGGCTAATTTGAGCAACATCTAGGTAAAAAGAACGTTTCCATGCGCATATATATATATATATATATATATATGTGTGTGTGTGTGTGTATATATACATATATATATATATACACATCTATCTGTTTCTATATACATTCAAACCTTTTAATTCATCGTTATTAAAACTGACACGTAGTTTTAATATACAGATTTATTACCAAAAAAAATTAAATAAATAAACACAAGACCAAAACAAATAAATAAATAAAAACAAGACCAAAATAAAAAAAAAATAGCAAGGTGAGCAAGCTGTGCCAAGCTTTGTTTCAGGATTATGATTTATCAATTGAGTTTGCATTCTTTGTTTTACCGAGTAACTGTGTTAACCTTATAACTGAAGAATTACTCCCCTTTGATCATGAATTAAGACCCAAATGTCTTACACATTCTCCACAGTCTACCTGGTTCACTGACTAAGGATAACTTCAGTCAAGTTAAAGCATGCTCAGGTCAATAGCCTGTGACTGAGATTTCAGCTGCCAGGTTTTGCCAAGGCCATATCATTGTATATACCTATTCAACTGGTTCTTGAAAGTTGAGAACAAGGAAATTTGTGGTGACTGGCATTTTTGTTTATGTTGTGTCCATATTAGGCAGGCTATTGTGGCATTTGGGACTATGAAAAGTGTCCTTGATACACATTAGACAGGTGTCATCATCAGGAAGGTGTCTCTTAGATGTAAATAACTTAAATATATTCCAGACCGGGGAAACCAGTCGCCATTACAGAGCTGGCCAGACTACAGACGTGTCCATAAGGACAGATTTTACTGTATGGCCATAATACACATAGAAAGAAATAGTGTTGAAAAGCCGATGAGAGCTCTCAATGCCAGTAAGGCCATGGGTCCTGAAAAACTAGCACCAAGAGTACTTAAATAACTACTATCCGTGATCAGCCTTCTTCTGACAGACAACCTCCAACAACCAATCAACAAATGGGCAATTCCTGAGCCCTGGAAGGAGGGTAACATCATATCTAAATTAAACAAATTTAATAATAACCCTCCGCTTAAATAATTTTAATGGTGTACCCATACTTTTTTTAGGTAATTTAAAGATACGCACATGTATGTGTAGCATAATCCTTTGATTACATCATGTGTAAAGATGAGCAGAGTTGGAGCCCATGCTTGACTGCACATGGGCTGAATGTGACACAAAGTCAAAAAGTGCACTTCGCAGAAAGGATCATGTGTGGACTTTCCTGTCCCTGTTAGTACCCTCCTGACCATTGATTTTTCTCACCATACCTGTGTAATGTGGCCAGAAACTGTGCCAATCATTGGTATAAAAGCATGGGTTTTTTTCTGTCAGTTATGGATTCGCCATCACTGGTCAAACTGTGAACATCACCATGCCAAGGCTATCCAAAATGGACAGGGCAAGAGCCATATAGGTCGCATTGAAGCCGGTGAAAGTTGCAGAGCTGTCGCATGGGCAATGGGTGTGAACCACAAATCCATCAATGAGTTGTTGAGAAAATACCGAAACACAAATGATGTTGCAGATTTACCACGCCCGGGAAGGCCAAAGCTGACCACCAGGCAACAAGACCATTTCATCGTCAATGCAGCACTGAGGAGTAGGAGCCGCACAGGTCCTGATATTCAGAGCCAGCTGGAGAGAGCCAATCCTCACCAAAGACGCATGTCCACCCAGACTGTTCATAACAGACTGCATGCTACTGGTTTAAGGTCCCGGAGCATGGTGTAAAAGCCACTTCTAACCCCACGTCACAAGGTTGCTCAGTTGCAGTGGACAAGAGAACATATCCGTACAACACATGCAGGATGGAGCAATGTTCTCTTCACTGATGAGTGTCGCTTTTCCCTCCACAGAAGTGATGGACGTGTTTGTGCATGGAGACGGCGAGGGGAGAGACACGCTGCTTGTTGTGTTCAGCCCACAGTTGCATACGGAGGGGGCAGCATCATGGTGTGGGCGGGCATCTCTGCTAATGGCAAGACAGACCTCGTCATCATGGAAGGAACAATGACAAGCAGACGGTACATAACGGATGTCCTGGAACCCCATGTTATTCCATATACGGGTGCCATTGGAGACAACTTCATGCTGATGCACGACAATGCCAGGCCACATGTTTCAGCTGTGGTTCGTGATTACCTGGATAGTGAGAGTGTTGAGGTGATGGAATGGCCAGCATGCTCACCTGACCTCAACCCGATTGAGCACCTGTGGAGCCATATGAAAAGAAATGTGTACCAGAAGATGGGTCCTAACTCACACTTCGCAGATCTATGGCGTTATCTTCTGGAGGAGTGGGACAGTATTCCTCAGGCACTTGTGAGAAAGCTTGTCTACAGCATGCGAAACCGCTGCCAACAGTGCATTGACAACCATGGTGGCTACACATCCTATTGAATGGACATTTAAAGGTGCTTTATGTAACACAGTGATGAGTCAATTTCTGCTCTATTGAACTCAGAAAATGCCTTAACTTTAAGTACAGTCTGTGATAACTTTTGATGCAACCAAGCACTATCTGTGATAACTTCTGATGGGACTGCACTCAGTTCATATGCATGTTTGAGTGCTCTACAGGTACTCTTGCGAACTTGTGATTCAGACTTTGTCTGCTTATTGACACTGTGCAATGAAGTGTAACTTCATTTGATCAGAATTTCCTCTACAGATCTACTCTAAAGTGTATACAGAATAAGAGAAACATTGAATATATTCAAAATATGTGTGTGTTTTTTTCCTATATAAGAATTGATTTTAGTGGAGGGTTATTAATTTTGCCTAGTTTATATTCAAGAAAGGAGACAAAACCAGGGCAAGTGCCTACCGCCCAGTATCTCTGACTTACATTTCATCAAAACTGTTGGAGCACATAATTGTCTCAGCAGTACTCAAGCATGCTGACAAGCACATTCTGTCTAAATGCCAACATGGCTTTAGGCAGAAGTACTCCTATGAAACTCAGTTACTTCTCACAGCCCACGACCTGGCCTCAGCTGACAAAAGGAAGAGGCAAGTTCATATGATTGTCTTAGACTTAACTAAAACATTTGATAAAGTGCCGCACCTTAGACTAATAAAAAACTCTATTATTCGTGCTCACATGAGTGCAATGAAGATTTAATAAAGGGAGAGAGAAAAAAATCATTATATGTATATATATATATATATATATATATATATATATATATATATATATATATATATATATATATATATATATATATATATATATATATATATATATATAGAATCATTGTTTCATGTCACAAGGGCATCAATATAGGTGTAATTGTAACAAAGTCCATCAGCAGAAAGGCTTTACATAGTAGCAAAAGTTAGGAGGGTATCTGTAATACATTACGTTGTATATAATATATTTTACGATCAGAGATTTCTAACTTTGCTTGGTGAAAACTCCAGTCAGTTTACCATCTCCACAAAACACAATTCCCTAATCATTTTGGCTTTATGCTGTTCCTCTGAATTAGTAAAGTTAGATACTGATCTGTACATCCTAAAACTATTAAGTCCAAAGTCCATCAAATTACATCTGTATATTCTTTATTTGGAAACGATAAAATTTAGGGAATTACATGTTGCCGACTGGCCACCTTCTAGGGCAAGAAGACCACACATATGTACAATTTCATTTTCTCTGTTCATGATCCTGAGAAAAAAAAGTTAGTTAATATTTTGTGTAACTGGGAACCTATGGGTATATCTTCGCAAATTTATGGATTTAGCTCACAGTGACAGCTGTAGGGAATCTTTCATAGAAATCAAACTGCTTTTTGCCGGCTACATAAAAACGATCTACCTCCTTTTTAGAGAAGTCCCAACGTTGACATCTAGACAGGGGCATACAGTATGCTTTGAATAATCGACATTTAGTGTCACAGAAAACGATTCCAAACTGAGCCATTAAAACGTTAACATTTATATGCAATTGTTTTATACACCCTGTAATACTATCAAATAACGCTTTTTAACCAACAGTATTGCCTAGATGCTCAAACTGAGTAGCTCTGTGGATAAATGAGCCATTCAGAACTACATCAGGATATCCCTGGTAGATGCCCTTTAGCACGTGCCTAGATTTACAGGGATCAAATATGACATTATATTCTTTAGAGAAGCTTGATCAAATATTTTACAAATGTTTCATAGATATTATTGTTGGGACCATGAGTACTACATCATCAGTATTTCCTGCAGCCCTAGAAAGAGATGACAGATATAGCAGCTAAATTCTGAATTTTTTAGATGTGTAGGTAGCTCATCTATATAAACGCCAAATACGATGGGGGACAAAACACAGTCCTGCTTAACCCCATTTGAGCAGCTAAAGGGCTCAGCAACCGCATTGCCCCAAGTGACATGTACGCATTGACGTGTGTACATATTTAGAAGTAATCTAGCTACCACAGGATTAATACCCCTGTCTATGAGCGGGCTAAACCTTATGTATTCCACTCTGGCAAAAGTCTTTGTGGCATCTAAAAAGACTGCACATCTGTGTCGTGAGTTCTGATACTGAGCACACTCATTGAGTACATATGTGCAATATGCAGTTGGACTTCCCAGTGTGAAACCAAATTGAATTTAGATGAGTTCAGCACCTTATAATTTTCATCCAATATTGCCCAATGCAATAACTCACCCAAAATGCTACCTAGAGCAATCCCTCTATAATTGTCGGAAACACATTATGACTTGTTTTTGTTTTTGGTATCAAACTTTTAAAGTAGCATTTAAAAAAAGTCAGAAGCAAAACCATGTCAGATCATTGCTGAAAATAGTAGTGATAGTTGAATTTTTTAAAGAGTGGTTCCATTAACTACATGATCAGAGTAATACCCCTGGTCACCACCGTGCTGTCCAAGTTTCAAATGCCTTAAGGCAGTCTGAACATTTTCCACCAACACACAGTAAGATAAAGATAAAGTACACTTATTGAGAGAATTACTTTGCTTATCTATTTCATACCAATTCTTGATTTTAATTGCTTAATCTGTCGCGCATCATACAATACAGGGTTGTAAAACACTTTATATTCTTCTGCAAAGACTTTCGGAATATCGCAAGGTTTTAATTAATATATATAATATAATATAATATATTTATTATCGACTACAGATGCATTTGTAATACTTTTGTTCCGTATTTTGTTGACCACTGTCCAAAAATCATGCCAGTGGTTATCTGTCATGGCATTACCCAATGGATAAGCAGCACATTGTTCTTTGGTTTTTGTTTTACAAATCTGTGTGCATACTGATGACGGAAACGAGTTCTGTTTCGTATATCATCAATAAAATTATTTTTTGACCAATTATTACTTTTCCATATCCGATGCCAGAGTATTGCCTGTTTTCTGTAAGGTTCAACATGATGGCTTCAGCCAGGAACTATCTTTAGGTTTTTCACATTTGAGTATGGGATATTTTCATTGTCAGCATCAAGGCATGCTTGTATAATACATGTACCATCACGGTAGAGCTGAATGTCAGAATCATGAAACAGATTATTACACTTTAATGATAACCATAGAATTTGTATGATATTCAACTTTTCATCAAGAGGTTTTTTATACATTTGAAGATACGCAAAGGTAAAGCATGCCAAAGAGGCCTACGATGAGGTATTTTAGGATCCCCTTGTATATGAATACTGGGTATATCAAGCACAACTGTGATGGGCCACTCATCAGATGCAGCACATGACATCACGGTGGTAAATTCGGAATACTATACGCTCCTTAGCATAAATACTGATCTTCTTGGACATAAGTCTCTCATCGACGCAATTTCCAGGATCACATGAGACTAACATTCCGAACTGAACATTTCAAGGTGTTGTACCGTTTTTGAAGCAAAATTTTGACTTTCTTCCCTGAAGACTGGCGTGTTCAAATGACCCTGGCCTGACACGATAGGAATACAAAAAAAGGACATATGTGCTGCATACATCAACATGAACAACAAAACAGGAGAGACCAAAAAGGCCATCAATAACAAATGCAATCAAATCAGATGCTGCATGTGTATGAAATGGCAAACCTCTAAGGAGAACAAGGATTTTTCTGGTACAATATGGACGTGCGATGTATTTAGACAAATCCCATCAATTCTATATGAGCTAAACAAAAAACTGGATGTGCTGATCAAAACAAATGATGACTTAAACAAGAGGTTAACGACAAAGGAGACCGAGTGTGCAGCTCTGCGTGCCAAAATATCTTGCCTAGAACGGATAGCTCTATCAAAGGACAACCAAATATACGAACTCAAGAAGAAACTGAAAGACAAGTCACAAAGCAACAGAATGATCACAGACAAGGGCAAGTCATATGCTGATGCGCACGCCCAGCCACCCCACTCACTGGGGACTCCCTGGTTAGAAATGTAAGGACTAAAAGCCTCCATGATGCTACTATACACACATGCAATGGAAATAAAGTTGCAGAAATTAGAGAGAAACTGAGTGTAGTTACTGGCACACACAAAGAGATTGCTATAGTAGCAGGTACAAATGACTGCAATGACACTAATTCAACCCCTGAGGATATCATCAACGATATCAAGGGGTTAATTATGGTTGCAAAGGAGAAAATCTCTCAAGATGGCACTGTTAAAATAAGTAGTATACCACCCAGACATGATAACCCAGACGGCTTCAAGAAACTTGAAGAAGTAAGTGTTCATCTCAAATGCCTATGTGATTATTTGGTTGTACTTTTGTGGACCTTACCCCTAAGTTTATGTGTTTGGACAAATCTGTTAACCATGCTATGCTCCACAGGGACGGACTGCACCTTTCATGGGCTGATACACACGCCCTCGTTAACAATCTAGTTCTAGCTGTCAATCCTATTGAAGCACCTAGTCATGTCCCCAACACCCAGTACACAATGACAGGTCGATGTGGAATGAGACGACCACAATCTGACAGACATCCAAAGTGCTGGAAGTGTTGAGAGACTGGCCATATCACCGACCGGCTGAGCTGCAATTCTTGCAGTAAGCTTGGCCACAAAGAAAAACTAAGCAGTGTGTTAAACAGAAAATAGGTTGTTGGCAGAGAAGGTAGGGCCGTAAACAATCTATCTACCTGACGTCTCATACAATGATAATAAGTTCAGTGTATTGAACAATATCACTGATTCCAATGCATCTCTCTCTCTCTCTCTCTCTCTCTCTCTCTCTGAACATGGTGATGATGATGTGAACAGTAAAGACATACACGCTGCTTTTAGACTTTTTTGCAATAAGCATGCTAAAAACTTGATTTTAGGACACTTGAATGTTAATTGTTTCAGATATAATTTCACCGAAGTTGCTGATCTGCTTCAAAATGGGTCAATTGATAGATGACAAAAGGAAAGATAAAAATAAGGATGGATTTAAATTTAGGCTGGCTAGTGAAAAAGAGGTTCTCACTCAGATGAAGAAAATAAATCCAAAAAGGCAACTGGACCAGATATTATCCCACCCATGCTATTTAAAGCTGGAGCAGAGGCACTCTGTCATTCTATCACATCAATTGTGAATTAGTCCATTGAAGTTTCCATCATGTATGAAAAAGGCTGATGTTAATTCCTTCTTCAAAAAATCGGACACCCTGAATAAGTCCATTTATCGTCCAGTTAGTGTCTTGCGAAGTATTTCTAAAATTTTCAAAGGTAGGATAAATGTAAAAATGTTTGGCTTTTTTGATGAAATCTTATCTGATCTGACATGTGCCTTTAGGAAAAATTATAGTTGTCACTCTTTGCTTATCAAAATGATAAAAGATTGGAAGAAGGCTCTTAACAATAATGAGGCTGTTGGGGTAATTTTGATGAACCTTTCTAAAGTGTTCGATTATTCCCCCCCCCCCACACACACACACCCCCACCATCTACTTATTAGGAAACTCAAGTTACGGTATGTCAATAATGTCATGTAGACTACTGTCTAGCCACCTGAACGGACGTAGGCAAAGAGCTAAGTACGGTGGTATAACTAGTGAGTGGACTGAAAAATTTCTGAAGGGTGTCCCTCAGGGAAGCAATCCCGGTCCTTTAATGTTCAATATCTTCATGAATGACTTTTGCCACCACACGGCAGAAATTTGTGACATCTATAACTACGCCGACGACAATACACTAGGGTCTCACGGTAGTAACATTCGGAATGTAATAAGCACTTTAGAACATGCTGCAAATATTGCTATAGGTTAGTTTCAGGCAAAGAGAATGATAGTGAATCCTGATAAGTTTCAATCCTTGTTGCAAAGCACACAGAAAAATACAGGTACAATTGATTTCAGTTTTGAAACAGATGTTGTTATCTTACACCTAGATAGATGTTTCAAATTGCTTGGTGTGTATATTGACGATAAAAGTTAAACTTTCATGACCATGTCTCTTACATTTGCTCACAAGCATCGAAGCAAATAACTGTTTTAAGGAGTATCACTTCTGTGCTCACAGTGCCAGACTTGGTGATCAATGATGTTAATAGAATAATATATGATTTTTGTGGAGTAACTGTAAGGCAAGAGTAAAACGCAGTATCATTACTGGTCCAATAAACAGAGGTGGTAAAAAAATGGTAGACTTCAAATAAATGATAAAGTCACAAAAGATAACATGGGTGAAAAAATTATTGTACAGTGATGACAGATTCTTCCCATGCAAAAGTGGCCTTTTATACATAAAATAACCGAATCTGAAAACGGTGACCATTGTGACAGAGTTGACACATTGATTCATTACTTCTTTACATGTACAGCCAATCATAAATATTGGAAGTGCTTTGTGAATTGGCGGTCCAACATTAACTGTTTCAATATCCCATGGACATTGACACAACAAGATGCTCTTATAGGTATCTGGAAGCAAGACAAAGTTGATAAAGATAAAATGGTAATGCTCAACTATTCTATACTATGGGCAAAGTGGACTATTCATAGATGTAAGATTAGGAAAGAAGAGCCGATTATGAATTTCTGAAGAAATTGAGAATGAAACTAGGTGTTGAAAAATACATTTGCTACAGCAAAGGCGATCTCTCAAGCTAAAATAACAAATTTCAGCTATTAGATGTTAAATGGATAAACAGGTATCAAATTGGTCAAGCATTATCAAATTTCTACAGGTGGGTGAAAATGTATCAACAGGTGTTAAACTACAAGACCACACATTTTAACTTACCGTGCAATATCAAGGCATGTAACTGGCATGGGTAACTTTATTGATATGTAATTTATATGAGAAAAGAATAAAATTATGAATTCAAAAAAAATGTTTTAAGAAGGTTTTCAAATGTGCTGAACTAAAAGGAAAAAATACAAATATTCAGTGCTTTTATTCTAGCAAACTTTAATTATTGCCCTCTCGCATGGCACTTATGTGGCAAAACGTACACTGCTAAAATGGAAAAAATAAAGGGAAGGGCACTTCGCTTTGTTTACAATGATGCCACATCATCCTACGCGGACTTATTACAACGTTCAAAAAAGCCATCTTTATATTTGGGGAGGCTAATTGTCTATTGACGTTTACATAGTTGTGTCAAAAGAATGTCTAGAATTTCTAAATGATATGTTTGTACAAAAGGAAAGTAAATATAACTTAAGAGACGACCATAAAGTGAATCCACCTCCTTTTAACACCATGGAGTATGGATACAACTCTTTAAACTATCAAGGGGCAAAGCTGTGGAATCTCTTACCGACTGATCTGAAATGTGTCAAGGATTTCACGAAATTCAAAGATTTAATGAAGACATGGCTTGGCCCGTCCTGCTTCCGCTCTATGTGCAGTATGTGCAAATTCAGAACTCCGGCGGCTTAATCACAATCCATGTATAATCTACTCAGGGTATATACTGATTTCTTTCTACATCATTGTATAATTTTTCATTTCCATTCTTTCATGTATCAATTTTGGTCGACAAATAGTGCTTCGGCGCTAAAGTTCTTAATTTTGTACTCACTCGACTTGAAATTAAGTTCATTATTATTATTATTATTATTATTATTATTATTATTATTATTATTATTATTATTATTATTATTATTATTATTATTATTATTATTATTATTATTATTATTATTATGTAAAAACTTGTCAGTACTTTCGGACATGTATCTGCTATCGGGGCATCCTTCTCGCCCTAGCTCTAGCTTTTACACACCAGAGGGTCGTGGCGGGTCCTGTTAAGATTTATGGCCCAAGGGAGACTTCTTCGTCTGGGGCCCACCGCTGATGTTTGTATTGTGGTGTATTTACATTTTCAGGTTACGCTCACTCTGGAAAAGTCCCAATATATATTGCACATTACATTTATTCGACAAATTAGCCTTCCCTTAACCCCAATCGCACATAGATTTTCGATACTACCTCTTCAAAATATCGAATCTTATCACCGGCGCTTGGCTGCCATTTTGAAAACTGTGGACCAATCCGGGTCGCACTAAACACAGGAAGGCACTCTAATGTACAGGAAAGCACAGGCCGGCACAGGATAGCACCAGAAAGCGCCTGCCGCTGTACCGGATGGCACCAAAAAGCACAGAATGGGACACAAGAGTAAGGGACAACACCGAAAGGCTCTCCCTGAGACACAGGAAAGCACTGGCAGGGACACGTCTTAATGACCAAATATTATCGGGGGATATATCCAAATATAGGCCTAATTATGGATCTTAGCCCTGAATGTCAGAGGTGAGTGCCAGTGACATTTGACTGACTTCAAGTAACTTGCTAACTTGAATTAGACTAGGCACATTAACTGAAATAAAGTGACGGGTGTTCATGTAAATTAAGAAAATCATTTTAAAATACAAAATATTTTTACTCGAGAGGTTTAAACTGGAATGCTTTTCAAAGCAAATAAACAGCGACCCTATATATTATGTTGTATGTGCTTATAGATTATGCACAAATCATAATGAAATAATAATCAGGTCTAAATTTACTTGACTTGCTGCTTATATCTACTGGACTTATAGCTTTCAAAACAAACCTGTCTTACACAAACACGCAGATATTGGGACTTTCGCTCTTCAAGTGATTTACACTTCTGCAATACATGGTTTTTCATAAAATAAGAAGTCTTTACAAGTTAAAAACTTCAAACCAGCTAATCACACTGTAATTTGCAGCCTAAAACGTCAAGTTAAATATATATTGCACAAACTTCAAAAACATCCTTATGGTAAAATTTTCCACAAAGAGTAAATACCATTGTAAATCCTTTGATAATAGCTACAACCAGAATCTTCAATTAGTTGAAAGAGGGCATTTAATGGAAGAGAAAAAGCAAGGTTTACAATTTATATTAAAAGCTGCATTATAAAATACAATTCAATGGGAATACACAGCTCCAGTGGCCCTCCAATTTTAAAAAATACAGAGTTAAATTTTGTATACATTCACAAAAGTAAAGGAAGTCAATGATACATTAATGGAAAGTCATTCTGTTGCAGGTTAAAGTCATCATAATAGACCTTAAAAGCTGAAAACGTGACAAATTAGTCAAATGACTTCTCTTCAATTCATCCTGAAATTTTGTGTAGGTTGTCCAAAGAATAAAGTTGTACTTTTTGATAGACAATATCCTTATGCACAAAACCATCATAGCTGCATCCTAATTTGGAATAACAAAAGTTATAAAAATTGAGGTCATAGGTCAAAACAGCAACACAGTTATATTCCAAGTATGTCAGTACAAATCTGTTATAACAGTCCTATTTTACAAAATAGGAAGAAAAATAGCTTTTGAAAGACACACATATTTGTATATCATTAATGATTAAGTAATGTATGTTCTGCCACAAGGTCAAGGTCACTGATCTTGAAATTTGCGGGAAAAAAGTAACATGTAAGGGAAGACCTACTTTTATTCCCTTTCAATGCCTACCTTATTAACTAGGAAAAATGGAAACTATAAAGCTTAAGATTAGAACAGTTTAGTTTCAGGACTTTTAACCACGCGTACTTGTATCATTTTAGTAATTTAAGTCTCTGAAGCATTAGTTATAATCCCTTAATCGGATCACCAGATGTTGAAAATTAAAAGACCACTGGTTGCAGCAGTCTAAATTTTGCCGTCTGGCGCCTTTGCTCCTCGCTTTGCGACTAGATTGAAGATGGAAGAGGGAAATCCATTTCGAAAATGCAACCATGTGATATTCTGTGCAATAATATTCAGCACAATTTATTATATATTTCTTTTCGTCAAAATATAAAATCTACCTAATCATAAGAAGCTGGACATGCAAGCTTTCACCTTCTATTGCAGCATATTTCTCTTTAAACTATAGAATCAGGATATTATTTTAAATGGTTCATTTTACCTTAGAAGTTATTAAAACAGTTTACCTAAGCAGTTCATGTCATTATTCATTCAGGGTATTCCTATTGTGAAACAGTATACTATGCATTGAAACTTGCACATTAAGCCTGTTCTGACACGACTGCAAAAATATCTAGATAAATGTTTAATATATTGTGGGTATAAACTGATCACAAACTGATGACATTCCTGTTCTGGAGATGCACAGCTAATCAAAATTGTTTTCTGCAAAAATTCCTGTGATGTGGGGCATCAGTGAAAATGACAGCACAGTGAAAATAAGTCAATTTACATAGTAAAATGACTATTGTCTTGCACTCATGGAACTGCACTGAAAAAAATGGATGATAGTGAGACAATGAAAACCTGACTGCATGATCACCTCATCATCATCATCATCATCATCATCATCATCATCATCATCATCATCATCATCATCATCATCATCATCATCATCATCATCATCATCATTGCAATACACAAGAGCTTTACTTCATGATATACACTAAGTGTTATGTTCTTCAAAACTGTGAAATACAATGCCTGGAAGAAATAGTATTTTTACTAAAAAATTGTTAAAAATTATGGATATTTAAAATTTTCCAGTGACAGCTTTGTCTTTTAATTGAAGAAGTGGGGCCATTGATCGGGACAGCATATTTCTAGGCCTTTTGATGTACATTATAAAGGTAATCCTTTCATCCTAATTTTATTTCCCTTCTTTTTAAGAACTTGATATTTTCTCAAGTGGAATCCTAAACTTATTCTGATTTGAAGCACAGGTATTTCAGGTCTTTACAGTTCTATAGTGATTATTAATTTAAATTGCTGTCTTTGAATTGTTAACAATGAAATGGTGTTGTATTTATTTCCTCCATTTGTCAAATGGTGGCACTCTGTAGCTGGGCTTCACGTCCAAGACTCGGTAATCTGCAACAAGGTACATTGAGGAATGAGACATCGTAAAGTATATACTAGTTATGGTGGTGAAAAAATGAACACATAACATCCCACCCACTCTCTTTGACGCATGAAATAAGATTCAAACAAATAAAATTGTGCAAGTGGGGGACTTTAGAGCAAGTTGAACAGTATGACGACTGTGCCAAGCACGACAGCACGAGTACTGTACGCAGCTGGACAGCACCATTACTACACCATACTTCCCCGTACCATAAACCCCAAACATGGCGTGCCCCCGCAGGTGACTTTCACTTGATTTAACTGGCACTGGAACAGCATCGGGTGGCTGTCCGGCGAGCCGCTGTTCCTAGATGGTAGCGCACCGAAAAAAATTTAAAATCTTTCCCAAGAGAAAGATGAAAATATATCATTCATTCGTGAAAGCAAGTGGTATTTTCATCGAGATTTTACAGTGCTTAACACATTCACTGCTTATACATGTATTTACTTTTTTCTGGTATATTAAAATATTTTCACACAATTTTCTCCTTTGGTCTTGGTACCACAGAACATTATGTGTAAATATATAACAAATGAGATACTAATGAGCTTTAAAACAAAATTCTAACACGTAATATTCTGAATGAGCACTGGCCTGTCTCGTATACTGGAGACGGTAGATTTAAGAAAGACAAGACGTTCCAGTTTTTTTAAAACTATTGTTACGATACTGACACGCAATATTTTTTTTTAAAACAGCACTGATGATCTCATCAGTTTTGCAAACATTTTACAAGTTACACTTTCTGTACCTCTTTAATTCTGGCGATCCGGGACATCCACATACTTTACAGTCCGATGAGCTTACCTGTAATGTTCCTGTCACTGTCACTAATGTAAATAAAGAGCATTCAAATGACTAATACTGCAATACAAACAACATTCATCCTCCAAAAACCATTACTCAGGAAGTAAAAATTAATTTATGAAGTTAATATCAATTTTTTTTTATAATTTTCTTACTGCTACAACCACATTAAATTTGCCTCGCAGGTAAGATTTCAAATGTTCCTGCATTTTAGGACGAACGTTGAAATTGTGGAACAACACATTTTGTCATATGTAAACTGCTGACGTTTTTTTTTTAAAATTCGGTCTCATAATTGTGTTTTTATATTAAAGTAATGTGGTTTGTCCTTTTCTGAACTGCACCATCGTACTCAGGTGCCCCATAAATTTAAAAACAATTATTAAGATAATAAGATAAGCTCAGCTAACTGACAAGTCAGCTGAGCTTATCTTATGGTCCTCCGTCTGTCGTCCGTCCGTCGACCGTCCGTCCGTCGTCCGTCAACAATTCACATTTTCGACTTCTTCTCAGGAACCATCAGCCAGATCCACTTCAAACTTGGTGGGAATGTGCCTTGGGTGGGTGTCTACCTAGTTGTTTAAATGGTCATGGTCCAGTGATTTTTGGATTTTTTATGAATTTTTTTTTTGTTTTTGGGGGGCAAATCTTAAAAAATCTCCTTCTCCAAAACCGCTCCCCAATTGCTTTGATATCACACAGGAACACTCCCTGGGACTCCTAGTTCTTAATATGTTCAACAAGCGGCGCTGCAATTTTTTCTAATTTTTTCATGAATTTTTGTGTATTTTAGCTATTTTCGACTTCTTCTCCAGAACTGTCACTCAGATTAAGCTGAAACATGGTGGATATGTTTCTTATAGAAGGCTCAAACAAAGTTGTTCACTATGTGGGAATGCTGCAGATTCCTGATTTTTAACGATTTTTTCAATTCGGGTACTTCGGTCAATGCAGCTTTCCAATTGATTGCTATGGAAGTCAATGAGCATTCTAATGCTAATTCACATTTTCGACTTCTTTTCCAAAACTGTCATCCAGATTAACTTCAAACTTGGTGGCAATGTGCCTTGGTCGGGTTTCTAAAAGTTTTTTTCAAATGGTCGCTTCAGAAATGCCGCCACCCAAACAACGAACGCCATCATCTCCAATGAAGATCTTACCTCAACTTCTCCAGTTACACATTACACACCATAGCACAATACTTACCATAGCACGTCTGATGAAGATCTTGAGGTGTCGTTTTACACGGATAATACACACTCACCCATCGCCCCAATACAAGAGACCGCCAGCCGAAGAAGTCAATCACACACGCCAGTAGTCACCACACAGAGCCCTATTATCATCAGTGATGATAATGATGATGATGTGGACTGGCACTCCACATCACCGACGCCCATTGAAGTTTTCAGCGACACATCTGATTCCAACTCCCCCATGTATGTATGATAGCGACTATATTGACAGTGATTCTACGCCCTCATCACCATCGTTTTGAGCATCCATATTGAAAGTGCCAGTCCATATGTATATATGTATATATATATATCTATTACTAACGTTTGCTATTTCCATGAAGAGACTTCCATATGACAGCAAGAAGTATGTGGCTGTCATGTCCAGATGTTCCACAATTCATGCGTTCATGGCATTGAATGAAAGGTAAAACATAAAATTTTTAATTTATTTGTATTGTTGGTGTAACATTTAGTCCCTTCATTTAATATGTGTCAATATAAAGCAAGTGGCCGAAACACATGTATGCTGCAGGGAATGTGGACATTACCAGAGAGCGCTCCTATTGGAATGAATAGGCGATATGCCAGTGAAACAGGTAAAATATATGTTGGTACTTACACTGTTTACCATAGTCTTCATTCGTTTCTTCCCGTACTATTGTGAAGTGCACTTACTGCATATCATGTCCACATTAAACACGTATATATATATATATATATATATATATATATGATAAGTAAGAATTTCAACATATGTACATTGCCATGGCAGTAAGTTTACTTAGTACTGTACCGGTGGCTTTAGTGGCAAGAACATGAGGGGTACATCATCGTCTTCCACCGGATAAAACATATTTATCAGTGAAAGCAACTTCTCAAAAATGTTTTCAGCCTTGTTGTTCCAACGCCACACAATTTCATCCAGGTGTGCAGCTCTTTGACGCGGATGCATCCCATGCATCTTTTTCAATGCTCCCTTCGCATTGCCCCAAAACCCCTCTATCGTCTTAGTGTGAGCACCACTGGTAGGATCCACAAAGTTCTCGGTGTAGTTGACCACAAGATGGTGATAATTGTTTGGATGGTTGCGAAGTGCTCGGTAGGACGCCCAATCGTCACTGAAAATTGTGGAGTGCGGCGAAATATATTGTTCTACTGTCCCTATAAGTTCCTGGCTGATTCTGTCGGGAACCTCGAACACAGCAACTTTGCCCGATTCCCGCTCAATGCACCAAACACCCATGGCGTATCAGGTAAACGCCTGCCTCTGTTATATTTCCTCTTCCCTCTAAACAGACTTTCATTGATCTCCACATGTTTCCCACGTTCACCCAGCATAATTGGATTCTCGACTTGGTCCCTTGACATCAGGTCCCGGAACATGTTGAACCAATCAATCACAGACCTCTCACACACTGTACTCGCTTACATGCTTACAGCTTGGGTTACTGAAATGTTGTGTGAAAAGAAAATAAAATTCCACATCAGTGTTTCCAAGGGAAGTCTCTGTCTTGAAAAGAATTGTCAGTTCGGATGGACGTCTTCTAATGGCAAGATGGCCACCTCCTAATGTAGCCATCAGCTTTCATGTCGGCATAAACTTTATGTTCTGTCCAAATGCGGCAAGCATGACAAAACACGCCATCAGTGGGAAGGTTTCTTTCTCTCATAAATTGTAGTGCCGACTGTGTATCATGTACACGTCCAGAGAAATGTACAATATCCATGCTTACTTCAGTCTGTATGCCACGCGTCAAGAAGGAACACGTGGCAGGTAAATTAGTCAGGTGTACCAGACGATACACAACAGATGCAAACCAATCATATGTGTGGGAAAATTATACCATTCATAACAATGACCAATGTCATTCAAGTGAGCACCTTGTTAGCATATATATATATATATATATATATATATATATATATATATATATATATATATATATATATATATATATATATATATATATATAACCAAACTGATCAACTGTTAAATGGCGGACTGAATAAATTGTAACAAATGTATAGGAACTGAAAAATGTCTACTCTTTTTTAATAGACATACGATTTGTTCCCTCCAACAGATTACAACGAACGGTGATCCCTAGGATTCACGAGAACTATACTCTGACAACTGTAGTAATTATTGGTATGAGGTGTAATTCGATTCCCATGCGCATGCGCGCAGTGACCGTAATGGCTTCCGGGGGATTTTGGAAATCACGGTGTTAGCTTTAACAAGCTTGGATTTCATGCATGCCTGCTGTTTACATAAGGGACGGTAACGGAACAAATGTAACAAATAGGGGGAATGACACATATCCCAACGTTGGTATGGGGTTAATTAAGGGCGAGAAACTGTACTTGTTGCGGGCGAAACAGTCGGCATACATGAGGCATTGACATTAAGCACAGGGCTACATAATCTAAGTTTCGGAAACTTCGTTTAAAAACAGTCATGGGACATTTTGTTTATAATTTTAAAATGTGGCCGGTTACAGTATCGTACACTATCAAGTAACCTGACATTCCAGTCTGTCGATTTGTTCGCAGTGCCAGTGTAGTGAGAGCCATGTAGTGTTGAGCCCTCGCGCTCAACGTCCAGCCTGGAAGCATGATGGCAAAAACGCTAGCTTGGGGTGCAAGAGGTTCCAGGTTCGATTCCCGACTGAACCACAACAGCATCACCAAATTAAGAAAATGTGTTTTCACAATGATCTCTGGCTGAAATGGTCGTAAAATTTCTCAGCGTAATGTGCTATATTAGTTGCAATCAGTAAAAAATGCCACTTTCTGTAGGTGCACCGCAGGCACTCCTTGGTGAATCGATAAACCCATACAGACACATAAGTTAAGTAAGATGACAACAGTTATTCGGATATAGTAAATTTCAGGAGGTCAATTTTTTTTATAATAATACAGGGTGACGTGTTTTTGTTGAGATTTACTAAATTTTTGAATACCTGAATTGTTTGGAAGTTCCTTATGTGCTCATCTCAGTTTTGCCAGCTGTGAATAGTAGAAGCGAAAAGGGATGTACCACGTGGTTAGGATTTACAGATAATTAAAGAAATTTCGTCACTGTGCCTTGTGATGTGACCAGTGGCAATAACCTCTGGAATCTTGTCCCACAACTAATCAGGAGCTACACCATCCACACTTTTGAAACAGTCCAGTTTTCCTCACATAACTTTCAGCACTTATCAAATGTATGGAAATATAGAATTATGTACACATGATATGCTAGAAAGACAGATTTTTTAAAATCAGGTCACTCGATGATGACATAATGTAAGATGGCCACGGGTCATAGTGCCCAAAGTACAACCATGATGCTGAATAAGTGTAAATTGATAATGATAAAGGAAATATTGGATATTTGCAACTTGTTAATGAAATATCTTCACATATAAGACTTTTCCGCTTGAATGGATCTAGTGTACTGGTGTTACCTTTGTTCTGTGCCACATGAATCCAAATAATATCTCTTTTGTCTAAGTTGGCTGGGAGATCTAATTTGGGACTGCTTGTAAATGTACTAGGTCACCTTTATTTATAGTTGTGGTAGGGTTTCTTTTTCGTTATGCATAACCCTCACAGCAACTCACAACAGGTGTCACATCCCCAAGTCACAGAGTGCAAAGCCAGCTATTTTCGGATTGGCTGAAGCCTGCCCACATACATGTAGCATATTTGTCTGTGGTGTGTGGCTCTGTTCGGACCTACATATGACTTTCTCTCTAGTGGTGTAGTTTGCGCACATTGTGTTTCACTGGTCTAACTTTGGTTGGCAGTTCTTTGTATTCGAACATCAATGAGATATGATTTTGATATATTTATAGTTCTCTATTTGTTCTGGCTTTGATGCTTGGTTATTTAGAGAGTGGTTTGAAATATCGATTTTTTCTAGTTTTATGAGCATTGTTCTGTGCTGGGGCAGATGACTTACATAAACTTGGTTTCGCACTGTTGAAATATTGTATTTATATTTTTCCTCTTTCGTGACAATTTTATACAAAGGCAATATCTTAAGATAACTTCAATGGAGTGATGTCAAAATATTATCCATTTATTTTCATTACTGCATTAGTTTTGTCACAAAAGCCCACTTATGTTGGGCAATTGAAAGACCAAATAATGTCTTCTGTGGGGTTTGAATGTCTTCTGCAGTGTGGAAGCCCATGTTCTGCATCAGATGCCGTTGATAGCATGTCCAAAGAAGCATGGGACAGGCTCAAATTTAAAGCTTTGTTATGGAAGGGCCTTCATAGGTTCGGGGATGTGATTGATACTGTGAATTGGGAATTGGGGCTCCAAGGGAAACATATGCATGCATACTGCAAATCGTCTGGATCAAGTTCACGGAAGCTGGATCAATCTAAGTCCAGGCAGCAAAAACGTGACCTGCAATCTACTTCCCTTGATGCAGCTGACAATGATTCACCAAGTAAGACTTATCAGGATTTGTCCCAGTCTGCCCCAAAGCATCTCTGATCAAATGTGGGCATTCTTCGTGATAAAAAGCTGTGCATCTGGTGCATGAAACCAGAGGATACAAAATATCCAGAAAGATTGGGGAAATTGGTTCAGATTTCTTCCCTGCCAGAATGGAATACCTTTAAAAATTGTACTGTAGTATTAGAAGATGATGACATGAAAGACAGAATCAACCAGCTAATTGATGCTGTCATTGACCCCTTTGCAGCTGAGATAAGGTACCATCGATGTTGCGGGAAGAAATATGTCACATCCTATCAAAAAGTGTCCTTTGAAGAGAAACTAGCTCTCCTGAATAATGTCAGTTTTCTTGAGGCACAGACTATGTTTATAGACCATGTTCTACAGACTCTTTTAGATGATCATGAGATCAGGACACTACATGGATTGTTATGTGATTATAACACTATCATGGGCAATAATGGCTTTACTTCATCCGACACCAAATCAAGCTACATAACGCAAATTCTACTTCAAGCATTTGGGGATCAGATACTAGGTTTTCGTTCTCGTCTTCAAAGAAATCAGAGTGAGATAGTCTATGATACCAGTGGGAGTGCTTCATATATTGAAGCTGCTATATCTTCTCTTGGTATCAGTCCTGAACAACTGGTCAGGAATGTTGCAAGCAGATTGAGAGACAAGGTCAAACAAACAACAACAGTCTCTTGGCCCCCACAAATTGCTGAGCCTAAGCAATACCAAAATGTGTTCCCTCTTCTTCTTCAGCTGATCTCATCAATAAAAGAACTGACCAGGGCAAGCCTGACATTAGGGCATATACCCTAGCTTCACTGCTCACGTACTATGCAACTGGAAATCCAACCATCAGTTCTATCAACTTAAGTATGACTTTACATGGACTCACCCATAGCATGGAGTTAGTTTATATATTTCACAAAGCAGGAATTTGTAGTGGTTATCCCACTGTGCTCCTTCTGTGGGATGCTTGGACAGTGCGTGACCTCCAGCTCTGCACTGATTGTCCCAATGAGCTCAATGAAGACAATCCTGGTGTCATTATTGTTGATAATGATGATCTTCAGAATGATACCCTGACAGGTGGTTTCACATCACATTGCACAAATGTGATGTATGTTCAAAAATACTCACTTGAACATCCCAGTCGTCCTTGCTCTGAACGAATTAGAGATGGTAAAGTTTCATCTTCGACCCTAAAAAGGCTTGTAACTGGCATGCAGCCCCTTGGTTGTCATGTGACCAAAAAACGGGGAGAGCCACCGTCCAGCAAAAGAGTCATACCTGAAATTTCTGGCACTAAACCTCAAAGAAAACATGGTATCATTCACTCATGAGCAGCTGACTCTAGTGAACGGTGTGAGCCTAATGATCAGAAAGTTCCATCATTTCTTGGCTTCCAGCCCCCATAGAGAGGAGAAAGGCTTACTACTTTATGACATATCCTGATCCACCCCAAAAGTCTCTACTGAATGATGTTATGGAAAAGGTGAATGGTGCCATTGCAAGAAAACGCATGTCCTTTGCACTAGTTTTTGGTGACCAGCCAGTGTACAGATTGCTTGTGGAGATCAAAAGTGAAAATCCACAAAAGTATGGGAACATCATTCAATTTCTGGGCCCCTTTCATACCCAGTGCAGCGTGACATATGCCATCTATAAACATCATAAGGGGAGTGATATTGCCGAGCTGCAGGCATCATAGCTGAGGGCTCTGTAGATCAGGCTTTGAGGGGCAAACACTACAAATGGGCTCTGCGTTGCCTTATGCTTATGTATGAGGCACTTTTGTATCTTCTGAATAGGAAACTGGTATGGTCAAAGCTCACGTCTTCAACAAGTGCGCGACTCTATGCTACGTGATTACATGTCACACCCACAGGAGTCCTTGGCTTTGTATATGAGGAGCTTGAGAATAATGATGCAATAGATGGTGTGACTTTAAGCATCATGAGGATGTCCAGGGATCAGATATGGCTGACTATTGACTAAATTTTATAAACATGGTTGAGGCATTAATGATAAAAGTTCACGCCATTCACACATGTAGCTAGCAAGAGTATTTGGCCTCCCTCCAGGATGATGCCTTGGCTAATGGTTTATGACCAGACAAACTATGGACGTTGGCATCCTCATTTCTGGGAAATGCTTTCTTCAGTTCAAGCTGAGCAGACAGAGTTTATCAGTAACAACTTTGCACAATCCATGACTGGTAATCCCTACTCTTCCATCCCCTGGGATCTATGGATAGAAATGACGATGAATAAGGGCTCAAAAATGAAGGCAGGCTGGCTATCAATCCTACCAAATGAAAAACAGCTAATGGCTGATACCCGCAATGCTGTCAAAATTGGTAGAATTAGAGCTGCTCTTCACAAGCAAGTAGATCACAAACAATTGTTTCACAAACACACAGAGTGTGCTCCTGCATGAATGCGCATAGATGAGCAAGCTGTGCAGGATATCATTTCATGTATCAGGGAGTTTGACTGTTTCTTTTTTGACCCTGCATCATCCACACTTAGAACCCTGCAGTCAGCAAGTCCTGCTTCACCAGAATTGATTAGGGATTCCAAAACAGCCAAACAAGATGGTGAATCTAAGCTCAATTCTTTCATGGATAAGTGTATCTATGCAAAAGAAAGATCTCCGTATGATCCCATAAAGTGCAGCAAACGGCTCACTTTTGCTAATCCACCAGTCAATAAATCTGTGGGTGAAAATCGGAAAATGAGGCAAGGTGAGATGGAGAGCAAAGCAATGGCTTCAGTGGTCAATCTTGTTGAAATTAGTAGTCTGTTGTCGCTTTCTGAAGTAATGAAACACCATCTAACTAAAGAGTGTCTTCCACTGTTCAATGCCAATGGAACTTTTAGGAAGACCCAGAAGAGCAAGCTTCTGGATAAGCTGACACACCAGCCAATGAATGTCATCATATGTGGCCTTAATTGACATGGGCATGATCTGGCGAGTTGCATGTCCCACAGATAAAGACAGGGAGAAGGGTGATGGGACTTGCAACACATGGGGTGACTATGCTCAGAAAGTTGGTTCCATCATATTGGCATGTCGTGTGAATGCAACAAAGATCATCTGTGTCAATGACCCATACGACCATACAGAATCCATTAAAGATAATGAACATGATTTGCATGTCCAGGGTAAAGGCCACTTTCCAAATGTTTTCATAAAGAGCAGGTTTTTTTTTTTTTTTTTTTTTTTTTTTTTTTTTTTTTTTTTGGCTATGGCAAAAAGTCCTCATTCGAGAAAATAGAGAGAAGCCCCGAGGCATGACACCTGCTCTCAAAATGTGGAGAAAACCTTCACTTGCAAGACAAAGCAATGGATGACTTGAAATCCTATGTCATCCACTATGTGTATGGTGACTTACATAGTGCATCTCTGGACATGGCACGTGCAGTTAATTGGAAAAAGCAGAAGAAGAAATCTCTGATGCACCTGCCTCCAGATGACGATAGTCTAGCGCTGAATATATGCCAAGTAGTTGGTGCGCATATTTTGCGCACCAACTACTTGGCATATATTCAGCGCCATCCAAACCTTAAAAGGCATCCATCACCTATTGGCAACGGCTGGGAACTGGTTAATGGCTGTGGTAGGCCAGTGCGTTACACAAAACCTGCCCTTCCTCCTGTATTTACAGTCCCATCTCTTCCACAGCATGATGGCAATTCTGACTGTGAGAGTGAGGCAGACAATTTGGATGGACTGGGCACAGACTCTTGTGAATCATCAGATGAGGATGTCTGATGTAACAGTGCCATAGCATGCATATTTCTCTTATCATCTGGGTGGACAGCAGTAGTTTGTGGTAATGTTTACATAGACATACTTAACTTAGATTTCACAAATTTTCCACCAAAGATGAATTTATTATCTTCAAATTAGCCAAGAAGATTTTGCCTAGTCTAGGTGTACTGGCCTTTGAGGTTATTTTGTGTGCATGTATCAAAAAAGGCCAACATAACTGTTAATTCATGTAAATATGCGGATTTTCACATCATACAGTTGCTTTGGCCACAGAAAGTTGGGTCCCACAGGTTACTTGTTATATGCAGCATTTCGCTTGTTTACAAATTTGCATGATGGTTATTTTCATTCACATCAAGTTATTATACATCTTTCTTTTTAAAGTAAGGGGGGGGGGGATTTAATAAAGCTATCACCACAAATGAATTGCATCACCATATTACACAAAAACATAGAGTGCATAGGTCTAACATCCACTGGGTGCGAAATTAGTTTCCCAACATTGTTACTGGTGACCATATTAGGGGAGCGGATAGAGATCCATTTTGGAGAATTTAATTATCCCACCGTACAGAAAGCTACAACATGATTTTTATTTATCTTTAGGGTCCTTTAAAATTATTTTGCCCTGTTGTCCTCAGTTACCTGTGTTTGGTTGCCATGGAAACGGCATCTTTAACATCACCTTTTTTCGGCAAAATAGCTCATTTTAGTGCCAACTGCTATTGCTTGTTAGCAAACTACCATATCTATATTGCTTTCACCACACCAAATATACATTAAATTAATTTTCCCACACTAAGATAATGCTTCTCTGCTCCTAAACAGGTAACAAATGCTACAATGTGAAACTTTAAATGTAAAAATCAGGCTTAATTGTAAGTAGGACCATTTTACCTAAAGTCGTCAAAAAATGTCGAAAAGGCAACGAGTACCATGTGGTCTTTTTTCCCAGTATCTTATCATTTTTTACATACAAAGCATATCTTCCTCTTTTCTTAGGACTTAAATTGCACATTGTGATAGCATATGCATACTATTTAGCACAACAGAGCCACAAGAGAATGGATTGACAGAACAAGCCGTCACCGAGAGAATAGATGGTGGGGTATGCCACTCACCAGTTACATCCTTTGGCATGCATATATGTGATCAATCACGTATATAACCTTGCGTTACCTTCCACTCTCATCGCCCTGGCGTGGGGGGGGGGGAAATCTTTAAAATATCATTTGCTCTAAAATGGCTTAGCCGCTTGCTTTGAAATTGCGAGGGGACACCTCCGGGGATTCATAAATCTGAATTTGTTCAGCTGGTGACACTGCTTTTTTTCTTTTCTTCTTCCTTTCTTTGCAATTTTGTGTGTTTTTCTGCTATTTTCTACTTCTCCAGAAGTGTCCTTAAATTGTTCTGAAACTTGGTGGAATTCTGCCTCCTGGAAGGGAGAAGCAAAATTGTTGACTAGGTGGTGATGCTGCTGACCCTTGACAATTTTTTCAATTTGAGTTTTTATCAGTTAATGCATGCATTACTGTTTGTTACATGCTTAGTCAATGGGAATTACAGTGGTTGTTTACATTGTTGACTTCTTCGAAAACATCACTAGCTTTTACATTTTATAACGTTTTCCCCTTTTTTTAATAGCAAAATCATAAAATATCTTTTTCTCTATAAACCGCATTGCTAGTTGCCTCAAAATTGCTTTGAAACACTTTTGAGTACCCCTAGACCAGGGTAGGACTTTCTATATGTTAAAAAAGTTAGCCGAGAACGGCCTCATCACTTTAATTTTCAGCTCAGCTGACTTGTCAATCAGCTGAGTTTGTATGCCTGATTCGAAGTTGCATAGGGACACTTCCGTGGATCCCTACACCTTAATTTACTCGCCAGGTGATGCTACGATTTTGCTTCTTCTACTTATTTTTATTATTATTTTAAGCTCAGCTGATTTGTCAGTCAGCTGAGGTTATCTTACGGTTTCCCGTCCGTTGTCCGTGCGTCGTCCGTCAACATTTCCATTTTCGACTTTTCCTAAAATAAAACGTCAGCCAGATCCACTTCAAACTTAGTAGGGATGTGCCTTGGATGGGTCTTTACCATGTTTTACGCTCCAATGATATTTTATATTTTTATGATAATTATCTTTGTTCTTTTTTTTGGGGGGGGGACAAATCTTAAAAAAATCTTCTACTCCAAAACGCTTACCTAATTGCTTTCATATCACACAGGAACACTCCTAGGGACTCATAGGTACTAATTTGTTCCCCGGATGGTGCTGTGTTTTTTTCCTATTTTTTAATGTTTTTTTGCGTGTTTTTGCTACTTTTGACTTCTTCTCCAGACCCGTCACTTGGATAAAGGGAAAACTTTGTAGAAGGGTCAAAAATGGGTGTTCACAAGGTGGCATTGGTGTGGATTTTAACGTTTTTTTTTTTTTTCAGTTCGGATACAAATTGGTAGATGGAGCTTTCCTTTTGATTACTACTTACTACTTTGTGGATATGTTCCTTGTGGAAGGTTCAAACAAAGTTGTTCACTATATGACACTCGTGTGGATTCCTGATTTTTAACGATTTTTTTTCCAATTCTGGTACTTATCAATAAATGCACCTTTCTTATGCAAGTCAATGGGCATTCTAATGCTAATTTATAATATCAACCTCTCCTCCCAAATCTGGTGGCAATGTACATTGGGTGGGCCTCTACCAGGTTTGTTTAAGTGGTTGTACTCCAGTGATTTTTGGATTTTTTATAAGCTTGTCTTTTTTTGAGAGGGGGGGGGGATCTTACAAAATCTTCTCCAATACCGCTCACCCAATTGCTTTGATATCCCATAGGGACATTCCTAGATACTCCTAGTCCTTAATTTGTTCATCGGGTGGCGCTGCAACTATATTCTATTTTTCATGATTTTTTTGTCTGTGTTTTCTCTATTTTTGACTTCTCCAGAACCATCACTCAGATTCGGCTGCAAATCGTAAAACATCTTCTTCTCTAAAACTGCTCACCCGATTGCTTTGATTTCCCACACTCCTAGAGACACATACTTCTTCATTTGTTCAGTACCACATGATATTTGACAAAATCGTAAAAAGAAAAATCTTCTCTGAAACCACTCGGCCAATTGTTTAGAATTGGACACTTCTGGGTACCCCCTAGATCCTAATTTGTTTAGGAGGTGGAGCTCTGATTTAAAAAAACCAACAACCTTTTAAAATGATTCATGTGTTTTTTTCGACATTTGCTCCAAACCGTCATTCAGATCATGCTGAAACTTGGTGGAAATGTTCCTTGTGGTAGGGTCAAAGCAACCTGTACACTAGGTAGCATTGAGCACCACAGTTTGTTCATGAATGCTTAGCTGAGCACAGGCTATCAAAATTCTGTTGTTTATGATTTTTGTGTGTTTTCGCTTTTTTCGACTTCTTCTCCAGAACCGCCACTCAGATTAAGCTGCAAATCTTATGAAATCTTTTCCAAAACAGCTCGCCCGATTGTTTCGATATCACACGGGGCTACTCCTAGAGACTCCTAGTTTTTACTTTGTTCATCACCAACTGATTTTTTTTGGCAAAATCTCAAAAAATCTCTAAAGCACTTGGCCAATTGCTTCGAAATTGCATGGGGACACTCCGGGTTACCCTAGAACTTAATTTGTTCAGGAGGGAGCGCTCTTACTTTCTTCTTTTTTTTATGAATTTTTGTGTGTTTTTGCTATTTTCGAAAATCTTCTCCAAATCGTCATTCACATCATACTGAAACTTGGTGAAAATGTTCCTTGTGGAAGGATCAAAGAAAGCTGTTTACTAAGTGGCATTGGTCACTCCTGTTTGTCATGAAGGGTCAGCAAAGCACAGGACTGTCACAGTCCTGTTGTTTTGTAGTTGTGTGCGTTTTCGTTTTTTCGACGTCTTGCTTCCAAACCATATTATGTTAGATTCTCTGAAAACTCAGTACGGATGTACCCGTTCTTAAAATCAAACAAATTTGGTCACTACATGATGTTGTTGTCAGTTTCATGATTTTCAACAAATTATCAAAATTAGAAAAAAAAAGTGGAAAGGATGTGAACATATTATCATTGTTACACTAGGCATTGCAGGGAAGCCTACAATAGTGGTGATTGTAATATAAAATTACTATATTATTGTCAAAAAGCTCTAAAATTAGGTTTAAGGGCTTCAATACAGTACAATATACAGAAAATGTTAAATCGTGAGAGTAAATATATACTTGTATGTATGCTTTGTTTCCTTCCCCTTAAAACAGCTAGAAGTAAGGACAATATGCCGAAATATTATCTCCACAAGCTAAAGATAAATTTAGGACATGTTGTATATTTCTGTACGGTGGGGGTAATTAAACTCCTAAAATGTAGCTCTTTTTGGGAGTTGGCCGCTCGCCTATATTATGTTCTTTGCTCTTCATATTTGTTTCCAGTTTTGTCACACTGTCTTTCTAGCATATCATCAATTAAACTCCTAAAATGTAGCTCTTTTTGGGAGTTGGCCGCTCGCCTATATTATGTTCTTTGCTCTTCATATTTGTTTCCAGTTTTGTCACACTGTCTTTCTAGCATATCATGTGCACATCATTTATAGATTTTGCCAACTTAACTTTTATTTCCTTGAAATATGTATACTTTTTCATTATAAATGTGTTTTTGATCACAAGAACCCACTTCCATCTTGGATTATGTCATCAAGGGTGACCTAATTTCAACAAATACATTAAAAATGAATTTCTTGCTCTAAAATTACCCCCCAAATAGAGGTATAATACACATTTCTAAACCCTCTGGATGGTTAATTCGTTTCTCAGTATTTCTATTGATGGCCATATTGGATTTCCTGTTTTGTGGACTTCCGCCCAGCTTTTCCAGAGGGGCATGGGAGCTTATTTTGTGACAAATATGCTTAAGAACCATAATCAATCATAAAATTTTGGTCCGCAGAGGTTGGTCACGGAACTTGATATATTGACCCTTCTACAAGGCAACCAGAATGTGACACCCTTATTATAATTCAGTGCAATCCGTTCTAAGTTGCCCAATTTTAGTCGGAGTTGGCACTTAGAGAGTTAATTAGTAAGACAGTAGTCCATGTTTACAGCTGGGTTACCAATACAACCAAAGCAGAATAATGCAGTGGCACCTGCTGACTGTGGGCATTGCCATCAGAGAGCACCTGCTCTTTTCTGGCTACAAAAGCCAAATACTTTGTTAATTTTCCTGCGATGACAGCTGACCTGCTTAATGTAGTGACTTTTTGTGGCATGGAAAGGGAGCAGCATGCAGCAGGTACCACCATAGAGCACTGGATACGTTCCTTGTCTTTATCTCAGGTGTCCTTGTTACTCCATTCCCTAAAATGGAAAGCCCGCCATGCAGGCCTTTTCCCCGGGGGAAGGGGGGCAATCCCTACTTTTTTAGGTGGGGGTGTGCAGCTCGAGTTTTTCAGAATGACCCTTCATTAGGGCTCCCATCCTACCAAATAATGGATCTTCATTGGGACTGCCAACACCGCCACCTCTCGATACGCACACCAGGTGGCCAAGGGCCATAGGAGCATAAACAGCGCGTCAATCACTTTCACGGCATGCGCCCTGTTCACGGGGCTGGAGCGTAAATCGTCTGCTCTTGATTAGGGCCCTTTCATTTTATCAGTGACCTTGGTTAGGGGGTCTCAGAAAAATTTATGGACCTTCGTTAGGGAAATCTTGGGAAAATTGGGAAAATTGATACCTTTGTTAGGGAAAGTACCGGCGAAAAGGCACCCTTCAGAGCGGCACATCCCCATTACGCTCGGTATAGGGAGTAGCCCCCCCCCCCCCGGGGGCCTTTCTCCCAACTGTCAGATATTTCGACCTGCCTTGGTCAACATAGGCGAGAAGGCTTTGAGTGTTTATTTCATAATCAAGGTAATTGCCAAACATTGTACCCTCTGATTAAGTGCATGTTACGTTGATTCAGAAAGTTTCTATTGATATGTGTCAAACACGCCAAGCGTTAGATTATAATAATAACAATAATTTTATTTCGGAAATCTACCCCCTTAACACGGGGGAGGGGGGCACCGTGGGCCGGGGTAAATTGATGATGCGTCCGTCACAACTCAAAATACGTCCTGTGGACAAAGTCAGACAATTCGTATAAAATGTTTCCGGTCATTGCACATTAAAATTTATATTAGTACTACCTATTCACATGTCAATATGCACCCGATACTACGTCTCAACACGGGGCGGTGGGAACCCGGACATTACCCCCCCCCCCTCCCCGATCTTGGGCCATAACCGAGAGACAAAGACAGACAGACAGACAGACAGAGACAGAGACAGAGACAGAGACAGAGACAGAGACAAAAAGATGCCGGCAGAGCACACAACATCCCGTGCAGTAAAAGTGTAAAATAGAATTATGCATTCATAGCTTTGTACAGCCTATAGAGTATATTCGTGCTTAGATGCTACATGTAAGTTTAATTGGGATTAGGAACCGCAGCCGCACTATACCAGCTTATTGAATGCAAACAAGTGGGCTTCCGTAGCCAAAATCAGCCCGATGAGCCGTGTATTTGACTGCCTCCTGTAGTGCCAAGTTTCAAGAAGATCATTTTAATTATGTGGTTACACAGAATACCAACATCTTCACCAAAATCATATGTTTCCTAAGAACCATTTACACCTTGTTAGATGTATCGATGTTTCCTTGACAACGGAAGTTGCGTTCTACCTATTATGTATTTGTGCCACTTGAGGCCCCATGTAAAACAATTGTCACCTATGTCTCCATATCTTTCCGTTGACAACCGGACGACATTTGGAACAGGACGCCATTTTATTACCTGAATTTCAGAAAAACCGACACAGAAGCCAAAGGTAAATAATCGGTCGCTGTGAAGCTGGTTGACAGAGCAGCGTCGCCCCTGGTTACCTGGAATTGTCATCGCAACTGAGTGAAAGATGCGCGTTCCTGATATACACGATGCAGGTAATTTAACCTTCAAAATGTCTCGATATACTTTCAGGTTGATGTATCTGACCAGGCGTGTACATATATTCCATACTCAAAGCATATTTAGATGTATGCGACATTATTACCTTTGTGTGTGTGCTATCTTTTATTTGTGTGGACATCTATAACGCATTGGCCTCTGATCATAACACAATGACAGGAAGCCCTGCGAAATTGATTAACGCCACAGCACACCAGTCGTAACCCAGGATATTTAGTTAGGTTTCAATAGCCTTGTGCTTATATTTACGCAGAAATCAGTCTTGTGCCCGATGGGTAACCAAGTGATGACAGGATCTGGTGCATCCATATCCAGATTGAGAAGGTGTTGAGCGTGGAATCGATGTAACATTGCCATACATCGAATGGTTACAATCAGCTTTGATATTCCTAGTTCCAGAAATGACGCATCAGAATTGTTTTGTTAAAAACAGTAGCCTGATATCGCCGGTTTTCATTACGCGTGGCGACATGGGGCTTTGCTTGATGTGTGCGTGGATTTTTTAATTCACACACTTTATTCATCGTGACGATTTACGGAGTACAGAGATGCCAACTGTCCCTCATCATCAGGGAAATTAGCTGAAAACTTGACCAATTTACGGTGTGTGTCCCTCATCAAAATTAAATGGTTGCTGCTTTATTCTTCATTAATAACTTTGTGTGTCCCTGATGCTCACGACAACTTGTCCCTGAAATGACACTTTAAGTGTTGGCATCCCTGGGAGTGTACAATGTGGCGGGGATAACCGCTGGAATTCGAACATCTAAAATTCCCAGTCATTGGAACCTGGATGGGAAAAACTATTTCTTGGCACGACTCTGAACAAGTTAATCAATCGGCAATTTTTGGGTGTTAAAACAAAAGAATACAAAACTTTCGGTATTGATCACCGTATATTTTACAAAGGAATAGCTATATATATAGAGATAGATAGATAGATAGATAGATAGATAGATAGATAGATAGATAGATAGATAGATAGGTAGGTAGGTAGATAGATAGATAGATAGATAGATAGATAGATAGATAGATAGATAGATAGATAGATAGATAGACAGACAGACAGACACACACACACACACACACACAGACAGACAACAAAGTAGATAGGTAGGTGAGTAAGTAAACAAATAAATATATAAATAAATTATGTGTAGACGCAATGATTATGCACGCAATTTCCAAAGAATTTATCAAAAGCAAATTATAAAAAGACGACATGTAGATCCATAAATATTGTTACATGATGTTTTTTGTGTCCATTCATTATAAAAAAAGGCCAGGCCGACAAATAAAGTCATAAATATTGTAACATTAGGCTTTCGTACATAATGTAAAGGCTGTTGTAAAATGATACGTAGTAGGTTCATACATATAATGTATTTGTGTACATGATGCTTCCAGCTTTCTACGGAGACCTGAGACAGCTGGCAGAGTCCCTGAAACAAGGACAGGTATATAATAATTTCTGTTCGGTATTTCTGCACATAGCACAGATAATATTACTAATCAGAAACAACTTTTATGCGATACTGGAACACTTTCAATTGAAATTTCTGTTTGTGTCTATACATTCGGCAATCACTTTATCATATTTTGTATTTCCTAGAGGGCAGCACGCTGCGGGCATATTTAAGTGTCTCCACTGTCGATGAAGTTGTTCGCTCATGCATGTGAACAGAAATAGCTCAAAAAATAAATGACCCACCGCACCTTGATCGCGGTGAAAAAGGTACATTGATTAGTGCACGCTGAACAAATAATAAAACAACGCCCAAAGTTGTGAAAGTAATTTATTATAGACAACGTGTTATGCAATCAAACGTTTTGATAAACCCAAACACGTGTGGTGTATTTATTTGGTCTCCATCAACCCATGAATACTTTGAATGATCTTATTTCTTTTTAATTTCAAAACCATCTATGAGGAAACATATCTGATAATTGCTTGTCTTTTATAATTGCTTGATACCACTAAGAACATCACTCTGTTTAGGCGAAATGTTTTTGCCGTCAGTGGCGCAGTAATGGTGCATGAATGAATAAATAATAATGAATAAACTTTATTAACTGCATCAAATTACAAATGTGATATTATGTTAATACAACACATATAAATAGAAAACACAAGTTACAAGAACACAAAAAAACCCCAAAAACTCATATCACACAATATACCCACAAATCGCATTACACACAAGACAGAAGAAAGAAAATAATACAAATACCGTTGCAACACAACAAAATAATAAATTACCATAGATATATTCGAGAGCCATATCAGTGTACATACTTGTGGATGTTTACACAGGGTACATAGTCTAAAGAATAGAGGGGAAAAGAGAGGGGGAATATACATATTCACAATGTTCACAATGTGATTTTGTTTAAGGTGAGGGATGGACATTTTTAAAGACTGCATGCTATCTGATATTTGATAAGATCGCCACAAAATGTTTATTTTCTTTGGCATCAGGAAGAAACTGGTGACGTATACATGGTGTATATGCTAAAGATTCGAGCTGTATGTAGTTTTCGTTTTATATATGTGCAAATATTATGGTCACAAAGATGCAAAATGTTCAGTTGAAAGCATTGCATGAATAAATGACACTTTTTATATGATGATATTGCAAAAATACCAAACCACAGTATGTCATAATTGACAGAACTTTTCCCTGTATACACACAAGAATTTATGGTCCAAATGACAACTTTCAAGTATCCTAGAACCTGCACTTCATTCGCCCTCTATATATTATATATTTATGACGTAGACGACTAGTGTAACTTTTACCCGAGCAAACACGTCAAATTGACGGTTATTAAACAACTAGTGACACGAGGTCAAAAATATTTTGCACAAACTTCATCCATTCTTTTACTGTTTTGAAGTACTTCTGTTTTCTTTCATTCCCCGTTGGTGGGGGCAATGAATCAATCAATCAATCAATCAATAGCTATAAAAACAGACAAAAAGTGCGTTGAATTGCCTTCTCAATCATATATCCGCTCACCATGTTAATCTCATATTACATTGACCCCCATCCACCCCCACCCCATACCCCGGTGTAGCCCTACGTAATTTTCAACTTTGGAGTTCTGTTTGGGACTTAGATAACCGGTTTTGATCATCTTTTGATTAAGCCGGACCTTTTATTTGCACTGTAATGTACGATTTCCCATTGTTATTTTTTAAGCTAGAAACATCAGCGAAACCAGTTATCCAGGTCCCAAAACTGTCCTTTAGTCGCCAAGCGAATGGGATTCTTTATCTTGTTTTTTTTTGGGGGGGGGGAGGGGTGATAAAACCCCATGAACACAGCAGGGATAACCACCAAAGTGTTTTGTCCCTTTTTATGCGGCAGTGGTTTGTGATGAATTTTAGGGTGCAAACATTTATTTAGTACTTAACCTTAGGGCAGCATAGTTTTATTTCTCCAGAGTTTGGACAAATAGATCTTGTTCTACATTGTATAAATATACAAATACCTGTGTGATTGTGAATACCGCTCAGCGGTAAATGTGCAGCCGTGTGTCATCAGTCTGCCATTGTAAGGTTCTGCACCATCATGCAGCCTGTGTGCGATAAAACCAATGATACCTGCTGTAAATACCTTCCCTAAGACGCATCCCATATCAGCACCTCTTTGAAAATCAAATGCTACATTTTCCATGAATAACTGCATCATCGTCAGCAACATAGTTTAAAAAATACTTTACATTTGAGCTTTATTATTGATAATACAACCTTCAATGCTACGTGTCATTGCCATAATGAACTGTTTCAACTGCTGAGGTGCACAAAATCCTCTTTTAAGCATAACTTTCTCTTTGTATATCGTGTATCGGCCCAACAATAAGAAAGGAAGGAAGGGGAACGATGATGAGGATGTGTGAGCATTGTTAAAATAATAGTATTTATACTATTTTCAGACTTAAATCCAAGTTATATTTTGAATCTACCGGGAAGTCTAAGATACTTGTGAACGGCCTTGAATATCTCCTCGCTTTGTCTTATGATAATTTCGCTTCCTTCGATTCCAAATAAAACAGTTTTCAGGTTAAAAGTACCAAATGTGGTTATTTTACGTTGTTGTTCGTTTCTTAGCATAACATATCTGTTGAATTCAAAGAAAAAGGGGTGAAAAGTCTCCGGACTTGCTCCACATGAGCACGATTGAAATTCAACAACTCCAATGTTGTACAGATCATTATTCAGATGACTCCCGCCCATTCTCATTCAAGTGTGAATTATGGCATATTTCCTTTCTCATAAATAATACAGTTCGTTGCGTTTTGGTTTAGTTCTGTTTAGTTCCCTTTTAAATTCGTGCAAATGCTCAATGGTCGAAGCTGTTCCAGATAATGAATTCCACTCACGAATGGCTGATGGGGAAAAAAAAGAGTTGGAAAGTGTGGCTTTCTTGGCATCAATAATTCTTATTTGTTTGGTCCCTTCTGACACTGTTACTGGTAATAGTTTTGAGAGATACACTGGGGATAATCCATTTATAATTCTGAATGGAAGTCGCAATTTTTGTTTCCTTCTACGCTCGGCTAGTTTTTCCCAGCCTGTCACCATATAGATTTGTTGTAGATTTGTTTCGGCAAGTGCCCCTGTCACAACCCGGGCTGCCCCAAGCTGAACAGATTGAAGTCTGTCCTAATCCAGTTTCGTGCATCCATCCCAGACCACACTGGCGTACTCCAGGCAAGGAAGTACAAATAAAAAAATCGAGAGATTCGAGAGATTTTCTGTGTAACTTATACTGCAGGCGCTTCAAAACACCAACTTTTTTTTTTTTTTTTTTTTTTTTTTAAATTATTTTTGCAATTACATGATTGAGGTGTACTGACCATGAAAGATTAGCAGAAAACCAAAGCCCAAGATGTTTGTGCACCTCTACATATTCAAGAGTATTATTACAGAAGGTCAAGTTGGGCTGGTCTTCAGGAACATTTTTCTTACTTAATATCAAGGCTTTTGTCTTATTAGGATTGAAAGAAATGAGCCATTGATCTGACCAACGTGATATTGATTCAAGGTCCAGATTTTGGGCCCCAGCTGCCTTTGTTGGATTATCAACTGTGAGGAAAAGAGTCGTGTCGTTGATATGATACTGGTGAGGTCCCACTTTGGGATCATAGTGCACTTGTATTATTTCAGCATTTGACTGAAAAATGCTAATACCAGACACAGCCCTGAAGTGGTTTGTTGTGCATACATTTTAGTGAGTGCAGTTTTGAAAAACAGTTTTTACTACTGCAAAAAATGACAGTCATGGTGAATGTAAAGTTTTCAGGCTGACGCAAATTAGGGTCGGAGGGGCAAGGCAACTAGATGTTGCTGGGGTAAGTGGTTACATGCTACATCAGTACCAATTGTTTCGAAGATTCCCACAAATAATGCTACCTTTTTACATGGGCATAAGCCCTTTTACAGAAAACTCCGGACACTCAAAACCAAATGTGAAGCTAAAAGTTCAGCCGAAGAATCAAACGGATTATGAGTATTCCAACATAAACAGGAAAATCAAATCCAGGCTTTCAGAATTATGTCAAATATGTTCAACTTGTCATGGTTGAACACACGTATGTAAGAAATTGTGTTGATTATAATAATAATAATAATGATAATAATAATAACGATAATAATAATAACAATAATAATAATAATAATAATAATAATAATAATAATATTATTATTATTATTATTATTGTTATTATTATTGTTGTTATTATTATTCTCGTTATTATTATTATCATTATTATTATTATTATTATTATTATTATTATTATTATTATTATTATTATTATTATTATTATTATTATTATTATTATTATAATCAACACAATTTCTCATGCATTCTTTTACAACGGTAGAACTCACCTACAGTGAAACAAAATTCCTTAGTTCTTTTGAGCTTTCGCACAATAAAACTGCTTCCGAAAAATATTCTTTTATTCCATTAAATCTTCGAAATATGATTAGAAGGAAGCAGTCAATGATACTTTATGTTTCTTTATTTTTCCATCAAGGATCCCAATGCACGAGACCGAACCGGTACATCTGCAGTTCACAAAGCGGCAGCCAATGGCCACGTCAACTGCCTGAAGGTCGGTGTACATTTTCTTTTCTTTTCGGTTTTTTTTTTGGGGGGGGGGTCATTGTCACTTTAATACATGATTGATTACAGCTTCTTCATGTGTAAATGCATATTTGCTCTGTTTTCACATTTCATCCAACCCGGCTGTAACATCTTGGTCACAAAATACCATGAATACGAAGTTATAGTGTCTAGCAAAACATTTTATTCAAGCAGGTAACACATATATGCAAAAAGTATACATTAACACTCTAAAAACGCATGATAATGTGCAGCAAAACATTTTTCAAATCGGCCACAACGTACATGTGAGTAATATTCAATTCTGGACACTAATTTATGGGAAGTAACAAAAAAATTTATGCAAGTGGCTATAAACTTAAAAAAACAGATTCTCTTTTTGATGCAGATGTTGAAAGAGCACGGTGGTAAGATTAACCTGCAGGATATCACGGGCTGCACGGCCGTCCACGCCGCCGCCAGGAATGGCCATCTCTGTAAGACAAGTTACAATGTTGTGGCTCATAAAGCGCCCATGAACTTGTCAATAACGTCCCCTACAATCTTTAAAATCTTAAAGTCCTTGACGCGTACCCCCCCCCCCCCCGTTGTCATTGTTTTTGTTTTGTTTCTTTATTTTTTTTTTGGGGGGGGGCGTTTTCTTTTTGGTTGATTTTTTCTTCTGCTTTTCTTTTTTTTTGGGGGGGGGGGAGCAAAGAACAACGTGAGTTTTATTTGTGTAAAGTCTTCGAAACGTTTCTGTCACCGCTAAAGAAAATACAGGGAAATTAAATGAATTTACAGTAGTTGCTGTGTGAGACCGTAAAGTGACTGATCAATTTGGAATTCTGATTTAAAAACTTATATTACCCACCACTCTGCTAAACCGAGACAAATTAAAGACATATTGTCTGCTCCTGTTCCAAGTGCTCTGTATGCAAATCTAGCCCTCCTGGCAGGACGTTTATCAGAGACATGTTTGACGGTAGGTGTAAATGATGCATCGAGTGTGATCCTGCGCATGGCTGTCTGTAACCGGCGCGTGGTGGCACGCTTTGCGTCGATCTCAAATAGGAGAGGTCGCAATGGACCATGTCAGAAATTTCACCACCAGATGGCTCTGGGGTACTATCCACCCTAGCTTGACTGAGTGCCCACTAGCTAGGCATGGCAGAGTATGGGAGGTGGACAGTCTTTGAGTAGAAACAGGAACTAATCAAGAGAGGAGCACCAATTAAAGGCAAAAAGTGTGATTTAGTAGAAAGGTAAGTACTTGCTGATCAGTTTCATATATTATCTTACAGGAATTTATCCCAAGATTACAAGTTTAGTCACTTGACTCCAATGGGTTGAACCAGCAGTTTACATCACTGGTCATATATTGCTCTGTGTGTGTTGTCTCTTGGCCACACACAATTCTGTGACAAGTCAAATTATGAGACTGTGATTAAAAGTATAATTAATGTTCCATAAAGAGAGACTTCATAGCCATACATACATTATTTTGAATGTGGAATACCCTGGTCAAAGTGCACATAGGCCACCAGTAGCCTGACCTGAGCCAAGCCTCTGGGGCCCAGCCAGTAGCTTGTATATTGGGTCACTCCAGGGGATTAGCAAGGTGTTAATGCTGCTGTTATCTAGTTCCTCTGGGGAGTGTGCTTTATTGGTGTGCTGTGTATACAAGACACTTGTTGGTAATGTCTTTGTCCAGAATTACAATGAGGTAAAAACACTGCATACTCAAAGGCAAAGATGAAAAACTAAACAAGAAAAGGAAAAGTAACTTTATGTCCCCTCCAGTTTGAAAGTTTACCTTTTTCCTTACATTTGAACAGCTTGGCTGCCCTTCATTACCTCATACAGTTCAGTTGACAGGACACATATTTAGTCTTGCACTTTTTTTCAGACTTGACGCATATGACAGAAATAACAATTTTCATTCTGAACCTATACTCAGTCTGAAAAAAGAAACACCCCTTCCTCAATGGCCCGACCAAGGATTCAAAACCATAACTGAAAGCACACAAAACATACCGCCAATGCGCATGTCCCATCCCAAAGTTACTTTTCCTTTTCTTGTTCAGTTTTTCATCTTTGCCTTTGAGTATGCAGTGTTTTTACAATTAAATGCGTATTTGGCTGAATACTAAGAGGTTATCCTGTGCCCAATCCAGTATCCTTGCCTGTATGGATCTCCCAAGAGCCTGCATCCTCTTAAGACCCGAAGGGTCGAGGGAGGATACAGGCTCGAGGGGGGGGGGGCCACATAAGTGAGGATACTGAATTGGGCATAGGATGATCTATGTATCCTAGATACCAGTATTCATAATGTGGTTCTACAAGAAAAATTAAAATGAAAATAAAAGTAAACGCATCTGATACAGAGATTTTTGTCAGCCAGACCGCCCAGCTAGCTGCCTTTTTCTTCCAGTGGCCATTTCTGGTCTCTGAATGCCAGTGTAGCTGGTTGTCAGGGTAACAAAAAAGAAGCATTCTCATTAGCTTATGAAAACACTGAGGGCTATACTGAATTTCAATGCTATTTCAATTAGGAGGCTGTGCCTTCCCTAGAGAAATACGGAATGTTGCCAGGGTAATATTTCTCGAGCATGCAGATTGGACTGTTGTAGTACACTCCCTCAATTTGATGTGGTCACGTCCCTCTGAACACACTGTATGCCTGAGGACTAAAAATGCAGTATCAAAGTAATTTTAATACTATATTCCAGAAACTCAACCCAATACACAAACTTTTTGCAGACTAAATGTCTGTATTTCCGCCAGATTCTATGTTGAAGTACCATTCAATAATGTTGAACAGTTCTGCAGCAAAAGTTGTCACATTTACAAGAGTATTTTAATTATATTCTAAAAGAAATTTGGTGTTTCTAGGAAGAACAGTTTTAAAGTTACATAGGTGCAACTAACAATGGAAAGTAATGCAAATACACATACCTTGGCGCTGGTCTACAGAGCCCTCTCCTGAGACCCCACATGTACCAGTTGACCTTACCTGTTAATTGGCTACATCTGTTTAGGTCTGCATGGAAACAAACGTTTTGTTTTCTGGTCATTCTTTATTTCTTTCATTTATTTCTGTCCAAATTTTGTCCAACATTTTTCTCGATGACTGCTGTGGTTAAAAATCTAGACTTTTGCACGATCATAACCCTAACTACTATTATTGAAATTGATCTTCTTTGCTTAGAGCTTATGTCAGTTATATCTGGAACGTTTGCTTGAGCAGGACTCGTTGTCTCTCCAGGATCAAAATGAACATTTTATAGATTATGCAAGCCACAGGTAAACATAAATTTGGGTATTGAATATCTTCAAATGTATTTTAGATGGAGGTATCAATCTAATTTCAGTTCAGTAGTTTTGTGCTATAGGCGTGACCAATGAAATAAATATGAAGGTTGTAAAATTTAATTTGTGCTAAATTAGGCATTTATTTCATGTTAATTAGGCACACTTGGATAATGTAAATGTTGCATATCTGTCAATTGTGAAATCAAAATTATGAAAGTTATAGAAATTTAATTTATGCCAATTAGGTACACTCTTGGGAATTTAAACGCTTTACAATTTCAAACCTATCGCAGATGAAAAGGTCATTCAACTTTCAAATAGAAGGATTGTATATAAGAGACATTAATTAGGCCTATTCACATTGACCACTATTAAATGCGGGAGCATCTCGTAAGCATATTGTCTTCCCGGCTGTCATCTTATGTTACAGATACACAACTGGCGCTGCTTAATACATGTGACTGCACTACTTCCTGTGAACCTCCTCGCACTGGGATTGGGAGGATTACAGGACCGCAGTCAATATGATTACATTTACCCTCTTTTGTCATTAAACGAAAGTTAAACATTTTAAATTGAGCTCGTTTCCAAGACACACAGAGATTTGCTGTTAAGCAATTAAAAGTTTGCTACTTTCATCGCGTGTTCATTGTAAATTAACATTACAACGGTTTTATCATTTATTGTGAAAAAAGTGTGTCCGCACTATACTGTTTTCTGTAACTTGAATGTCGACGATGAAAGAGTTTTTCACAGTTTATATATGGATGCAAATTGAGCCGAAAGTATTTGGATAGTTTGAGTTATAGTCTTCAGTTTTAACTGCAGGTCAAATTTTCATTCATAGCTCTATGGGAAAAATAGGAAAAGTTTAATTCACGGGTGCATTCAAATGGAAATATTAAGGACCTAGTTAGGACAAAGGAGCTCTACTTAATATATCTAAGCGTCTAACTGCATCTGTGCCAGTTTCCATTGAAACTAGGACCTAGTTAGGGCAAAGGAGCTCTACTTAATATATCTTAGCGTCTAACTGCACCTGTGCCAGTTTCCATTGAGACTGCAAGTCGGCACTATAGTTTTCTATAACTTGCATGTCGACGATGAAAGAGTTTTTTTACATTTTTATATGGATGCAAATTGAGCCCAAAGTAGATGGATGTTTGGGTTATATTCTTTAGTTTTCAGTGAAGGTCAAGGATACAGTTGACGTAAATGTGCACGACATAACGAACTTTGGAAATGGACCCACATTCATTGCATTGATTTTCCCCCCGCAGCCACGCTACAATGGTTGGTGGAACAAGGCGGAGACGTCAAAATCCAGTCTACCAAGGGCCACACCGCACTGGACATATCCAAGTCCCTAGGACAGTATGATATATCAAATTTCCTCAAAAAATGTGGTGAGCATCGCTGTTATTTCAATGATAAGTTCTTGTAGATTGTTGCAGGCACCGATATGAAAAGAATGTGTAAATACAATGCATTTAAAACATCACTTCAGAGCAGTTATATGAAACAAGGAGTATCGAGCCAGCAGGAGATGACATTAGAGGATTTGCTGCGGTCGATGTTGTCCTTATTTGTTATGTTGATAAATTGTGCGGGAGGGGATCGGTTTTTTTTCTTTATTGCTTTTTTTGTTTGTTTGCTTGTTTGTTTGTTTGTTTGTTTGTTTGTTTTTTTGTTTTTTTGTTTTTTGTTTTTGTTTTTTTTTTTTTGTTTTGTTTTGTTTTTGTTTTTGTTTTTGTTTTTGTTTTTGTTATGATCTAGCACAAGTCATGAATCCTGTGACAAAATCACCCCTAACAATGACTGGTTACCTTGTTTGTAAATAGGACCGCACAAGGGAAATGTGAAATCCCATCAGTGGACTTATCTTACAAAGAGAGTCTATGCTTGAGTTCGAAAATGCTTCAAAAGTGCACTTTCCGACCACCAGTTGACAAAATATATCGTGTGTGTCATATTGCTTTTTACCTGGCCTTCTAATTATAATATTCGTATTATGGTCCGGTGATCAGAAAAAGGAAAAGGAAATTTCTTCCCTATTCTTGGATAAAAATATATGACAATTTGATAATATGGTATAAGCTGGGAATGCAACAACAAGTCATAAAATTTAAGTACTCTGTCCATCCGCAGAAAGCATCGATCGTGTGTACAGTCTTAAATGTTGTTTTTTTCCTTCTTCTTGAATAGAGTCCCACAACTGAAATGAAAGGGGTTACTCGTGTGTGGTGGCATTAACAGCATGTGCCCAGTCTTTTTCGAATTTTGAGTTCTTGTACGAAAGCAAACAATATCAACGGACCAGATGCCAGATCACTCTCTTAATTATGAGAACAAATGAATATATAATGTAAATTATACTTTAATATCATAACTTGGCTCCTTCCTTGCGACACAAAGAAAGCAATGACGAGCAAATTCTGCCCATTTCTACAAAGCCCCAGAAGGGACATGAAGAAAAAAAATTATTTCATTCCCACAAAATATATTTCGTTCCCACCAAATAAATATTTCATGGGAACAAAATAATATTTCATGGGAACGAAATATTATTTCGTGGGAACGAAAAGAAATACGGAAATCTACCATGTCCCTTTAGGGGTAAAATGTGTAGCCCCTTGGAAAATATAAATGGATATCCATATATGTACAAGGGATACATTTTCGTTCCCACGAAATATTATTTGGTTCCCTCAAAATGTATTTCGTTTCCCGAGAAATGTACTTCATTCCCAGAAAATATATTTCGTTGCCTCGAAATATATTTTGTTCCCTCGAAAGAATATTTCGTTCCCAAGAAATATATTTCGTTCCCACAAAATATTATTTCTTTACCTGGAAATGAATTTCATTTCCACGAAATATTATTACGTTCCAACAAAATATTATTTCATTCCCTCGAAATATATTTTGTTCCAACGAAATGTTTCTTTCCCTCGAAATATATTTCGTGGGAACGAAATAATTATTCTGTGAGAAGGAAATATATTTCGTGGGAACGGAATAATTGTTTCGAGGGAATGAAACACATATATATTTTTTCCTATCACTTTGAGGACTCTATAGTACCCTTTATGTAGTGGTTTTTATATTTATTTCGTTCTAGTGAAATATTTATTTCGTGGGAACGAAATAATTTTTTCTTTATGTCCCTTCTGGGTCTCCGTACATTTCAACATAAAGCAATGGCAAGCAAAATAGGTCTGGTTTATCAAAATGCAATGACAAATATACAGGGCTGCAGAGAGGACATGAAGAAAAAGAATTATTTCCTTCAAACGAAATATATTTCGAGGAACAATATATATTTCGTGGGAACGAAATAATTACTTCGTGGGAACGAAATAATATTTCCTTGGAACGAAATACTATTTCGTGGGAATGAAATATTATTTCGTGGGAACGAAATACAATGAAAAAATCTACCATGTCCCTTTAGGGGCAAAATGTGGAGCCCCTAAGGGGGTCACTTGGAAAATATGAATGGACATCAGTATATGTACAAGGCATATATTTCGTTCCCACAAAATGTTATTTTGTTCCCACGAAATATTATTTCCTTCCCTCGAATTGTATTTCGTTCCCACAAAATTTATTTCTTTAACACGAAATATATTTCGCTCCCTCAAATTATATTTCATTCCCTCGAAATAAGTATTTCATTCCAACGAAATATTATTTCATTACCTGGAAATGTATTTAGTGCCCTAGAAATATATTTCATTCGCACGAAATATTATTTCGTTCCCACGAAATGTTATTTCGCTCCCTCAAAATTTATTTTGTTCCCACAAAATACATTTCTTTCCCTCAAAATATATTTCGTGGGACCGAAAATTGGTTTGGTTCCCTTAAAAACAATTATTTCGTGGTAACGAAATAATTCTTTCGAGGGAACGAAATATACACACATATTTTCTCCTATCACTTTGAGGCTCTAAAGTGCCCTTTATGCAGTGGTTTTTATGTTTATTTTGTTGCCACGAAATAATATTTCATGGGAACGAAATTTTTTTTCGTGGAAGCCAAGTCAAATTCGAAAATCTACCATATCCCTTTAGGGGTAAAATGCAGAGCCCTAAAGTGTCAATTGGAAAATATAAATGGATATCAGTATATGTACAAGGCATATATTTTGTTCCCACGAAATAAATATTGTTTCCTCTAAATAAGTATTTTGTTCCCAGGAAATATATTTGGTTCCCTCAAAATAATTATTTCGTTCCATCAAAATAACTATTTCGAGGGAACGGAATATATATGTATATATATATATATATACATTTTCTTCCATCACTTTGAGAGCTGTATAGTACCCTTTATGTAGTGGTTTTTCTATTCATTTCGTTCCCACGAAATATTTATTTTGTGGGAACGAAATGTTTTTCGTGGGAACGAAATAATTTTTTTTTGTCTTCATGTCCCTTCCGGGGCTCCGTAATTTACAGATTTATACAAAGAGAAAAAACATAGAGTAAGTCGAGATTTGAGACCAGGACTCCTCAGGAGTCTTTGTCTATTAAGTTTGTAAGTGATTATTTGTCTGTAAAGATTTGTATTTTATTTGTTTTGCAGAGAGAGAAAAGATGGCGTGGGAGTGATACTTTCCAATTGGTCACATTTCTAATTTAGGATCAAAAGCAGATTTTTATGGATTTCTCGTTTTTAACTTTTTCCTCATAATTAGTGCGTGATCGTCCACTACATATATGCATCTGATCGCAAATGACCATTGTACAAGTACAGATTTTCCCGAGGTATTAATTTTTACAAATTTTCTCGAGTTGTGCCATTCGGGAAAATAAAAACCGACAAAAAATCCAAAACGCTCAATGAGCACATGATATTGTCTGGAAATTTACGACAGTTGCAAGACATCTTACCTGATATTGCCGATACCGTCGCGACGTTTAAATGCTACGTCACACATTGTGGAAATACTCGCAGATGCCAACTCAATCTTGGTGGTGTTTCATTGAACGAAATATTTTCTTCGAAAACCCCGTACAAGGCGTTTGCTTCATGCTATCACGCGGAAAAAAATCTTCGATCCAAAGTGATACTTACGGAGGTGTTTGTGAATGGACGGATTCAGAGGCTTGGTGCATGACCGGTCAAAAAAGTGGATGTCAATCTTACAAATCAGTTTGCAAAATACGTTGGAAACAATCACCAGGAAGAAAACAAATGAACCAAACAACACGAAATATGCTGAATGAAAGGCGCAAAACCTTCTTGAATCCTATTAAATTTTGTGGATCTTTTCCTCGCAGAAAATCAATGTCTCAATGGCATCTAAATCATGCATCTTTCATTCAATTCATTAACCCCAACTGCCAATATGTTATTAGACAAATAAGGGAGCAGGGGCGCTCATGTCATTGAAGGTTAGCCTATCAGTCCAAGTAGATTAAGAACACACGAAACGCCAGCCGAGTGTATTATTGATCTCTGAGGACCGATGGCCTTCAGTAACTCATAGGCCCCCCTGCATCATTTGTTTTATAACATAAGTTTATTATAATTACATACAAAGAAGGTGTTATTGAATTAACAATTTTTCTGTTTAATTGAAGAAATATCATCCATAAATAGACACCACGTGGACTATAATTCCAGTTTTGTCAAATAGTTAAAAACTGACGATGTGTAATGAACACAGGACACTTCAGTAATTCGCAAACCACATTTTTTCTGTACAGTGTACTTAGAGTACATATATATATATATATATGTTCAAATAGATTTAATCATGGCTAAATGTATTTGATACGACAAATGATTAAGTCATTTAACTTGACCCATTTGATGTGATTAAATCGATTCGACCCTGTGTCCAAATATCTTATCATGTGTTCAAATGAATTATTCACATGTTCAAATATTTGATCATATGATTATATATTTCATGATAGGACCAAATCGATTTAATTATATAACAAAATACTTTCAGTCATATGACTAAATGTATGGAATCGTATGTTAATTTTTTTTTATCTTATGATTAACTATGTTCATGCAAGTAATTGAATGGATTTAATCATATGACTTAATATTTAATCATGTGTCTAGATATTGACTAAAGCAAGAACGGGCCTTCCATACATACATCCATATATGTATTGTGTAAGTGTAATATGACATATATATTTTGCACTGAGTTGTTATCTGCCATAATGACATGTTCTGGTAATTATACTAAAGATAGGGTTGTATTTATGATTCCCGCACCTTGTTTCATTATGACTAACACTTACCTGCATACAGTTCCCTCATTTGTCCACACAAGATTACCTGTTTTAATCAAGGTCCTACCGAAAATAGTGTAATATTACTGACTGGCGATGAAGGCATAGTATTTCCAAAGTTACTGGTTAAATTTAAAAATCCATTATTATTATTATTATTATTATTATTATTATTATTATTATTATTATTATTATTATTATTATTATTATTATTATTATTGTTATTGTTGTTGTTGTTGTTGTTGTTGTTGTTGTTGTTGTTATTGTTATTGTTATTATTATTATTATTATTATTATTATTATTATTATTATTATTATTATTATTAATAATATTATTATTTGTCGTTATCTTCATGTTTAAACTTTTATTATCTTTATAAGTTGGAAAAAATCTGGCAATCAGATTTATTCGTATATTAATTTCATGTATGATATTCAGCAAATAAAGAATACAATGCAAAAAGGTTTGACCTGATTACAGAAGTTTGGGGTTTTATCTGATAATTCACTTTAGAAAACCAGGATTTATTGTATATAACTTAAGTTTGCCAGTACGTTACCGTAATTTGTATTAATTCATAGGCTGAGCAAACAGATCTACAGTTTGCCCAAATTGCACCGATAAAAACCTTTGATCTGGACCGCTTGCTTTCTTTGGATCCGCCGAATTTAACTCTTTCAGTGCCGCATTTTGGACTGAGTCAATAGATTTCCTCGGGGCGCTTTGGCAGCAATGCTCCTGAAGCGAAAAGCTGAAGAAAGCTGTTGACTTGGACTATTATATTCTGTGTAACTGAGGTCATGCTGGTACTTGAATGAACGGTATTTTTACAAGGAACATGAATTTGGCATCCTGATTATATACAGAGAAGTCCGTTTTCATCAGTTCAACTGTTTTCGCAGTTGGCAGTGAAAGAGTTATAATAGGCCTACTGGTACTTGAATGGTGGGGGGGGGGGCGTTTGCATGAGGAGGCGTTACGTGGAATCGCTGTAATTTTTCAGACAACTGTGACTTTTCTGGTGACATCTACATTTATTTTCCGGTGAGAAAATAAATATAATATATTGACACGACATTAAGATATTAACAGACAGGTTGTTCCTCGGATAGTTATTTTTCTGCAGACGCGTTTGCTGTGTATGATTATCCAATCTCATCAGCTCAAGAAACCCCATAGTTTGCTTTACAGTGGCGGCAGAAATTTACACACAAGATTTTGAACTGGTTGTGCCATTGTCTTTCAAATTAATTGTTCTAGAGAAAACAGGTACTTGATCTAGATAACCCACAGCCGTTATCAACGGCATTTTCTCACAAGTCTGCAGATCCTCAAATTGTTCAGAAATAAACCATGCAATTTTACTTAATGTCTTCTTCGTTAAACTTTGTTCCAAATCTAATGCATTTACAAAGTCTTTAAGGAGTTCATCGCCAAATCCCGCATGGAATTTTGCACAGATGAAGTGCGGGTCACTTAACACTATGTCCAGTTCGTTCCACATATTTGCCTGAGTCAAGGCACTGGGGAGTTCCAGAATGCGACACATATTTAATGTTTGGGCACTATTATCCGGGTCTTCTGCTCCCCAAATCAAAGGCTGTAGGGAAATATTGCGCTCGGGATATCGCTGACTTAGTTCGCCACTGTAGTATTCGGCCAGTAATCTACTGTAACGCTTCAAGTCGCCATTACTCTTTTGGAGATACCTGGCTTTGCACACCTTTTGAAACTGCACATGAGCCAAACATACAACTCTGGTCCCGCAAACCGTGGCGGATCTTATATAACCATCTGCGTCTTGGAGTAACCAGACCAAGGAAACAGAAGGCAATTGCTTTCGGCTTGGAACATCATACTGGAACACCTCGTTCAAAACATCGTCACTGCAGGACAACATGTCGACCAAGTCAGCCTCAGGAAGCCCAAATTTGGCTGCAGCTAAAAGCGCGAAGAGCCCAGCTACGAATTTATGTCCATGGCGATGTTCCAGCTGGTCGAGGAACATATGAATGAGACCTTTTGTGGAGGCTGGTAGTGTCACCACTTCATCATAGGATGCCATTGCCAGTGCTATTTTACAAAGTAGGTAGACACGAAGGACCGTCGGCTGTTCTTTGTCTGCGCTGCTGGCACACTCTACTATAGTCAGCCATTGGTGCGGCTGAAGTACACGTTTGGCCTCCTTCAGGCAAACTTCCAAAATTGCCTTGCAGTCTTCTTCTGTGATGGTACTTATATTAACAAAACTCCCCATACCAACTCGACGGCAGAATGTCTGATATACATCTACATGAGACTTTTTCATTGATATCACCATGTACACATAAGGTGGGAGCACCGTAGGCACCCAGTTCAATGCGGTGTCACACCGGCTTTCCAGCATGTCCACATCATCCAGGAATAAATACAGAGGCTTCTCCTTGGACGCTTTGGATAAAATTTTCTCAAATTCTGTCTTGAGAGAGAGCACTTTTTTGCTTCGTATGGACCCGATTTCATTCGCATACACGCAAGATAACTGGTGGCAAATGCTTCTTTGCAGATGTTTGGAGTTGGACGATCGAGGAGTGGTGCCACAGAATCGCACAACTACAACTGGCACCGTGGTTCGTGAAAAAATCTTTGTTAATCTGAAACATAATATGTGCAATGCCAGTAAAATTTGACCTTATATGAAACGTCCCCAATACCAGAATAGTGACATATATCATAAAAAGAAATAATTGGGGTAAGACCTTCACTCGGGTAACAACTACATATCAATATTTTGCAAATTCAGGAAGCAAATTTGACGCACCAGTCCATATATTAAATACTATTGAAACAAAGTTAAGTGAAAATGTACATCAAACAACAATTACGTTACCAAATTGCCAGCATATATATATATATAAAAGCTAAGAGAAACTAAGCTTGAAAATTAGGGACGTCTCGTCCTTGCTTGAGTAATTACCAGCAATATATATATATATATATATATATATATATATATATATATATATATATATATATATATATATATATATACATATATATATATATATATATATATATATATATACATATATATATATATGTGTGTGTATGTATGTGTGTGTATTAAAACATACTGGCAAGAAAAACACATACACATATATATATATGTGTGTGTGTGTGTGTGTGTGTGTGTGTGTATTACAACATACTGAGCTAGAAAGAAATTTAGCGACATTACTGACAGCTGAAATTATTTTCAGGGTGGACAAACATAGTGCGTTAGCCTTAAAAGCCCGTAGTAGCCGGGACACAAGGCAACGGCACTGTCGGTTGAAGTCGCTGTGGTGAAGCAGATTTCACATGGAAGCAACGACATATAAATTACGCCTGTGTACTCTTCGTGAATGTCATTCATGTTTTGTTTTGTGTGTACATTTGTCATTTTTACATTTCATTTCCTTTATTAATTTTATGCTTATATATATATATATATATATTATATATATATATATATATATATATATATAATATATATATATATATATATTATTATTATTATTATTATTATTATTATTATCATTATTATTATCCATATGCTGACCTTACTGCAAGAACACTCAACAAAGTCGATTTCCCTGTGCCACTTCCACCGAAAAATACGAGAGGAGTCTTCCCACTTTTTGCCTGAGAAATGTACTTGTCCCATACATTCAGCAAGTCTTGTCTGCTGCAGAAGTGGGTCGCACGCTGGTATGCTGAAGCAAGGTGACTGGCCACTTCTGATGAAAGACAGTCCCATTTTGCTTTCCGCTTCACGTGATCTTCTATTCTTTTCTTTATCACAATTTGCATGTTGCTACCCATTGCCTTTAAATATTTGAAATGAGTGTCTTCAGATATGCCATTTTCGTTCCAATCAATATTGTATTCCAACTTCTCTGCACATTTAGTTTCCACAAACTCTTTAAAGTTTGAAAGTTGTCTTTGACATGAAACAGAAGGTGTTGCCTCGGTAGAATCTACTCGAATGTCTAAATCTATAAAAGAAGAGGCATTGTTTCTTGTATCGATGTGTTTTAAGTCCTCAAGATCAGGAATGTTTCTAAATATAGTAAGACATTTAGGTTCCCGTTCTTTTGATAACGCCAAGCAGCGCTGAAATTCCTTTTCAGCAATGGACATGTTCCATCGTTTTTCTCTGCTCCTCAGTCAATGCGGACTCCCTTGCGGCACGATACAAGCATGTCCTTATCCTGGCTTCCTCGTTGACCCATTGTGACAGTGCAATAGCACTGTCTCCAGGACTACTACCATGAAGAAAATCAGGAAGATAGCGAGAAAGAGGCTGCAGGGTGTGAACAGCAGGAACAGCGTTCTCGTCTGATATATACCACTTCGTTATTAGCGCTTTGTGATAGACATCATCGATTCTCTGGATGAGGCTCAAAAACTCTCTCATGAGGTATCTGTCTGGGTAGAGGTCTGTAGCCATACTTGCTTCCACATATCAATATAAACCAAGGTACATCTATAGAATGATGCTCACATAGAGCTACTTCCTGTAAACATATTTCCAGAAGCGTCTGTGAGTTTGTAATGTCTCTGTTTATACCCCACCGCAGATCCAGTGCATCAAAAGTAAGTCCTTGCGCTCGACAAAATGCTCTAATTTGTGGGAACACATTCTGTGCCATGTAATTCCTTTCCGCTTCGGTGTCCGTAAACGTGCTGCAGACAAAAAGTCGGACCGATGTTTTTTCATGAAAAATGCTGGGATCCAAGCAGCCTCTCATTATTAATAGTCTAGTGTCTAGTTCAACGAGAACACTTTCAGCACCATCATTGTTTGTAAGATCCGACTGGTCAGAAGGCGTGCTGTCCTGATCGCCTCTGTCGCCGGGGAGTGGAAGGGATTTGACGTGCTGGCCACCCTCTACTTGGTATTTGTTGCTCCGGACAAGGTTGCTGCCCATGCTGAACACAATCAACGCCTATAGATAAATGAATAAATGAATGAATGAATGAATGAATGAATGAATTAATTAATTAATTTAAGTTTCAGGTCAGTGCTTTGGAGAAATTTACCTGCGTAGACACACAAAGACAGTCTCATTCAGGGGTTAAAAAAAATGAAATGTCTCTTTGCATGCAGGGAGGAAATATAATACCCAGGGGAAATTCTTTTCTCAACTCCCAAAGATACTTTTTCCGTTTCTCCATGTGTGCTGAGTTTGTTGACAAATATCACTTCATACATAAATGTATGATTGTAATTATCTTTGTTTTAAAGTTTACTTTTTGTGAATAATTTACAAGAACGCTCGAAGAAGAAGAAGAAGAAGAAGAAGAAGAAGAAGAAAAAGAAGAAGAAAAAGAAGAAGAAGAAGAAGAAGAAAAAGAAGAAGAAAAAGAAGAAGAAAAAGAAGAAGAAGAAGAAGAAGAAAAAGAAGAAGAAAAAGAAGAAGAAAAAGAAGAAGAAGAAGAAGGAGAAGGAGGAGGAGGAGAAGAAGAAGAAGAAGAAGAAGAAGAAAAAGAAGAAGAAAAAGAAGAAGAAAAAGAAGAAGAAGAAGAAGAAGAAGAAAAAGAAGAAGAAAAAGAAGAAGAAGAAGAAGAAGAAGAAGGAGAAGGAGAAGAAGAAGAAGAAGAAGAAGAAGAAGAAGAAGAAGAAGAAGAAGAAGAAGAAGAAGAAGAGAGCAAACGCTTCAGTTAATCTTTCTTTTGTGATTTAATATTAAGTAAATGTGGAACAAGACAAAATCATGAAAGCTATTGTATTTGTGTCTTTTTGCCCAGAACCACATCCAAGTAGTCATTTACCTATTCCGCAGTCCTAACTCTTTACTCTCCATAAGCTAACCTGTCCCTGTCTAACCTATATGCATATGGAATTAATATTGTCCATATCGCACACGTTCCTAAATTTTGACATAGGCTGTATCAGCCCGAATAAATTAAAGGGTCTTCAGCGGGTAAGTACTCAATATATTTCGGAGCCTATTACGCGTACATGTCTCTCTCAGTAGCGGCTCCGTGTCCAAGATAAATATTCAGCAAAGACAACCCACATAATAAAGAATAAATATGAACGTGGTAAATGATTAATTATCTAAATACGTGAAGTTTGTCTTACTATGTCTTACCCAGGAAGACTCTGCATCGTATCGAAAATTTCAAATCTATCTTATTTTGTTGCATAGTTCTGAATATAGAGACATTGTAATATAAATTAGGTTCAGAGTGTACGACATATATAACACAACATTATGTATGACATAATTTCGCCTCCAGGTAAAACATTTTTGATAAAGGTAAATATATGAAGTAATAAGAATAATTAGTGCAGAGATCTGGTCAACTACTTTCTAATGCGCAAACAGCCTTACTTGAGTGCTCCGTCAGTGAGGTACGTGACTCGGCAGGATGAAATGCATAGTTCCAAATACCACGTTCGCCCGCAAATGTGTAGTTGCGCTTTTTTCGATATTCCAGATGCTGATTGTACACACTGATCCAACTGCTTTTCAACTGACTATATTTATATCCACAATTATTCACTAATAAGCAATTAGTGCTGGGCGGAGCAGGCGGTCGGCTCTCTAAATGAAGTCCAGGAAAGAATATTGAATCTAACAAGGCCGAAATAAGGTGTCACGTGCAGTTGTCGTTTCACTAATTGGTATTGAAAGTATCATGGACCTACAGGCTATCCATGATTCCATCCCCGCAGATATATAGGTGCTTGCACGTAGAACTTGATGTGGCGAACCCTGCTGCAACTTTCAAGTGTCCGGTTTGTGATACGACACACTCAAAGTGTGTTCCCTTTTGTTTGCAAAAGGGCGCCCCCAAAACGGTGAAGTTGTACAAGAGATCGACCTGACCCAGTAAAAGAAAAAGAAATTGGCACTACTACCTTGGGTGCAATAATTGGACTCTGCGTCCTATTCTGTGCTTTTAGTCAAATGATCTATAGTAATTTTGATTCGCTTGTTTGAGGTGTCTCACATGAAGGTCGTGTCACGGTTGACGGACCGTGACGGTACAATGCTGGTGTGATGCTAGAGCCAGAGTAAATTCTGTGTGAAAGGACATGATATCAAAGATATAGTGGCATTTTCTCCACCACGGACGAGCAAACACATCTATATTTTGCGTTTGCTCATAAACGGATTCTACATTATTTCTGCTCATCAGCAATGAATAATTGTTTTTCCAAGACTCGAAGAAAATAAGCCTATACCTTTCATTTGTTCGCAATAAAGAAAGGACAAATTTTCAACCGGCTGGGCCCGCTACCATTTTCGCTTCCAACGGTAACATCTAAGTGTCAATAATCGTTCATAGTACATTTGCACATCATCTCTTTAAAAAACATGGAATCACACGCCCCCCCCCCGTATACATATATATATATATATATATATATATATATATATATATATATATATATATATATATATATATATATATATATATATATATATATATATATATATATATATAATATAATATATATATATATATAATTATGTCTGTGTGCCTACACAGACATTATGTCTTTGTTGGGTATATTTCTTTCCTTCTTTCTTCTTTACCAGCAATTCCGTCGGACAATTTTCTCGGACACCATTACATTTGGAAACTCCAAACTTGCCATGATTATAGCTCCAGACATGAAGTCATGTCTTTTTATGAAGAGGGGTGACGATTGTGAAAATTATGCAAATTAGGGCCATTTGAATGTTTTAATCTTGAATATTTCCAAAACTATTATAGATACAGATGACCAATCCAACTTCAATTAATATAATTGTAACACTGCACATTTTGAATTAACAGATGACCTCTAAAGGTGAAAAATCAAGGTCATTTTGCCAGTTGAAAGTTTCTTCTAGCCATAACTCAAATTTTAATCCAATTTGGATCATGTTGGGCTCAAATTGTATGTATTGCAACACAGCATATTTTTGTTATTTACATGTGACCTCTAAAGATCAAGGGTCAAGGTTATTTTCACCTTTGAAATTTCTTCTACCCGTAGTTCTGTCAATGAAGTTCCTCATATTCAAATAAGTCAGACATATTTCCTGCCCCCCCCCCCCCCCACACACACACACAAACTGGTAACTGTTTCACAGCCAGGCTGTTATGCAACCAGAGATAACTGACCTGTGAAAGCCTGGCCTCCATACCTATAAGAACACAGGCAGTGGTAGTAGCCAATGATATGGGCTTACCCTCAATCCCTAGGCAGACTGACTGTGTTGATAGAGTAAACTTGTCTACATTGTATTACAAAGCGCGGGTGAGGGGGTATGGGGTTGTCCCCACTGTAGTACTGGGCATTTTTATTTGCTGCACTTACTTACTGGAAGCCTTTTTAATTTCCGTACTTCGTACCAACCATTATTTGTACATTTTCTTATTTTCTTTACCTAGTACAAGGGCCAACTTAATACTTGTACCAGCGTCTAAGCAGTCCACACCCACCCACCCACCCCTTTCTCCAACCAGTCTGCATAGTACTTGTGTCTGAAGCCTCCTTGGTGCGACCCCCCCCCCCCCATCACAATATGTTGGTGCTGACTAACAGGTGCCATGCAGGAGGGCATCTTTATATATCATCATCATCATTGATAGGTGCCATTTCAACTACAATTGATAGGTTAGTGACATAGCAGATTCCAATGAAATATGAACCAAAATTTAGCATGTCTTTGTAAAGGGAGGTTCAGATAAACTATCAGAAATCACCCGAACACAGATCCAAACTCCCTGCAATGACCAACTGTAATATGGAAGGATTTGGTCAGGGTCAGTGGGTACATTGGAGCAGGCAGAGCTCGCATAGCTGTTGTATTTCTGGACCCAGCAGTGACATTTGCTCATCAGTTAAATATCTGTAACATTGTTTCATAACCTTTGAAAACACTGCCCACTTTCAACAAAGATTCATCTTATTTCACCCCTGTGCAGCCTGTGCAAACTTGCAACTTAAGTTTGTCCACACCTTTAGTAGGTTGTTGAACCTCGATAGTCAAAATGCCCATGTACCATGTTATAGTTTGCTAGCAGCTATGTGAAGTTAGATGTTGCCTTTGCAGACTTACAACTTAAGTTTGCAGACACACTCAGGCCGGTGACACTCAATAGATAAACACATATATATCTCTGTAAGAGCTATATGACGTTGAATGTTATGTATGGCAGTAGATCAGGTGAGCCTAATAGTTGATATTACTGCAGATTGTCACGTAAATGTTTTTATGTTCCTGAACATAGTGAAACTCAAATACATATCTATCAATGTATACATGTTTCACTTGTTGCAGTCATTTTATGCCCTAGATTTACAAAGCATGGGAATCTGGTGTTGATGTAGTAATTTTTACTTTACAGTATAAATGAGTTTAGCACTATATTTAATTAATGGGTTTAGCATCATATTTAATCGTTATGTTGAAAATTATGCAAATTAGGCACAATTAAAATTTTAAAAGCTCCGTATCTGCCAACCTATTACAGATAGACAGAAAATTTAAAGTGTTACCTACAGGTTTGTGACAACTGTCAATTTAATGGACAGTGAATAAAAACTATAGCACTTGAAATCATGCTAATTAGCAGCATTTAAAACATATAAGGAAGAACATCTCCAAACCTATTATAAATAAAGGTATCAATCCAATTTCAATTTGTAGGTTTGTGACATAGCCGTATCCAATGAATAATGAACCAAAGTTGCAGCATTTTGATATATGCAAATTCGGTGAATACACAAGATTGAATTCTTTTGAATAACTTTCAAACTCTTACAGATAGAGGTGCCATTTCAACTTCAATTTGCATGTTTGTGACATAGCCGCATCCAATGAAACACGAACCAAAGTTTTAGCATTTTAATTTATGCAAATAAGGTAAATGCACAAAATTTAAATCTTTGATAACTTCAAAACTACTAAAGACCGAAGTGTTATTCACACTTAACTTCGGTTGATAGATTCGCAGGATAATTGCAATCAATGAAACATGAATCAAGGCAGTTTGATTTATGCAAATAAGGCAAATACACAAAATTTAAAACTTGAATAGTTTCAAAACTATAAAAGATTGAGGGGACTTTCCAACTTCAATTTATAGGTGTTTTTCAGGAACAACACCCGAGGCCGGGGGGGGGGGGGAGAGGAAGCTTTATTATAGCCACACTACAAGCAGCACAATTGAAAACGCGGGCTCTAATACACAAGTAAATGGAATACTGCGCAATGAGAGTGTTCATTGCGCGTGGAACCTTGTGGTTCCACATGCATAGAGAAGTCACATATATATAGCAATTACATTAAAACTACATTAAACTGAGTTGGTTCACAATGTCAAATAATATATGTATATATATATATATATATATATATATATATATATATATATATATATATATATATATTTGAACGAATAAAGTTCATCGATCATATGGCAATTATTCTCCACACTGGACAAAACAACAAAAATTTGCACAATGTTACTTTATTCTAAGTAGGGGCACTTGAAAAGTTTAAATGTTGAATATCTTCCAAATTATTAAATGCATTGGTGCCATTCCAACTTCAATTTATAGGCTTGTACTGTTGCTACGTCCGATGATCACAAGAAAAAGTTTCAGACATCATTCTTTATACTAATTAGGGACACTTTGAAAGTTTAAATGTTGAATATCGTCAAAAGTGTTATAAGTTGAGATGTCATTCTAACTTTGATTTATAGGTTTGTGTTGTAGGTGCACGAATTAACAACAACGAAAGTTGTACCATATCAATTTATGCAAATTTTGGAGTCAAGCAGACAGATTTGCTTAGTAGCAAATCTTCTTTCTAGCTCTTGCTGCGTTTCTGTGTGACCATACCTTGTAGGTTGATGTATGGCAATGAAGAATTCATATATACTCCCACACAATTATTTTTCAATACACATATCTATAGATTTGTGCTCTTTATTCACACCGCGCACAGCGCACTGGCTCAGCTAAAATCGAGATTCAGTCCCCGGGGATTCGATCAGTGCTGTCAAGTTCAGCATAAGATTGGCCTACGTCTGGCTCATAATTTATGTACGCGGTGTGGCAAAAGACGACACATTAATAATGGACTGCTTGCTGTATATTAATAATGGACTACTTTCCGTATATCCTTTCCATGCTCTCGGACTCTGCACTATCAAGTGCCGTTCATGTGGCCTGTGAGAATCGACCACTAACTCATATGCTGCACATGAGCAAAGCGCACATTCTTGGGTTTTGTACGCAGCAAAGCCAACAACCGACAAAAGTGTATTACTCAGGCCCGGGTTACCAAGCAAGATTTTTTGAGGAAATGTGTTGATTGTACTCTGTATTTTTATTTTCGCTCATTTCGCTGATGATGATAAATAAATACATAAATAAATTAAAAGGCAATCAGAGTTTGCCGGATCCATGCCTCACTCGCCTTATTTATAATCTTGCTAATCACAGTTCTTATTTTGGAAAGAGTGCAGTCAATACAAAAAAGGCTAGTGCTGTGACCCAGATACTTGACCTAGTGGCCTACTTTTCTGCACGACACACTCGTGTGTCCAGATACACAGGTGAGTAAAGTTTCATGATTCTAAGTCAAAGGACAACAGAATTACTGCCTGGACATGAAGTGTGATGTACTTTTACGTGAATGTATTAACGTGACCCATATACTTGGCCTAGTGACCTTTAGTTTCATGACACACCTTTAGCTCAAGATATATGTTGTTAAGTTTCCTGAAACTAAGTTAAACAGTAAAGGAATTAAACCCAGACACGATTTTACCAGAATATGCCACTGTGACCAACATTCTTGACGTAATGACCTACGTTTGGTACATGACACATCCTAATGTCCAAATACACCTGGTATAGTATAGTATTCAACAGTATGAAGCAGTGTAAAAACTTTGGTGAAATTATCATTGTTAGTTCAGTTTTTGGTAAATTTTTCAGTATTTTACATTTTCTTCAAATTTCTTGTGTCGGCTAATTGTGCAGATTTTCAAAGCTAATTTGCAGACTCTTGTCAGTACATTAGCTGCTTTATTATTATATCAGTACATATCAGTCATTATGATGAAACAATGTAATAAACTTGAAGAAGCTGTCAGTGTTTCTCTAAATTTGGTGGCTCCTAGAACATGTAGGATTTTCTGTCATTTTCCGCATTTTGCGGACATTGTGAATTTTGAAGATTTTTTAGTTTTTGAGGATGAATATCTGTAAAAATATTACAGTCACATACTTCCAAAAAAATAGGCATGTTATATGGATCATTTTACAATTATATAGTACCCTGAAAATAGGAAAAATGCTAAAAATGTGCATAAATCAGTCGCGAAATTGAAATAAAAGTGATTTTTGTGAGCCTATAACAGTGAAACGCAATGTTTTTCAGTGTCTTTTATCATATATAATAAAACTTGGTTGTATAATGAAGACAAGTTATGCTTTATTTTGTTTCTTGGGGGTTCCTTCTCAGTATATGGTACCATGAAGTTGGGTTTTTGTCTCATTATTGAAAATCCTGAAAAATGTCCAGCCGTTAGAAAAAAATCGTTAACAATTAATAAAGAACCACCCGTTGGTCCGATTTCAATGAAAGAAACACTGTTTTCTCTCTTTTTGAGAGCTCTTTCATTTGAAATAAGTTAAAAGTGGGTTGTTTCATTAGAAAAAAATCTCTCTGTGGTACCTAGTGTAAAGTTTCATTGATCTGTCTTGAAGGACAAGCAACTTATAGCCTGGATACAAATAGAGGGGACCAAATACTTGACCTAGTGGCCTACTGTTGTTTTATGACACACCTTCAGGTCAAGATATGTGTGTATGTCTAATTTCATGAAACTAATTTAAAAAATAAAGGAATAATAGCCCGGACACGATTTTTCAAGGACATGTCACTGTGACCCAGATACTTAACCTAGTGACCTGCTTTTAGCACAGGGCACACCCTTATGCATAAATGCATCTGTGTGTAAAGATTCACTAATCTAAGTTACACAGTAAAGATATTATAGCCCAAACAAGATCTGACAAGAATATGTCACTGTGACCAGATATTTGACCTGGTGACGTATTTTTGGGTACATAACACACCTTTATGTTTAGATGCACCTGTGTGTAAAGTTTCATTAATGTAAGTTGAAGGACAACTTTATAAAGCCCAGACACAGATATTTGACCTAATGACCTACTTTTGTTTTGGGACACACCTTTAGGTCAAGATATATGCGTGTGTCAAGTTTCAGGAAACTAAGTTAAACAGTAAAGGAATTATATCCCAGATATATCATACAGTCCTTTGTCACCGTGACCCAGACACTTAACCTAGCGACCTACTTTTGTTTCATGACACAGCCTTATATCCCAATGCACCTGTGTGTAAATTTGTACTATCATAACTTGAAGTACAACAGGATTACAGCCCGGACATGAAGTATAATATAGTTTTACATGATTGCATCACAGTGTCTCAGTTATTTGACCTAGTGACCTACTTTTGTTTCATGACACACATTAAGGTCGACATATATGTGTGTGTTGTTTCATGAAACTAATTTAAATAGTAAAAGAATTATAGCCCTGACACGATTTTATAAGGATATGTCACTGTAATCCAGATACTTTACCTAATGATTTAGCTGTTTTGGTACATGACACAAAGGCGCTTATGTGTAGATGCGACTGTGTGTAAAGTTTCATTAATCTAGCTTACATAGTAATTTAATTATAGCCTGGACACGATTTTACAAGAATATATCACTGTGACCCAGAACATTAATGTAGTGACCTACTTTTGGTACATGACACACGCTTATGACCAGATGCACCTGTGTGTAAAGTTTCATTTATCTCAGTTGAAGGACAAGCGAATTGTAGCCCGGACACTAAAAGCGGATGGCCGCACGGACACACGAACGCATGGAAAGAACGATTACTATACGCCCCTCCTCCGGTAAAGGGGGGGGGGGTGCATAATAAAATACACTATGAAGTGGTATTTAACACAGGTTTAAGAAGAAATACATGCTGACTACAGTGAAATTAAATATTCCTTTAAACATCTGGAATGTTAAACTGGGAAATTTGATTCATGTGAAATAGGTACATTTACAGTACCTAATTTCCAATGCTCCTTACAACATTAATCAGTACTGGCACAGATAAAAGGGGTGGACACTCTAGGCTTGTCTGTCCTGTCTTTTGTTATCATAATGAATTTTGATACGACTTTTCACTAGTTTGTGCTTAATTCGCATTATGACCTTGTTTGAAAATCTAACATTTGTTCAAGTACGGGTTCAAGGAATTGGTGTCCCCATTTATGAAACCTGTATCATTCTATGCACATGTATCTTCCAGTTTGTTGTTCCTGGTGTTTCTCCCTAATTGTTTTCTCTGAGTAATATATATTTAAACCAATTTGTGTACAAGTAAGCTCACGTTAATTAAATTTAAAAAGAATGTGATAGGTCTTTTTATAACTGAGGTTTCATGAATAAAATGATGTGCAGCCAGTTCATACGCAGAAGACACATGGGTGTAGGACATCACGGGGGCCAATGTGAAGGGTGACTGACCTGCGAAAAGCCAACCATAATCATGCGCCGATATTGCAAGCACGTACGGAGCAGGCACAGCTTTAATAGTGCCAATGTACTGAATTTCACGTGTATATATTTTAACGGGTTGTGCTTTCGGCCATTTAAATGAAGTCTTTATTTCACTGTTCTGGCCATGATTCCACTTAAACCTATGTTGAAATAATATTTATTATGCTTTTACAATCAGGGTTTTGTGCAATGAGAGGAATCAGCGAAAATATAAACACTGCCAAATTAAGGGAATATACATTACATCAAAGAGAAAAGCGCTTTATTCCTTTTCAGCTGCCACAGGCATAAGATATACTCGAAATATCGGTTTAAAGTTGTCCACCTTGCGGCCTGAGTAAAATTGGAACCAGTTTTACTGTTGGGTTGTGTCTCTATCTGAGGTGCCATCATGAAATACGTGCGTGGAGAACGACAGAAACCTGAAAAAAGGAAACGAACCATAGGCTCAATAATTATATGTATGTCCCGTTTGTGACAAACTGGAGCCAAATCTTTACGAAAACGAACAAAAAAGTAGCATATACCTTTTCGTGCAGGCGGCTTACCTTCAAGAGGACACGATGGATGCTCTGCGCCGCCTATTAGTTTACGGGGTGTATTAAGCACCTGATGTCGTGGTATTTGCTCAGTCTTGTGGTTTCGCCCATATTGCACACAACCGCGAGAATATGTTGCCGACACGGTACAGGAGCTGGCCACCAGAGCACCGACAGGTGTATATGAGCCAGGAGCCAGATTTTTTTCTTTGGGGGGGGGGGGGGGGGGGCTGCTTCAAAAATAATTGCACAGTAGGTGTTTATTAATACTGTCTGTAGGCGTCAATGTGATTTATTGTGTTTACGTTAGAAAACTTTGGTAAATAGCTCAGAACACCTATACATCTCTTCCCCCGCTTTTGACGTAACGTTTTTTTTCTTTTTTTTTTTTCTTGGTTTTCGTTTTTGTTTTTGTTTTTGTTTTTGTATTTTTGTTTTTTGTTTTTGTTTTTGCTTTTTTTTTTGTTTTGTTTTGTTTTTGTTTTTTGTTTTGTTTTGTTTTTGTTTTGTTTTGGGGGGTGGGGGTTGGGATGTGGGTGTTTTTTATATTGTTTTGTTTTTTTCTTACATTGTGCCAGATATCTTAACGGATAAAGGAAGTCTTTGAAAAGTAGGCCGTGCCAACTGTGCGTATTATTAGGCCATACACATCATTGCTTTTGGTTGAGGTTGGAGATAAGGTTTTAGTTTTTGTTTCGGTTTCAGTTTGGATTTTGGTTTTCTCGCCTTGCCAGCTGTGACCTTCACATAGATCCCCAATTCTTGGACATAACGAAGGACGGCTGTCCTTTTCTTATGTTGTATGTCAGTAGCCAACTGTTCACAGACTATAGCATCATGCAGGCCACAGCCATGAAAATACGCATGGGTTAGTTGAGACTGACACCTCGTGTCATTATGCCTGATTTATCTACAGTTAATTTCCTTCCGTCCTCCTTTTGTTCATCATTCCTTGCGACTTTTCTCGTGACTGCCATTTCTCAAATACCTTGTAAAGGACATAAATTTTAAAAAATTACATCGCAGCGCTGAATGTGCAATCGTGCACATGGTGGTGAATAGCCAAGCTGTTCCATGCTGTGCAAATGAGATAGATTAATTTTAGCTGTGTTGTTTTCACTCTCCTGTCTTCCAATTAATATAGATACAGACACTTCAACTTCATCAACTAAGTTATGTAGAAATGCCAAAAAAAATTAATACAAATTTTTCAACTCTTGAAACTAGATGCTCTAGTTTCTGGTAAGGATAAACCATTCAGTATATTTATTAACAGTGAGGTTTGTTTCTATTGAAATACGTTAGTGAAATATGAAAGGGCGCAAATATTTTTGGGACCATGCTGCGTGTTTCTGTGACGAAATTACCCGATCATTTTTTAAAAACAAAAACACCTTGGTGGCTTGAAAGAAAAGAAAAATAGCATAGAAAGTAAGTAAATAGCTTGCCGACTGTTATATCTTTTAACAAGACGTGAGTAGTAAAGTTTCGATAAGTACAGTACTTTCTATACTTACCACTTGCAAAAATGGATATGTTTGTGACGGAATTATTATTGAATCACGAAGAAACAGCATTGAAAGGCTTAAATGGCTGCTTTGTAAACACAAGGCAATGGACGCATAAGGCACTGAAAGAAAATCCAAAAATGTTGAGTTCATGGTCCTTTTAAATGGAGTGTGATCGTTTATGACATAATCTTTACGAATCAGCCGGCGCTTGGCATTCGACCTGGTGCTCATCTTTCAACATGTTGTATGAAACTAACATTGTGATTCCGTCAACTTTTCCAGGTGTAATTCCATCAGCTACTTCTATGTAATTTCTAGATAATACAGGGGAAAAATACTTTTGTTGAGGTCTCATGAAAGATATATTTGAAAAAACTGATGTGAAGCAAAACAAAGTTCCATTTAACTTGTCTTTATGTTTGCCAGAATGTGAAAGTAAGTGCTTTTGTGACGGAATGACCTTGAGAAATGTGACAGAATTACAGTGTTAGTGTAATTCCGTCACACTTTTTTTTGTAAACCCGTCACGGTCCAGTTACCAAAACACAAACAGGTCACATCATCATTTTTAAGCAGCTATAGATTTCATGTGGTTAATTAAATAGAGAATCTTATATGGCTGAGAGTGATTTTCCACACCAACAGAGATCCCGAGTGAGAGAAAAATAGTAACTCACTCCCCAGCCATGCAAAATTTTGTTGATTCTATGTTTAATTGGGTATTCATAGCAAAAAAGATTGCCTGTGCCTACTTTCAACGCCGTCCTGGTCTGCCGTGTTCGCTTACGTTCATCACAGTTATTCCACGTCACGCGTGAGGTATAATCAAACATCGCTCGCGCACATTTGATATTGTCTAAATGTCAATGATCATGTCAATGATGCAGGCGCATTACAATTTACTTGTAACAATGTTTAGGTGATGTGAAATTATAAAAAAAGAACCATATCTTTTACATGGATTGCGAAATAGGCCAAGCCTATATTAATCACTCTCCGTGGCACAGATGTTGACGTATACTTTCATACCTGCTTGCACTTCAAGACGTAGTAATTATGAACTATTAGGCCAAGGATTGTTATTACAGGTAAGTAGTTAAGAGTCAAAAGCACCTCAATTTAATTTTTGGATCAAATTCAGGATCAGATCAAATTCTATGTGATTAATACGGCCACTCAAGTTTGACGTGCAAATGAATGAGAAGCATGGAGTATTTTCATTTTGCTCAGTCTCAACTGGGACATCAAAGTGAATCGAAGAATTGGATATAACATACGAAAAACGTTTTGGTCCTTTGACTACAACAAGAAAAAAAGATCAGCTTTCATGTTTTTGTGTGTGGTGTGTAAATGTGTGCCGTGTGGAAAAGGTAGGTGGGAACCGGGAACCAGTAGTTCAACCAATATTTTCCATAATAGGATAAAGTTTAACACAAGACCTGAGCACAGCAGACCGCCATCGCCCAGTCAGTAGAACTAACAAGAATAGTTTTGGAAGGTAGGCTGAGAATACACAAGTTTGGCTTTAAATACAAACCAAAATCACCTTCTCTCTCGAACGTAACCTGTATTTATATAAATATGTTTTTTTCCTGGTTTGATAGACCAAGTGTAGCCGAGACCCCGAGTCTGTCTTCTAGATCTTTAGATTTCTCTTGTTTTCCATCGACCATGCCTCTGAAATAACCTGTCTTTAACACCTGCTGCTGCTGCTGCTGTGCACCCACCCCCCTCCTCCCCTTAAAAAGGAATGAATTGTATAATCATTAACGTTTGGCGAGAACTCCACTGGTGGGAGCCGTACTATCTCATTCACTTTGGTAAAACTTTGAGATTTATCTACACTTATCAGCCCAGCATGGTATTTCTCCCTAAATCCTGGCTTAAAACGAAAATGGTCTGATTTCAGATTTATCCCGCGGCCTGAACGTATGTCTGGCATGACGGAGACCCTGTGCGGGTAGTTACCACCTGATTGCCTTGTCTATATTGATCAGTCATTGCTTTCTTAATTTGAAGAGTCATACGACAGCCTGAGAAACTAGCGTCATTACATTTCAGCGTAGAAATTTCACTGAAACGTGGGAAACCTGCAAAAGCGATTAAGCACAGTGCGATATTCCTGCGAACTGTAGTGTCCGTAGAATCTGAAAGCTTAAGACACGTTCTTTAAAGCCTGAACAGGCCAACTTGGTTTGTGTACCACAGGTCGTGAAAATGTTCCCTTGGAAGTTTCTAGAATATTCTTAATAAAAGCGCTGTGCAGTGCACTGGAACAACAGGGCGTAAAAGCATGGACCCATTTAATAGCATAATAAACATTGTTTATGGATTGTTTCTCTTCCATGAACTGTAGAAAGAAAATACACAAGTCCATAGATTTTGCGGGGAAAACAGAAACGCTTTACGAATCTTGCCCAGGGTCTTGAGGTGTGCATGTATGAAGAAACTGTCGTATAGCCGCCTTGGCTGTCAACACAATGTCCGGTAACGTGTCTTTTGAGGGATGGAACTCAATGTCCACGGAATGCTTATATTCATCCGCAGACCGTGCCCCGACCCAGAGATTCATTTCTGCAATGAAAAGCGGCAGTATCAGCCTGGATATGCACAACAAATACTTAAATAACAGAGTGTGCAAGATTATCTGCTGCTGGAATGAACTTAACTCTCCTGAACCAGAGGTGTTTGTACGGATTTTTTTTTTTAGTGTGTGTGTGTGTGTGTGTGTGTGTGTGTGTGTGTGTGTGTGTGTGTGTGTGTGTGTGTGTGTGTGTGTGTGTGTGTGTGTGTGTGTGTGTGTGTGTGTGTACAATTTCCCGTTTATATTTCATATAGAAGTAATGAAATAAGTAACTGCAAAATCTAAATACGGAACTTCCATAGCACAAGTTAATTACAAAACCCCAAGCAGTTATACTGGGGCCACTATATATAATGTACGACTTGCAGCTAAAAATAACGTTTTAATGCCATGGACTACGGGAGCCTATAAGGACCACAAATAATAATGATAAATAAATAAACCCCTTAATTTCAAGTTTTTCTCGAAATTTTGACTTTTGAATTGTGAGATACAAATCTCGAAATTTCGACTTTTATCTCAAAATTTTGACTTTAAAAAGTCTAAATTCCGATTTTTTTCTGGAACTTACGACTTTTAAGAGTCGAAATTTCGACCTTTTTAAGCTTGAATTTCGACTTAAAAAGTCCAAATTTCGACTTTTTCCTTGACATTGCACCTTTTTTAAACTCGAAATTTGAATATGAACTTCCGAAAGTCGAGAATTCGACTTTTTTCGAAATTTTCATTTTTTTTCCTCGAAATTCCGACATTTTTAAGCTGAAATTTTGACTTTTAAAAAAGTCCAAATTTCGACTTCTAAAATTCGAAATTTCAGCTTTAAAATGTCGAAATTACGAGTTTAACAAGTCGAAATTTCAAAAAAGGGTGAAATTTCGAGTTCTCAAAAGTGGATATTTCGACTTCTTAAAAGTCTTAATTCAAGCTTCAAATAGTCGAAATTTTGGGATAAAAAGTCGCAATTTCGAGATAAAGTCGAAATTTCGAGAAATATTCCAAAAGTACGAGATTTCAGATCTAAATTTCGAGAAAAAAAATCGAAATTACGAGTTTCATTTTTATTTTATTTTATTTTATTTTTTTGTGGTCCTTATAGGCTTCCGTAGTAGACTGACACCTGAAAACACTCGAAATTAAGAAGCTCCTAAACATTTACAAATCTCCTCCGTGGATTTGTAAACACACACCTACCCCAGACCTCCACAGTGGATCGTGAGTGAACTTCAGCACAAGCCTCCTCAGTGGGTTTATGGTTTGCTGATCAGTATAACCTCCTCAGTGGGTTATAACCAATTATACGCATACATACGATTATCTGAGTTAACCTCGTCAGTGAGTTCTCTTGTATAACATCCTTTATATCAGCATTTCATGTCAACAGCTTGTCTCAAAGTTTCACATTTAAACACCATGAGCAATTCCCCAGTGAGTCCAGACACAATCCTCGAAAGCCCGGTCGTTCAGGCAATACAAAATCTGTCTTAAGAGCGACCATCCTGAACCTTAACCTTTTACCTGTAAACACCCTATGACGAAATTTCCCCGGTATCGCAATACCTGCCTTATCAGGAAGCAACCTCCAATCCCACACAAACCACGCTAAATGTTTACCATCTGGGCAAATGAGAGGCCAACAAGACACGTTTGTGAAACATAGATGTCCCCCTACCGTCATTATATTCGCCCTCATTACCCTGTTGATAGTACTAAATGGGGCAGTCATGACCTTGGGAAGTGGATACAGAAACCAAATTCACTAAAGTGGCCTCGCAACCTCGGAGACTAGGTCAAGGTCACCGTTCTTTGCAGTTGATCTAGCCCTAATAGAAGACTATGAAAATCTACAAATAAAAGCTCTGGCGCCAAAAAATCTGCAGTTATTAAGCAGAAACCCAATTCAGTAATGCGGCTCTGTGACCTTGGCTTGGGAATTGACTCAAGGTCACCCATTTCAAAACATGGCCTAGCTCTTATACAAGGCTATATTACTGTGTAATATAAAGCCCCAGGTCAAAAACGATTTTACTTATCATGCTGAAACGAAGTTCACTAATTGGACTCTGGGTGGTGATTTTGGAAATTTGGTCAAGGTCATGAATCTTCTAAGCAGACCAAGCCATAATTATTAATAATAGTATTAATAATCATATGGCTCTCCGCTTTTCTGTCGCGGTCCTGTGTAACACCGGTGTCCTAGAAAGGGAGGTGGGGTTGGGGAGGGAGTTGAGGCAGTGAAAACCATGGTAATCCTCATCAGCTTGTGCTGCCATGTTTTCCAAGACCAGAGCCGAGGCCAAGGGTCCACCACACACTCTCTCACAGCTATGGTGGCCCCCTGGTTCTGGGTATATTCCCCTACACCCATCGCGTGTACTCTCTTTCTCGGGAGACAGAAACTTTCCCTCACACACCCTATCCCCACCTCTAAGGCTCCGGCATTTCCCATGAGAGCCCCAATGGGAGCCTTTATACCATTCCCTTTCCTCCCTGTACTCTGGAATTCTAATTTACCCTGTTGCTGTCTAACTCGATCATTTCATTTTTTTTCTCCCAGCATCCTCCCAGGTAGTCCTGTACACTTTTAGAACCTTTCCTGCCTCCAAAAAGCCACCCTTCAAACCTTAAACCCATAGTACACGTTCTTCTTCCTCTAAACACCGAACTCCTTCTGAACCCTTGTAATTATAATCTTCCCGGTTCCACTTTGGGAACAAATCTTCCCTTATCTCTCTGCATGCATCATACCACAACAGCCAATGATCCACCGTCTCATCTGCCTATTGTCTACACCCCTTGCGTTTTCCATTACCACCTATTGTCCACTTCTGTTTTCTCCTTTCTAGATTGAATACTCCTGTCCTACTTTGAAAAAGAAGCTTGGATCCCTTCCCCACCATCCCAACACACTCTTTTCGCTTGTGTTTTCCGATGCCTTGCATGCTTTTAATGTACTCTTTTTCCCTGACTCTTCTTTTCCAGTCCTCTTTCCACCCCTCTGTAACATTCTTACCTATGTAGGCCTACACATTCCAATCATCTACCTCATCATATCACTTCTTTGACCCATCTTGTTTGTTCCTTGACTACCTCACTGTAGACTTTCCTGCACCACCTGTCTTCACCACTTACTGCTTGTAGATACATCCAGTACTTTAACTTTGCTTTAGTAATCCTGTCTGTGATTTTATTCCATCCTAACTCTTCTAGGACTGCTTCTGTTGATGTGTATGGTGGTACTCCCAGTATCCATTTCCCCATCTCATTTTTTGCTTTTTCCATTCCCTGGATATCTCACTTATTGAAATCGCATCTAAGCAATATATCATTCCTGATATTGTAACTATGTCCCATAATACTATTGCTGTGTACGCTATGTTGAAACTGTTTAGTAACATGGCTTTTATTACTCTTTTCTTACTATTCACTTTGTCTAACCTTCTCCACCTGATACCTGAACATGGCTTTACCCCGTTGCTTTTATTTAATGCCTAGGTATTCATACTCGCCGACCTCCCCAATTTTGATCAACTATTCTCTACCATCTGGAACTTGGAACTGCCCTATTCTCCATGATTTATTCCGGTCTGGTTTCCTCCCAAGAGACATGACTTTACTCTTATCCTAAGAGGCGAGTGAAGCTGGCAGAAAATAACTTAAAACTTAGCAGATAATAAGGAAAGTGAGTCAGAGCTATGGTTTCAATGCAAAGCTAATACTTTCCAACCAAACTGATAAAAATTCACTACATTTTGTTTCATTCATAGTGGAAGTGATTTTAGCTCCGCTCACTTGTCAGTCAGCTGAGCTTATCTTATGGGTCCTCCGTCCCTCGTCCTTCGTCCGTCTGTCAACAATTCACATTATCGACTTCTTCTCCAAAACCGCTGGTCAGATCCACTTCAAACTTGGTGGGGATGTGCCTTGGGTAAGTTTCTACCATCTTTGTTCAAATGGTCACGATCCAGTGATTTGAGGATTTTTAATGATTTTTTTTTTTTTGTTGATTTTTTTTTGGGGGGGTGGGGATCTTAAAAAATCTTCTTCTCCGAAACCGCTCAGCCAATTACTTTGAAATTGAATAGCGATACTTCTCGGGACCCCCAGACCTTAATTTGTTCAACAGGTGGCGGTGCGATTTTTTTCTATTTTTTCAATGAACTTTAATGTGTTTTTGCTATTTTCGACTTTTACTCCAAAACAATCTCTCAGATTGTGCTGAAACTTGGTGGATATGTTCTTTGTGGAAGGGTCACACAAGGTTGTTCACCAGGTTGCGTTGCTATGGATCTCTATTTTTTAACGAATTTTTCAATCCGTGTACTTGTTGGTCAGTACTTATATTCCTCTTGTTTACCATGTAAGTCAATGGGAATTGCAATGGTAATTCAAATTTTCGACCTCATCTCCAGAACCGTTAACCAGATTCACTTCTAATTTGGTGGGGATGTGTCTTGGGTGGGTCTCTACCAAATTTCTTCACATTGTCATGGTCCAGTGATTTTTGGATTTTAAATGATTTTTTGGGGGGTGGGGGAAGGGGGGAATCTTAAAAAATCTTCTCCGAAACTGCTTGGCCAATTACTTTGAAATTGAAAAGGGATACTTCTGGGGACCCCCAGACCTTAAGTTGTTTAACAGGTGGCGCTGCGATTTTTTTCTATTTTTTTATGAATTTTTGTGCGTTTTTGCTATTTTCGACTTTTTCTACAAAATGGTCTCTCAGATTGTCTTGAAACTTAGTGGATATGTTCCTTGTGGAAGGGTCACACAAGTTTGTTCATCAGGTGGCGTTGCTGTGGATCCCTTATTTTAACGAATTTGTCAATCCGGTTACTTGTTGGTCAATGCATATATTCCTATTGTTTACTATGTAAGTCAATGGGAATTGCAATTGTAGTTTACATTTTCGACCTCATCTCCAGAACCGTTAGCCAGATTCACTTCAAACTTGATGGGGATGTTTCTCGCGTATGTCTCTACCAAATTATTCAAATGGGGATTGCAAAGTCATTAGGGTTTGCAATGCAAATTGACAATTCTTTACTTCTTCTGTGAAACCATTAGCTAGATTCACTTCAAACTTGGAGGAGGCGTTCCTTGGGTGGGTATCTACCATGTTTGTTCAAATGGTCACAATCCGATGATTTTTGGATTTTTTAAATGATTTTTTTGTTCATTTTGTGGCCAAATCTTCAAAAGTCTTTACTCTGGTATATGCTCAGCCAATTGGTTTGAAATTGCATAGGGACACTTCTGGGTATGAGGGTGATACATGTACAGCAGGTGAGTGACCTTGACCCCATTTCCAATGTCACAGGACGAGGTGCATGAAATTCACTGTTATAATGGTAACTTGAGAACTATTAAGGGCAGCACATTCGTATTGCACATGCTAGTTGCCCTTAATAAGTGCCAGACTTAGACAATAGATGAGTGACCTTGACCTCATTCCCAAGGTCATAAGGCCACTTGCTCAAATTTCAATGTTCACCTGACAAGTTGAGAGCTATTTGAAGTTGGACCTTGATGTGGAACATGATGGTAGTCCTGAGCAAAGGCCAGACTTAGACAGTACATGGGTGACCTTAACTTCATTCCCAAGGTCACTGGGACCCAGACACTTACGTGAATTTTACCTTTCACTTTGTAACTTGAGAACTGTGGAAGGTAGGACTTTGATGCTGAACTTGTTGTTGGTCCTGTATTTAGGAAAGATTGAGACTGTATATTACTAATCTTGACCTCATTCTCAAAGTCAAAGGGCCACTAACATTAATTTTACTGGTCGCATGATAAACTGAGAACTATTTGTAATGTGACTTTGATCTTGCACATGGGGATGGCCCTCTATGAAAGTTAGATTCAGAATAAGTCAGTGACCTTGACCTCATTTCCAAGGTCATAGGGCAACTTAGCTGAGCACAGGACTGTCACAGTCCTCTTGTTTTGTACATTGTCTGCTGGCAACAAATTTCATCTTGAGACGTACCGTCATCTTGCAGGCAGTCTGAAAATTTATTTTAAAACTTACCCAGCGTGAATCCAAATCCAGCCTCTAGATGCAGCCTGTCCGCATGTACTTATTATCCTTAAAAAATACATGGTTTTGATCCATTTTGGATCAAAACCGTGTACAAGTGAGGGTTCGGGCAAAGATAGCTATTTTAATATATACAAATATCTGATACGATCTCTAGTTCATCAAAACATAATTTAAATTATATAGGCCTATCTTTCAAAGTTTCGCATTAATTTCAGTTCGAAGAAATCCTTTCCAAGATACAGGTAGGCTGTAGACCTATGGAATTTTAAGTGATATGGCTAGTTTATCATTAGGGGGCCCGCTTTGTACGGGTTTTCCCAAATTTACAAAAAATTCACCTGTTGTCATTATTTTCTTCAGGTCACGCTGCATTGGGGCCAATTTTATGGGCGAACAAACAAGCAAAATGATCTGCCCATTTTTTTGCTTATTGTACAAAATCTGAGTGTCACAGACGGGACAAAGTGTTAACTTGATTTTGGAGGTTGAGGCATTTAACTGTCCAAAACTCTGCTCTGTTTGCAATTCCTCAATATGTTATTGCCCACAATTTGATAACATGTGTCAATTTTGACAGACACCTTACGTCTTCAACTGTGAGTATTTTTTAAAATGTAATTAGTAGCGTTCCCGACGGGACACATTTTTCTGTATGGCCTCGATTAAAAAAAAATAATAATAAGATAACTTCTCTCCTGGAGCTTTGTACAAAATACATGGATCGTATAAAGATACATATTATAATGATTTTGAATAATTTATGGTAACACGTTTATTAAAAAAAAAACTTCAACTCATATCAAGATTAAGAAATGTCCCATCCACGACATTAATTAATGTTCTCAAATTCTTGATTACAATTTGATAACATGTGACATATGAAACTACTACGTACTACTTGGCAATCCAGGTGAAATAAATATGTTTAAAATAAAATAAATATAGCATAACAATCAAAAGGAGTGAGAGAGTTGTATCATATATCCAAGACCTGGGTCCCACCACTGCAGTGAGAGTGTATGGTGGACCTTTTGCCTCAGCTCTGGTCGGGCTGTATTAAAAAAAAAAATGCTATCAGAAAGGCAGGTTTTGGCTTGATTGTGGAGAACAGTGTATGCTTTGAGCTCAGATGAATATTATCAAGGTATGTATACTTGCACCGGTATACACAGTGGTTCAGCTGGTGTCAACACTGGGTGCGCTCAATGATATTGCAAGTAACACTATGCAGAGCTGGTTGCCATGGCAATTTGCTGAAAAAATTCCTATTCATGCTCATATTTTCTGGTGTTTATTTGATGTAAAAAATTGTAACAAACATTTTGGTGTATAATACCTGTATGTTTATAATCCATATAATGCCCTGCAAGGGGGTAGCACTGTTTGTTAGGTTTTCACAGGTTGAATTGTTGGCGTGAAACCATGTAGGTTGGGTGCGTACGGGCTGTTGTGCTTTATTACAACTTTGACGCGCTTCGATCTCATTCACTTCTTGGAGCAGATAGTACTTCCGGTTTGACGTGTGCTTGTGCAAGAAAAATTGACCTGATATTTTGTTGTTGTTGCTTATTTGATTTCACGCACAAGGGAACAGTAATTAATATGCCTAAAGAAAGTAAAGAGAACCTGAGAGATAAGCTTGATGGAAATGAACTTGATTTGAGTCTCAGTAATTTGACCACAGTGCCCGTGAAGGAATTGGTAAGTTAAATCATTGTTTTATCGCCCGGCGGAGCTCACTGGGTGGCTCGGTGTCGTGCTGCCGGTGTCCTACGTGCTGCACTTCAGTCAACATGTTGACAGATATTTCACTTTATTGTGAAATCATACAGTGCTATGTGAGCGGATCGCCTAATTTCAATGCTGACTGCAACTTGCTGCAATTTGGTGAAGCATACATGATTAAAAAAATGCATGAAAAAGCATAAATAAACAATTGAAAATTAAAAGATATGTTTTTAATTAATCACGACAAAAACAGCTGATCGACCCTACCGGAAGCTGACGGAAGCTTCCAAAGATACTCGAATCAGGGACGTGCTATATATGGACTACCAACGGCGGGGCCCCCTTTGTACCATCTATGTTGCCGCTGCTCAAGTGATCGGGTGTTTGAGCGAGCACCTTCAGTCCTGAACAAACACAACTCCACGGTCCGCGCTGGCCGCTGGCAGTCTCGTGGGCCAGGTCACGCAATGAAAGGCGAGAATAATCGTGTCACCGACTGAAATGTGCAAAATTTTTCACCGTGTTCCACATTTTAAAGTCGAAATTTAGCGTTACGCCGGACTCGGCTACAAGAAATGAAACCACCATCATGATTCTACCGGCAAACACTATCCATCTAAAACTACATTTTGTATTGCTAATTACGGAGTAAGGAGTTATTACGCACGCAAGTTGTCTAACTTTGCATCATTTTGGACAGAAAAAATGCAAAAACTAGCCCTTTTATCGGCCGATTTCAACGAAAAACACATCGATGGACTCCCATGGTTCTGATTCAAACGATGAGATGGTTGCGCACGCATAAAACACTCCGTTTTTGAACTTGGTACAATAGCACACCTGATGTAAGTAACCCGATACAACCGAATACGGAAACATAGATGGAACAACAATCGGACTGAGCAGGGGGGATTAACTTGAGCGGCGCTACTGAACGCGCTTTGTAGTCGTCGCGCCCAGTTGACCACTAAAGGGATTAGCGCTCCCGTTGGCAGTCCATCTATAGCACGTCCCTGCTCGAATAGTGTGTATTCGGAGGTGCTATATGCATCGCTCAGCGACCAGCGAGAAGGCACCACGCTGGGTGACGGCCCACTGGGACCACGGCGGTTTCACTCATAGAACCTTTGATGCGCCGCTGGTGAGAGGTCCTTCTCGATGATACGTCCATGCCTTAGTTAACTCCACCCCCCCCTCCCCAATTTAAAACTGACAAAGCACAAGATAGCTCTGAACATGGACATATAGTTATAGACAATGTCATGCATGACACTGTGTATACTCATAAATAAAGTACGTACCCCTGGGCCTTGCTTCAGTGTAGACATAGTCAAATCCTATATAGGTGTTCATAATCTTTTGGTTTAATTTAAAACTTGTTTTATTTCTTGAAAGAAAAAAAATATCATTGCCATTTGTAGGTAAATTCACATAAAATTCAAATGCCATTTCCTCTATATTGATTTCTATCATTGGACAGATTTTTGTTTAAATAACAAAATGCTTTTGGAATTACATTTTTATGTCAAAAATTTTTCAAGATATTAAGAAAATAAGATTTCCAATATTGGCCAATATGTCCTCACTCCTGCATACAAAAAAAGTGTGACCAGGGACTGTGCAGGCAGGGTGGGGTGAAGGTATGAATACGCCATTGCGGCCAATCAGGGGCAGGTTACCGCACTAAATAGTTCTTGGTTGTCTTGTGCTGACACCTTTGGGGGCCATTTACCTGTAATAAACCCACTGTTTCAGCTAGACTATTACATGAACTTATCAGCCTGTTAGTGTTGTATGGTTTGACAGATATTTTTTCCATGATGAGTTTTATAAACAGAGGGCAAATCACATATTCATTCACAGTGATGTAATGCTGGCAAGCCATGCTCGGAGCACGTGTTTCCTGGCTATGACAGGTAAACACTGGCATAACTTTTGATTCTATCTATAGACTCGCCTTTTTTATCTTGAATGTTTTCAATGAAAGGTGTCTGCACAACACCAACTGCATACTTTATTTTAAAAAGTGACACAACAAAAGTTATTCGCATTTATGCTAATATGAGAATATACAGTAAATATAATGGTGGTTTCATCCCTGAAGGAAAACTGATGCTGACAGATGAAATTTAAAAATTTCACCTTCGTGTCAAATTTATTTGCTCTAAATGTTGCCTTACCACTTATATTTGTCAGATCAAACCATTTGAGATGGCTATCTTTATTTGTTTATGTAAAATAAAACAATTAAATTGTGTCAATTGTTCACAATAGGGTACATTGCTGGATTTTCATGTATTAACCAAAACAAACAATGATATTTTTATATTTTGGGAAAAAATGAAGAAAGAGTGACTTTTAAATTGATATTCAGGTTAAATTCTCCATTCTAAAAGAAGTTTGAATGGGGATGAATGATTTTTCAAAGGGAAATATGTTGAAATTGACTTTAATCCTTGCATATTTAAAAACAGCTGAAAAAGCCCCTAACTACTTGATAAATGAAGATGGAAACTAGGAAAGATTACAAAGTGATCATGATGATTTTGTAACCACTTGATGGTAGAAATAAGACTGACATATATGTGTACTAACAAGTGTCTATCATCAATAATTAAAATTTTATTAGAACAACAATGAAGCAGCTTGTACCACTCATCAGCCATCATTTTTAAGAGGGGGGTGGTGGTATCAAGGTCAATGTAGGCTCACTGACCAGGTTTTTTCTGGCAAGCTGTATTATTTTGTTACAAACAGATAATAATAATGTAACCCAAGTGAAAAAATTGAGATGAAATCAAATTTTTTAAGAAAAATATTGAATTTTATTGATTGGTGGGGTCAGATCAAAACACTTAAAATTGCATTGGGAATCCATTGTGATAGTGCAAGTTATATTTCCAAAAGTATACCAGTTAGCTGAATTTTCTTTTCACAGTATTACACTTGTATGGGTCAGTATTGCATATGCATAATTAACATGAATATTAATTGTCATTTGCATAATGAACAAGTGTTCCAGTTGAGTGAGCAGAAGTGGCAGACCTTTTCACACCTCCACAACACTAGAGAGTGGGGCTGTTCTGCCGTCAGTCTCCTGCCTTGTATCACATTTTGTAGTCAACAGAATATTTTAAATCAACCATAAAAGATAGATTTGATATAGTTTATAAATTAATAAGTAAATGGGGCAAACAGCAAGCAAGAGCTAGTTTGGGAAGTATAGCACTTTTTTTTCTGAAGTATGTAAATTACAATGACATACTTATCAAAATGATATGCTTGACCGTGTTTTTCTTTTACCTGCCCAAATCATTTTTATGTGAAAAAATAATAACCAATATGGGATAAATTTCAAGAAAATTCATTTTAAGTTAATTTAGTACATGACAAATTCCATTTTAGAATTTTTATTGGCACGGTAACTTGAGCAGGCAATAGTAAACACTTAATGACAAGCTACAATTTGAATGTTAAACACAGGAAAAAAACCAAAGTTGTACTAATACTTTTATTTAAAATAAAATAAAATATATTCAAAATACCACATAGTCAGATGCACTGTTCATTTTTGCATGATTGAAGTGTCATCACAAATGTCATCACATGGTCCATATCACACATACATGAAAACAATGTAAACACTGGTCTGATATGCAGTGATTTTTCATTAAAAAAACTTTGTCCAATGTAGTCAGCTGCACTATTCATTGTTCATTTGTGTCATCACATATAGTTCACATTAAGCTGATAAAAAAAATCTAAATTCTGTATGAAAATAATGACCATCATCACATGGTTCTTTTCACACATATAAAAATAATATATATGCTGGTCTAATATGTACTGACTGTTCATAAAAGAAACATACTTTTGAAATATTGAAATATCACACAATTCACATTTAGCTGCTAAAACTAATTGTAATACATGTACATGTAGTTGCTGTAGTGAATGTTCAGACATAATTCAATATAATAATACTTCTAAATCTGTTATCACACAGTTCATATTATGCTGATAAAAATGTAATTCATGCTTTAAAAATTGGTGATTGTTCACTGAATATGGGAAATATAAAAATATATACACGTTGAGACTAGAATTTTTTAAATCTTATCACATGCTCAGATGAATGTCACAATATCACAAATGTCTGCAGCACATCATGATTCATGTAGACACTATACAACTCTGGATCTTGATTCTGAAAAAAAAAAAAAAGAGAAAAAAACATTTAAATTAATGTTTATGATGAGACTGTAAATTTATAAATAACTTGAGTCTTGTTACATTTTGCAAAAATGGAAAAAAGGAAAGAAAATAATAATTAGATAAAACATGTTTAAGGAAGAATTTCATTTATGAAAAACAGAATCATTACCTTTGAAATTTCCTGGGATATTACTTTAAGGTTCTGCCTGGAATGGCTGGATAAATCATGCAGCCATTACAGACAAGTCAACTGAAATCAACAAAACTTTGATCCACTGTAGCTCTTTTAATTTGCAAACTACATTAATATAAATAGCAGCTTTAAATTACCCATCAAAAGACCTTAGCATTGATATATAACATTCAATATACTTTTCATCAAAAAGTTTGGAAAATCACTGATCAACTTATTACCAGGAGTGAGAGTGTACTTCTGCCAGTACCGGCGACACACAAGCCGATGGCCCGTGAAACACTGGACAAGGTGAAACTACCGTCTCATCAGGAAAAAAATCATAAAGTGATTTTTCTGGACTGCTTTGGTCGATTTTCTTGAAATAAAGACCAAATAAAAGCTCTTTCTGTTGAGAATTCAAATATTTATGTCAAATCTTATTTATAATAATGTCCAAAGGGCCGTGAGTGAGGAAAGCAAGTTGAAGCACACAACCAGTACTGGAGATACAGGCACCATGCGACAGCAAAGTCTGATTCAACTGTGCTCACTTTATCACTTTCCTCGATCTTTTTGTTTCAGATGAATGTTACTACTTCAAAATTTTCCTAACAGTTGAAATATGATCAATTTAATACAATAGCTTAATAATATCTGGTTAATTTCTATGCGCAATATGGCCTACTCAGTGCAGGTAGAGTGGCAATATGCCTGCAGGCGGGCATGCGATTTGTGTCCCACAGCAGAATTTCGCCCCGGTCGAACTCTTTTTTGCACAAGCCATAACTTTTCTGTGTCCAGTCCAATTTTCATAAAATAAAAAGTATTTGAAAGATTATTTCGTAAAGAATCGATAGTTTTAATAACAAGAAAAACGTTTATTTCCTTACCTTGAATTTATGTCTCTGAAGTTGACCCTAATCTTCACTCGTCAATTTTTGATGGTTGGTCGCCTCGAAAAAATTCAAAATGGCAGTGGTGGAAAGAAGCACGCTGATTGGTCAATCCAGCAATGCATCATCACTATTGCTACTACTATAATGGGTTTATGAATGGAAACATATGTAGTAGGTTAGGGGTCAGCACAAAAGGCGCGTCACACTTTCACACATCAATCCTCGAAGACAGGTGCAATCATCGCGCACCACTCGGGTTTGATGGTACCTACCATTGGGGAGCAGGCAGTGCCTATATTAACCCCTGTCATGACAACATCGATTTGCAGCATGCATCCTGGTGGATGCTGCAAACATTGGACATTCTTTGGAATCCAGTCTGGGTTTTCAGAAATGAAAAGTATGGCATGTATTATCAGATTGCAGATGAACTACGCACTATCACAGGTTGCGATATCAGTTATTAATTTGGTGTCCGTGTACTTAAGATTAGTTATTTTCCGCTTTAGTATAGTATCCTTAGGCTCTGTAGTCTTCTTCATGTGCCATATTGGTATTTCTGGTTCTCCCAAGATGGCGCTCCTCGCAATGCATTCTCACTCTGGCTTTGAAGTTGAGCATGAATGCCACGGTCACCAACAATCCTCACCAGCTCAACCGGTTAGAGAGGGGGCTATGTGAAAGGGTTCGGCCGTATGGGTTCAAATCCTGCACAGGGTAGCGGGAGAGGTAGCCCAAAGTGGGGTGTTGGGGGGTACCCCCAACATAAGAAAAAAAAAGGGGGGGGGGGGGAGAACCCCACCAAAGAAAAGAGCCCTCTTTGGCAATAAAGTAAAATCGAAAGCTCCAAAATCGGGACTGCATGAATCCAAAGAAGCTCCAAAACATTTTACCTAGAATGATCTAAAATATCACATCACTCCCATCTATAGTATGGGGAAATAAGTCAAGGAGGAAAATTATGCATCCTTGGTTTTTGTTTTCGTGCAATGTAGCGAATTTAATTTGCATTTTCACCAATCATGGTTTGTCAATGGTCCTTACGGTAATACCATGCCTTGGCGGAAAGTATGGTGTTTTAACCAATCATGGCCCTCCTTTGTGGAAAGTGCAACCCTATAAGGTCTCCAGTAGCTACCATTTTGGACCCCGGGGAAAATAAGTGCTGTATGTATGCTGACCATAAAAGCAAGCTTTGGTGGCAATTATCAGTAATAGACATATTTTCAGCCCAGTTTTAACCATACGGACCACTCTATTTTTGCTGACACCTGCTTTATATAGCCTATACCTTTCATGCCAGTAAGTCAACCTGTCAGAATAGAAATAAACAGAGTTATAATTTTGTAGCTCATCAGAACATGCAAAAGGCTTACAAATTTATAAATTATACATCACTATGTTCCTTACATTTTGTTACACCAAATAAAGACCATAAAGTGTGGGCATGAATGGGAAATTTTTCAAACAAATTGTAATGGCACCCAGCTCCGTGTATTACTACATGTAGTTGCAATTTCATTGTGCAGACATATATAATGATGAACACAGCTGAACCCACTGTATTCAGGTACCAGTGTGCATACCTTGATAATATTTCCTTGAGCTCAAACAATACATTGTTTTCCACTATCAATCACAACAGATACTGCATTTACTTAGTACATTTATCATTTTATTTCTAAAGTAAGTTTGATTTATATTTTCATGCATTTTAAACAGTACGTTCTCCTGTTTGAAACTTTGTTTCTCAGTAGATGGGTGTGTGTGATAACAGTACATCCTGTCACTGACTGTTATATGCAAGCATTTTTTGATAGATATGAAATGGAAGATTGATTGCAAGAAACAAATAACATTGTAGCACTTAACTCTTGTTTGTTCTTGCAGGCTGCTCTGCCCAAGGCCACTCATTTGGACCTGTCCTGTAACCAGATCACAGCGTTACCTGTAAGCATATCTGAGCATTTGTTCAAATTTGAGCACAAACACAGAAACAATTTATATGCTGCTTATCTTATTTCATGAAAAAATAATTACATGATCCATTTGAGTAAGATATGTGCTCATTGTACGTGTTACTGTGTCGTTGTTGAGTATACAGAACTTGCCCAGGTTGTCCCACACAAGCTAGAGACTGATTGACAGTGAGAATATTACTCAAGTCTGTTTCTTTCATCAGTGCAATGCATTTTTGTTACCATTCTGTCTCCACAGCTGGATAAGTCTTTCCATGTTACACCACCAAAAGCAACTACAGTCTGTCTGTACACCTACTGGTACCCCTGAATTTAGTTTTACAGATAACACCATACTTCTCTTTGCCTTACCAACTCAAACAATTTTTCAAATAATGATCTGAAACAATGAATATATGTTTTTCCTTCATGAAAACTGCTTAAAATATCTTATGAGGTGGGAGGCAAAAGCAAGAGCCTGAACACATTTAAGTCACCTGTGCCTGTTTTGGGTCAAAAGGCTATTTGAATGCCAATGTTTTTGATTCCCAACAACAAAGAACAGTGGTCCCTTTTGTTCTTTGCCAAGTTGTTGGGAATTTTTACTACCAGATGCTATGTATCTTCAGAAAGTCCTTTTCCCATCACCAGTGTGCCAGGCAGACCAGTGTGCAGGTAGACTGAGTGGGTCTTGTGCATTGTGACACAATCATCTTGCACTTAGTTTTCACTCATAACAATTAAGAGGGCCAACCTGGCCCTGTTTTAGATTCACATTCAGGCACAAGACCTAGCACCTGTCCAAGTTATTGTGTACAGATTGTAATGACCTCACCATGTTGTAAATACATGTAGTTAAGTGACCTCGGCTGTTCATGGCTTTTCCACTCAATCCCACAAATACAGTATTATAAGTATTTTTTTCTGAAGGAAAAACATATAAATTGTTTCATATCATTATTTGAAAAATTGTGTGAGTTGGTAAAGCAAAGAGAAATCATATAGGCAAGTGCATTTAAATATAAAGCTATGGTGTAATCTGTAAAATTAAATTCAGGCGTCCCATTAGATCTTCACTCACACTGTACATAAATGTGCACGTGCACCAGGCATTATATGCTTTCCTTACCTATATGTTTAAAAAATACAAAGTTTGAAAATTCATAATTTGATTTTTTTGTTGCTGCATTTTCACTGAGAGGTGTATGAAAGCTGAAAGCAAAAACAAGAAAAAAAGCTTACATGATGTATACCAAGTAGTTCTGTGAAGATCAATGAGAAGTTTCACTTAAAGGTTTAAAAACTTATTAAAACCACCTAAACTTGGTGTCATTGTAATAACTAGAGAGTTTAAAGATAAACAGCGAAGTCTGTATCTGTGCATCTATTTATCAGTAGTTCAGCATTAGAACTGGCCGAACATGGCACTCTTGAGTAAGGGTTCCATAGTTTACATACACACACACACAGTGTCACACCAAAATTGAGTGTCATTGTATGTGCTTTCTGACAGATTTTACAATGTAAATGAATCGTTTCTCTTGCAGGATGCCTTTTGTACATTGACACACCTGGTGAAGATAGATCTCAGCAAGAATGCCCTCACTCAACTACCTACCAGCATCGGGTCGTTGCAGAGGCTGCAGTATCTGGACCTGTACAGCAACCAGCTCACCTCTTTGCCAGTTGGCATCTGCTACCTGAAGAACCTTAAGTGGTTAGACTTGAAAGACAATCCTTTAAATGAACATTTAAAGTCAGTGGCAGGAGACTGTCTTGATGATGTGCAGTGCAAACGATGTGCTTTGCAGGTGAGTGTGTGGTTGATCTGCAGTGCATGGTAGTCTGTCATGTAGGAGACAGGTGGGTCAGTGATGTGACATGCAGGTGAACATCTTGATGATGTGCAGTGTGAAATATCTATATACATGAGTATGTATTTATGGGTGTCTTTGATGTGCTGTGTCAAAGATATTCCATATGTGTGCACTAGATAATTACCTTACACGCTGACAATACATGGAACTTAGTCTGCTGTTAAATGGACAATACATACAACTGATGTCTGGTCAGCTGGCAAATACATGTTACTGAAGTCTGTTCAGCTGGCAAATACATGCAACTGAAGTCTGTTCAGCTGGCAAGATGGCAAGTGTAAGATGTTATCTATGCCAAAATGGGAAGTGTAAATGTGTGATGTAAGAGATATGTCACAGATGTTATATATTTGACCTGAGACCAAGACAACTGAGAGTTGTCTTGGTCTCAGATTTGACGTGTACAAGATATGTCACAGTACAGATAAGCACCAAAGATGACCTGCTGTACATGTATTAACATATACAGAGCTCATTTAAAGCAAACAGCATAGAAAGAGAAATGTTACAAGACAGACTAAAATGTCAAGGTGATGAACACACGTGTCACATTTGACCTTGGTGTAAGTTATTTTACAGTATTTCAATTTATTATTTTACAGCCACACACATAACACAAGGTCATTGCATTATGCCCTTCCTTTGGGATTATTTGCTGCTTAGATTTTAATGTGAGCCCAAGCAGTTTTGTGACCTGATCTGTGACACAAATACTTTGACATCTGGGTTTCCTGCTTCCAAACATTGTATCAAAATTAAACCAAAGGAACGAATGGGAAGTTCCATGATTTAATCCTCAGATGTTTAGTCTTTAATTTTAATGGTATTTACTGATGACTAATTTTTTGTTATGTTTGGGCATATTGTCTTTTAAAACTTATACATACATACATACATACATACATACATACATACATACATACATACATACATACATACACACATAACTTTATTTCTTTACTTGTCCCAAGGGTCAGGGAAACACTGTGAATACATTTATTTTCACAGGTTCTAATGCTAGCAGTTTTTGTATTTTGCACTTTTCACTGAAATTTAAAATATACTAGTCTTGTTATAATTCCTATCTATACCATGTTAATTTTTTTTTTTTTTTTTGACTGGGTTCTTATTTTGATGGTTTTGAAGTAGCCACAAATGAGCAAAAATAAAAACACAGTGAAATTAAATGAATTCGGTAACTAAAAATAACTCATAAAATTTTCTTCTCATATTTATGTGTAGTGACATTGTGATATCATAGTAATATAATGAAGCTTAAAGTGTGAACATGTACCTGAATCAACTGCGCATAAACTTATGATGAAGATAATGAAATTTGACACCAAAATTGCACTTGGCAGTCATTAAACAGTAAAGGGACCAAAAGGAGATATGCATATTAAATTCCCGCCCCAACTGCATACCTGATTGCCTAGTCTCGCTTGATGAGGTATGATGAGATAAGGGTCGGTACCTGTGGGGACCAGCAGGATGTTACTAATTTTTTGGAAATACAGAATATTTATTAAAGGCATATGGAAATTTTTCTTACATACATGTATGGCTGGGGAAGTACTAGAAGAATACCAGTTTGGCATTTGTGAACTTAGATTTCTCAAAATTTGCTAATTTTATGAGAAATGATCATATGGCCTGTCTGTGACAGTGATGCCACCCACACATCCCCTGTGATTGGCAGGTGTCAAACCTATGCTTCGTGGTGGAAAATTAATATGGATAATGCGTATTGCAGAGTTTCATGAGAAACAGTTGTATTAACAGAGTTCAAGGATAAAATCAGTTACTGTGGTGATCCATTTTCTACCATGTGAAGCGACTTAATAGACATGTACAAGTAACACATGAATGTTCATATTGTATATAACTCTGGTAGGTTGTGGCCTTCATGAAACAAGTGCAATCAGAACAGGAGCGACAGAAGCAGAAGAGACTTCAACAGGAAAGAGGTGAGGTCTGTGGTAGCCATCTCCATATGGTAGCTAAACATTGAACTTTTAGTAGGAGAACTTGAATGGTGTTGATTTGCTGACATACAGATTCCTCTAAAAATGTCAGAGTTGCTGCAACACTCTTATATCATCAACAACAGAAATCTCGTAACCAAGTTCTGTATTGCCCATGCTCAGTCCTAGCAATTTTTATTTCTGCAATATAAATACAGAAAGAGTGACAGATAAATTATAAATTGTGTACTCAGCTTTATCAAGTTAGACATGCATGCATAAATTTCCCATCTCATGATTATAATTATGCAGGTATTAATGAGTGCATGCATGAGTTGTATATATTATTATATAATACATGACTGTACAATATGGAAGAATGTGTTGTATAAGCTTCTGGTATTTACTATGAATGCAATGTACTAGCTTTATCATTCAGATGTTAATGAATATATATTTTTATCAAATGTGTGCCTGCTGTACACAGACTGTGGGTGCATGTAATTTCCTTTATTGTATGTCTAGAACTAGAAGCAGCAAAGAAAGCAAATGAAGAGAAGGAGAGAGAAAGAAAAAAAGCTGAAAAGAAGGCAGAAAAAGAAAGGAAAAGGAAAGCGTATGAAGAAGCCAACAAGGCCAAACGGCATGTGGAAGAAACACTAGAAAGCCAGCCAGATGATTCAGGTATGTGCATGTCTGTGGACCCACTCTCCTTGTGATCATTACAAATTATTACTCTAGAGCTCATATGGCTCTGGAAAACTATAAACTGCTTTTATAACGTTCAACAGGCCTTTGAACATGTTGCAACTTCAGTTAGTTCCCAATGCAGGTTTTTGCAAATGTTTTGAGTAATAATGTACATAAACATTACCTCTGTTGTAAGTTTTATCAAATATGTTAAACCTAAAATTTGATTACTGCCTTCCTAAATTAGAGTAAGTTTATGTCCATTTCATGCTCAAAATAAATCTTAATTATGCCCCCTTCCTACCAGAGGAGGGACATATTGTAATCGCCTTTACTGTGTGTTTGTCCTTTCGCAATTCTTGTCCCAGTTATAATTTGTTTGTCCTTCAAATAAGATTTATGAAACTTTACACGGGTGCATCTGGACATAAGGGTGAGTCATGCACCAAAAGTAGGACACTAGGTCAAGTATCTGGGTAACAGTGACACATTCTTGTAAAATCATGCCTGGGCTACAATTCCTTTACTATTTAACTTAGGTTCATGAAACAAAAGTAGGTTACCAGGTGAAGTATCTGGGTCACAGTGATACAATTATGTAAAACTGCATTACACTTCATATCCGGGCTGTAATTCTGTTGTCCTCAAGTTAGATTAATGAAACTTTACACACAGGTGCATTTAGACATAAGTGTGTGTCATGAACTAAAAGTAGGTGGCTAGGTCAAGTATCTGGGTCAAGGTAATAACCAATTTTTATTGACTACAGTCATTCCAAAATGAGACCTGTGATTAGCAACTTGGTTATAAGCAAGGCAAGGGGGCTTGGATCCAGTAATTTCTGATTGCCTTTTGACACATAATAATTTTGCTATTTTTTAATAATATCAACCATTACAGTTACTAAATACTTCTGTTTTTTCCCTTTAAGTGTAGTTAGTTGCTTCAAGAAAAAGTCATTTAGTGACGTCCTAATGCAGGCAGAGTTTCAATATCTTTGCAAATATGTATTCATTTTGAGCTAAAAACTACAGTGATTTTTAATCATCTTGTGGACTACTGCATAGATGGTATTGAATGTTGGTAACTTTTCTTCACCAACAAATTGCACAACAGTCTTAAATGAAACTGGATTAATGTGTATCTTTGTTAACAAACACATATTAACATTTCCCCCCAGTGCTTTGAGAATTATTAGTCCAGTCTGGTACTTTTTTTCTGTTTATTTTGACTGCTTGTTATGGCATCTTTTATTCATTGCATCACACATTCTGTAGCATGTAGATCTATGGCTTATAATTAGTTCTAGCTTTGAGTTCCCATCTGGTATTAAGAGCATATTGTGGGTGTGACTGTGTGGGCATACAACATTGCCATGCCCCCTCCCGCTGTCAAGAGACTATAACAGAGAAAGTAAGAACCCAAAAGCACAGTTCAATATTGCCACTGCAAGGTGTTCATTGAAACTCTTGTAAAATACATAACTCAGTATACATTGGAAACAGTACCTGGAGTGAGTATTTTATCTTTCGCAGTTTCATACGTAGCTTAATTAATACAATGTGTTGCCAAAATTATTTTTTATATCAAGTTTATGAAAAAAAACTTGCAATCCAAATAATGAAGATTGTGAACAAATGTGCACAAAATTGTATTATGTTCTGTTTAATTTCAGACCAAGTGAAGACAGCAAATGGCGTGAAGACGGTGACACCAAAGAAAGAACAGAGTAGGTATTGCAGGAAGAGTAATCTCAATTAAAATGTCACAGAGGTCTTAACATTGCTTATTCTATATCCCACCAATGTCACACAGGTGCACATGCTATCAGTGTAGATGTCTGTACATTGGTCATACATTGTACACTCAGGTTGTCAGTGTTTCACTTTACATCTTGGTTTATCACCTGCCTCACTGGCCTGATACATATTTGTGTGCTGGCTGATTTCCCAGCAGTGGGAGTCTCTAATTGAAACAAGAAAGGATTTAATTGAGGGACAGATTTTTGTTCTGTGATATTTTTTTCCAATTTTTTTTTTTTTTTGTGTTTTCAAGGAAATGCAGATTGAAGTTGCCAGGATCAGCTATTACAAACTTGAAATCTTCGTAAGATGTAAATTATTACATTTAAAGAAAAAGAAAAATCTCTAATTTATAGTATAATGTATTACGTGTTCTTTGCAAATTGCCATGCTTCTATCATTAAAATAGTTTTTAAGTATGCCAGTTTAAAAAATTCAAATGAGACATCAGGACTAAGTGTTATTTGTGCTTTTAAGTAAAAATTTCATTATATATTGTGATAAACTACACCCCCATACAAAATAGAAAATAACAGTTTTACAGGTTTAGATGTAAAATCAGAGGCAGAGACAGCAAACTTATAACCTCACTACCCTAATCTGAAAGCTTCCATGGTTTGTCTGCATCGCTGTCTTTGCGTTTTGCTTGTAGCTGGCCTATCATGCTGCGGTGCTTTCATGGCAGCGTTGCTGGGACTGGTAGCCATCATGATTGGACTCTATTTTTACTGTGATCACAACAAGGCAGATACAATGTGCCAGACCAGCAGGGAACATGTGCTCAAATACTACCACCAGGCCCGGATAGCTTTGGAGTCGTTCACAGTCGGCAAGCAGTAACAACACCAAGCAGAATGTTCACTTGCTGTGCCAATGCCATGGTGATCATGTCGAGATGGCCATGCCATAGTGATATGCAGTTTTTGTTCGGAAGGAGTTCTGAGACTTTGTATTTCTTGTTAATATTTTCCTGTAATCTTTCTTGGATCCATGAACTCTGAGGTGTTATTTCTGAAAACAAGAGTTCTCCCACAGTAATGATGTCATAGTTCCGGTCCAACCCTTGTCTGCTCAGGAATGCCTGTAAGTGCACAGGTGATTTAATCATCATTACCATGAACTGCTATTGGTTGAATATAATATCAAAGGATATTTTTAATTGAGTATAGATATGCATCAGAATGTACAACAAAATATTCTTCACCTTCACAACTGAGTCACCAAAATTGGTGATATTTTGGCTGCTTGAGAACATCAGCCAGCAAAATCGGTGGATGCATGACATGTAGAACAACAGATTACTCAGATGCAATGCTTTAGAGTAACTGTTTCAGTGCCAATGACGACTTAAGTCAACTTACTTAAGTCTGACTAGTCTAAACTATCATTAGGATCCCAGCTTCGTATTCCTTGTAAAAAGACCTTTCATTCAAGTACCAGTATGTCTATAGTTCCAGAGAAAATATCCCAGGTCAACAGCTTTTCTAGGTGTGCATTGGGTACAATGCACCCAATCCCTGCCAAGAAAAGCTGTTGACTCAGTCCAAAATTTGGCACTGAAAGAGTTAAAGTGCAGACTGCAAAGCACCCTATAGAATTGCCGACTTCTGATTTACAGAGTTGTTTTTCATTAATTTTGTTTTTAATTAATTTCTTGTCTTCTGAATAGGTACAGAACAGAAAATGTACGTGAAGCAGAACATGGCTGGACACAAAAGTTGCTTCCATCTGTCGCCTGACATAAGATTGGCAGGATGCCACAGAATGGCCTGACAGAAAAACTAAATTTCGTCCAGTTTTCTTGTAGTGTAAGCATGTTATTTTGTGTTCCAGCAGTTATATTCAAATGATTAACCCAGAGGATGGTTGATGCATTCCATCTTGTAAGCATTAGGTACACGAAATTATTGATGCTAGATATGATAATCCAGTCAAATTATAAATGACGATATTTAGAATTCTGTTCTTTAGTGTGGAAAAGATATATGATCATCAATTTCTGCACAGTTTCATGGAAGGTTTGTGTTCTGACACATACACAGTTCAGGGCAGCTTGCATCATGTACAGGTGTGTACATGCTACTCAGGATAGAAATCAGTTCTGCAGTAGCCTTTTATCAAAGAAGCTCATTTGCCACTTTAATACATTGCTCCCTCTTTATAATGCTGGTGTTGGGGTCCACAGGGTATACCGTGTTATAGCAAAACCACCCTATAACAGAGGGACTGTTAACATAGAAGTAATGGGAAAACTATTTCAGTGGGAGCCATGGTACACACCATGCTATATCAGAAACCATGTTGTAATGAGGGGTGTTATAAAGAGGCAGCACTGTACCGGAATCTGCCCTCCTCTCTGTCCAGTTCCTTGCTGCAGCCTAGGTGGCAGCACAGGATCCCAGATAATATGAACATATTCTATTAATGTGCCCCTTTCGCAAATATGGTAAAAAGTAAGAGCAACAGGAACTTTGTTGCTCTGTTCCTATGATTTGTTTGTCCAGTTTTAATGCAAATTCATCTCTTGCCAACTGCATATGGATGGTACGGAAGAAGACAAAAATATGTTGTAAAAAAAAATATATATATATACTGAACCCCAATGAAAAGTATCCACATGCCAATTTTGAAGTATTTTATTGTTTATACTTGAAACATTTCATACCTAGACGTGCTTAGAACTTAACAAAGCATTCACTTTTCTGGCGTAAAAATAATGTCACGCTCTACCGACATTAACGTCACTTACAGGCAAAAAATGTCATTAACTGCCCTAATTGAAAGTCACACAAATTTTTCTGTTCAATATGGGATGTGGCCACCTCGAGCATCAACACATGCTATACATCTGCGGCGCATACTGCTGACCAGGGTTTGAATTCTGTGTTGGGGAACATTATTCCATTCTTCCTGCAGAGCTTGGATCAGCTGGTTTCGGGTAGTAGGCCTAGGTGTCCTCCGTTGAATACCTTGGCCTAACTGATCCCACAAATGTTCAATAGGGCTCAGATCGGGTGAGAACGCTGGCCATTCCATGACATTGATGTTGTTCTCATTGAGAAAGTTCATTGTTAATCTTGCAGAGTGTGCACGTGCATTGTCCTGCTGAAAGATCGCCAGATCTTGATGCTGCTCCATAAATGGGACCATGTGCGGCTCCAGCACCTCATCAATGTACCGCCTAGCATTGAGGATCCCTTGAATGACCACTAGGGGTGTCCGGTAGCGGTTGCTGATGCCTGCCCACACCATGACAGAGGGTCCACCCCATCGATCTGCCTGACGGACACAGGCATCTGCATATCTCTCCCCAGTCCGGCGCCACACACGTTCTCTGCCATCTGCTCTGCTGACACAAAAATGGGACTCGTCAGTAAAAAGGACGGTATTCCACTGCTGGCGAGTCCACCTGGAGTGTGCTCTACACCACTGCAGTCGTCTTTCTCTTCTGGGTTGGGTCAGCAGGTTACCCCTGTAAGGTCTTCTGGCTGTTAGGCCACTGCTCCTCAGTCGCCTCTCCACAGTAGAACTACTGACAGGACGGTGATTCACCCCTTGAGTCTCACGGGCTGTTTGGGCTGCTGTACGGAAACGGTCTCGCAGGTGCATCAGCCGGATGTGACGGTCTTGGCCAGGTGTTGTCACTCTTTCTCGGCCAGGCCTAGGCCGATCATCTACGGATCCAGTTTCTTGTTGCCGTTCAATTAGTCGTTGGATGGTGCGCCAAGTACACCCCATTCTTTGTGCGATTTGAGTGATTGGGACTCCACCCTCTGCAAGCCCCAAAGCATGGTGTCTTTGACCTTGGCTCAGACGCGGCATGATCGCCTCAACACACCTGAGACCACTGGCTTTTTTCTTGGCTGAACATCCCTTTTTAAAGCCACTGAAAACATCAGGTCATTTTAGCCATCCAATAGGAGTGGTGGTCAGAAGCCATATTCGGTGCACAAAAGTCACATGCATTATGTAACAACCCAGCAAAAGTTAAAAAGTTGTCCTCAATGACCCTGATGTAGGCTCCAAACCATGCATATATGCACACACAGTACTTAGTAACTTACAAAATTAATTTGTTAATTTTTTTATGTGGATACTTTTCATTGGGGTTCAGTATATAATTATATGCTCAGTTTCTTCTATACTTTTTACATGTTATTGATACTGATCTTGGTAGTATTTTAGTGCTGCTTCTTAACACTTCATTTTGTAAGCTTGTAAATTTGTTTTGCCGTGGTATGTTAAAAAAAAGAGAGAAATTAGCTTAAAATTATACAGCTAGGTGGCAGTCCAGTGTCAGAAGTATGTGTAAATGAACAGTCTTTCAAAGTGCATTGTGCACATGCAAGTTTGCTTTATGTATTCTTGAAGTTTACATATAGGTAAGGAGCAACATACATATAGTAGAGAAACTAACTTTTCATGCTTTGTACATACCAGGGAAGTCGAACTTAAAGTCATACACACATTTTTAACGAGTCAGGTCCCTGGCTAACCTAGTACTATCTGTGTACATAAATCTAGTGATTTCACCCTTTCCCCCTTAAATTAAGACTGAGTCAACAGCTTTCCTTGGCATGGATTGGCCACTAAGTGCCCAACCCGGGCAAATGAAAGCAGTTGGCGGGGGCATGTGATTTTAATAGGTATCGTCTACAATTCTCAGTCAAATTGTTTTTCATTACTGTTGAAATTAGCTAAAAACACTGAAACAGACGACATTTGACTCTTGACCAGTTTTGGCCAGTTTCAGGGGAAAGGGTTAACAATGTTAATGCCCTGGAAAGAGCACAAAAATACAACATCATTTATGTGAGCCAAATGGTAACTTTTTATTAGTTATTCTGAGCCGAAGTGTTCAGTCAATTTCTGTAGCCTCTGGGAAAAGTACTGTGGTTGTGGGATTGCACATGGTGAATTTATATCAAAGCAGACTTAGTTCACAAACATGTGTCAGTTTATAATTGGGGTTTACACCAGAGCATAATGAAGGTAAAAGCCCTACCTTTAAAATTTTAGTACAGTGGTCCCTGTCACCAGAGACCACCCCTACAGCGACAAAAAAGTGGTCTTATAAGACAGGTGGTCTTTCATGACAGGTATATTAACATGGGAAGTATAGGACTTGGGATTCTGAAAAGTGGTCTGTCATGAGAGGGTGGTCTCGCAGGACAGGGGTCTCTCGTGACAGGGACTACTGTATATGCTTTCTAACCCTAAAAAAGTCCTTTGGCATACACAACATTCCTATTACCACAGTGCTGCTTTGGTCCCTATCATTAAACAAGGAAGCAGCTGTATGTATTGGCACATCCCTGTATCAAACATGACAAAATAATGTTTCTCTTGCTAAACCAAGGATGTGAATAGACTAATTGTTTAAAAGGTAAGTTGTGTTCTTCAAACACACACTAAACTTCACATGAGAAGGAGGTTGTCGTGTATGTTTGGAATAAGTCTTTATTCACACCAAGGAGTCTGTGTGGGAGAGCCTGCACTTTGACAGAAGAAATATTTGTGGCTGTGTCTCACATGGAAGTAATTTGGTGCCTTTGTGTTTCTGTTGTATGCCGAGTCAACACAAAATCATGTCCTTTCAAATGTAAATGTTCCATTCTTGCTTGTGATGTACATAAAATGGAAATATCATTGCACTTGCGATAAATCAATTTTTGTTATCTTGCCGAATTGAAAGAAGCAAATCAGTGTTTTCATACGGTAAAGTTTGGGTCATTTTTGTACAAGATGATTTTCTGACACAATGGTAAGCTACTTTCTGCAAAGTCAACCCCAAGGTATACAGGGGATCAAGAGTCTTGAAGTACTAGTATAGAACTTTTATAAAAAGTTGGTAACATTGAGTTTGACTTTGCAGACTATACGTTAAACATCAATTGTCACTGGTGCAAACATGAGTGCATACTCCTTCAGTATACACAAGTAGACACCTTGTTGATACAAATGTTAGGAATACCATCATGTTTTCGTCAGTACTTGTGTCATGGTGGCTGATTGGCTCCATTGTCTAATGACTAGGGTCAGAGATAGTGGCAGGAAATTCATAAGAATATCATGTATGTGTCAATATTGTCACCCACATTGCTGGAGACTGGTAGTGCTAGGTGGCAGATCAATCCTGCCTGTGCCAAGCTCATGGCTGTAAAACGTGTCCTGTCATGGGGTATAAGTCTTCAAGCTTTGATAGTGTATTGTAACTTTTGTTCAAGGTGCTATATGATCACAGCCAGAGCATGCGGTCAGGCAAAATGTCGTGGATTGACTGACAAAAACACATTGATCTCTCTGTGTCATTTATACATGTGTGTTCAGCGCATAATGCAGGCAGGAATACTGTACATATGTCTGGTACATTGTAGTGTACCAGGTTCTGATTTTTAAGGGTCTGGTTGTACAGATTTAATGTATGATTGCATAATGAGGGAATGTGTCTGTGCAGTGATAAGAATGAATTACAGGGTGTCTGTGCTTATCCTTGTGTGTGTCTTTGTTGGGTTAGAAATGCTACAACTGCTCAGAGAAAAGATGAGATATGGCATTTTGAGCATTGCGTGGCCATAAGGTCTATTGGCATGATTCAGTATTCAATAAATGGGGTACAAAGCTGTTCTTCATGTCAAAATGCAGTACAACTGTCTACCCCTGGGACATCTGTCTGCTCTCTAAGAGGTCACTTTTACTTAAATCCATATTCGAGAGTAACAATATACAAGTTGTATTTGATACCAATTAGACGTGCAAACATATTTTCTTTTGATTCCTACCATTTCACACATGTTTATCGTGAAGTTACAGATTCTTTGACTAAAAAGGACATGCAATGTGAATATCTTGAAGTTACAGATTGTTTGACTAAGAAGGACAAGCAATGTGAATATTTTTTGAATATGTGTGCTACAGTAAATTGCAGTTATTATGTTGTGTTTTTTGGTATCATTTGTGCTTGAATTAAATCAGCAAATGGAAAAATACCATCCAAAAAATCCAGGAAATGTTATTTCAGTTGCTTTAAGCTTACATGCTTTTCAATGTGAAGGGCTATAGGGCCGGTCTTGGATAGAATGCATGTAAGAGCCTTTTTTTTCTGATTTCATTGTTGCTTTATTTCAATTTATATTTAATATTGCACTTATTTTATTTTTTTTAATTCTAAGTAATTTTTGGTTAACATCTTAGACGAAAACCCATAAAATATGCAACTTGTGAAAACTCAAAAAAAAAAAAAAAAGAAAGAAAATAACACAACTTTCAGTTTTATTAAAAGAAATTGATCCTGATTTGGATAAATTATCAGTTTACAGAATTAAAAAAATCAATCCCAAGTCAAACTTGAAATGTTCCTGACTGTGTGTCCTTGGGACAGAATTGGTAGTTTTTTATGCATAGGAAAATATTATGATTATATGATATACTGAATCTGATTGGCTGTGATGAGAAAAGCAAGGCTGGGTAAGGCTTTACTGGCTTGTAAGTTTACAACTAGGTTTCCTTAAAATGCTGTTTAGTTTGAAAAGCTGCTTGGGGTAATAATTGTTCCATTCTTATTGGGAGAAGCATAACTGTGTAAGTGCCTGAGCAGGAACTTGAGTGAGGGATATGGTGTATGTCATCATGGTGTTTGAATGCACGTTTTTTTGTTTGTTTGTTTTTATTCTTTCTTTTTTTCCCCCTGTTTCTGTATCATGCATGGAATATGTGACATGGAATAAAGTTACATTTTCCTTTTCAGTAAATTTTGTGATTTGTTTTTCCAGTGGCTTTATCTTGATCTTTAGAATTAAGCTGACAATTGCAACACAGTGCCCCAAGCTGAACTAATTCTTTTGTAATTATACAGGAACATTTTGGTCCTTTCAGTTGACTGCATTGCACTCCTGATATCCAAACATCAATCTCAGTGTTCAGGGAATACTAAGCTGAGAGACCTGAAGTGGCTCTACCTCCAGTTCGCAATACAGTGGTACCTGCTGTATGCAACCACTGCCGTGAACAGCCACAGTACTTTTGCAGCTACTAGGCTCAGACATAAGAGTCCGTTTCTTTGCAAATTTACCTGCAGTGACAGGTCACCTGCTTCATGTGGCCACTTTTTCATGGCTGAAGGGTGACCAGACAGGAGGTACCACTGTATATTCTTGTTATAATGAGCTGCCAATTTTTGAAAAATGATTTACTGTATGACATTATATTTGGTATCACTATGACTTCATTTTAAATAATTTTTTTACCTTTAGTGACTGACATGTCAGCTGAGGCTGCAGGATGGTCATTACATGCATTCCTATGACGTTTTTTTTATTTTGTGCAAAATCATAAGAGAAATCTTTAAAACTGCATGGTCAATTGCTTTGAAATTGCATTGCAACACTCCTTGGGACTCCTAGACTTTACTTTTTTAACAGGTGGCACTGCAATTATTATTACTACTACTACTACTACTACTACTACTACTACTACTACTACTACTACTACTACTACTACTACTACTACTACAAGCATACGAATCTCCCACAGCTTGGCATGCTAAGGTTCAAAACGTCACGTTTTAACAATTGTGGAAAAAATTTGGTAAAGTTTTTCAATTCCGTGTGTTTTAGAATTTTGTGGACAAAAATGAGGTTTTTGTGATTTCGTATATGAAATTAAGAAACTTAACGATTATGTTGGCAGAATTGTATTATTTTTAGATTTCCGAGAACAAAACTGTTATACTGTTATAATTGTGTGCACGAAAGTGAGTAAGCTATGGATTTTGTGAAATATGTTCTTCCAGTTTTGTGCACAAAATTGAATAGGGGCCTAACTAACATATGGATTACGAGGGTGGGAAAGGGGTTTCCGTACTGGCGTACTGGGGCTTTTTATTTACCGTACCGGCGTACTGGAAGCCCTTATTTTACGTACTTTGTCCTATCCAAAATTTTGAAGGATTTTTATTTTCCGTACTGCGTACTCTAGAAAAATAATTACCTGTACCAGCGTACTGAACCCCCCCCCCCTTACCCCCCTTGATTACGTGACATGTTTTTCGATTACAATGCACAGCATTTTATCCAAAAATGGATTGTGTGGACAAAATTGTAAAGCTTAAAGATTTTGTCGATGGAATTCAAAACCTTATCCAATTCTGCAAACGAAATTGGTAGGTTGAAGCTTGGAGGAATCATCAATTCCTCCAAGGTTGAAGGATTCTGTGGACAGAATGATTAAACTTAACGATGATGTGGACGAAATTAATCAATATTTATTTAAGAATCTACCCCTTCACACCGGGGGCACCAACGAGCAGGGCAGAACTCGTGGTGCGCCTGAAACACAGAATTTACACATTTTGCATAAAACACATATTGAGAAGTTAAAAAGACACCCATTCACAAACAAGTGTCACGTGGAGCGTCTCTGCTTGCGCCCGCATTCAATATACATAAAAACATGTCGACACACATGTATATTTACAGCTGCTATTTACAACTTACAAAAATAAATAACTTCACATATGATTCCTGCCCTACAACACGGAGCCGGGCATGAACTATACAGTTGGGTCAGACTGGGGGTCACTGATTGACTGCCTCGATCCTAAACGAAAGTGCCAAGCTTTAACTAAAAAATCTGAATGAATGAATGAATGAACTTTATTTTCACATAACATACATAAATTACAGGTAACAATGGTATGAGGGCTCCCAGAGGAGTTACAACTCATCTAGCTGGGCGCCTAATATATGTACATACAATTAATGATACAGAAACGGAGGGAAAAAATGGTAAAGTAAGAATAATAATTATAATAATAATAAACTTTAATAATAAATATTTAGAGATACGATCAAAAGCGTCGCCAATCTCAGGGCCAAATTCGTAGTGATGCTCACCAAGGAGCCAACAAATTTTATTAGTCAAGGAAGAGACCGAAAAACGTTGCCAAACGTGGTCAAAATATTGCGTTCTGCACTCTCTTTCTAAACATACATACATTTCTGATCGTAAGCACACGAATAGGTTATTGCATGAACCCGCCATCTGGTGGGTATAGCACAAAATACAGAGTCAGGACCCAAAGCTACGTCAAGGTAATGCTGTGGGTCCCCGTTCAGACAGACATATGAAAAATTGAGCTACCAACTACACCTACATATATAAAAGTTAAGGAAAGGGAAAAAAAAATGATCGTATTTCATTGAGTGCTGGACATAAAAATAAAAAGTGCGGTAAATCTTCCTCAGCACCCATAAATTTAAAAATTCTGTAGATCCCATTTTTCAATTCCGAGGACGAAACTGATAAAAGCTTACAGTTTTTTGTGTACAAAATTCATAATATTATGCGATTTTGTGCAAAAAATGATAACCTATTACAATTCCGTGCACAGAATTCAACAAGCTTGTTGGATTTTGTGAAATACTTTCAGTTTTGTGATCTTTTCTTCCAGTTTCGTTCACAAAATCGTAAGAATAGTTTAATTTCGTGGTGGGACTTCGATTTTGTAATTTGCTCTTACAATTCTGTGAATCCTATTTTGATTCCGTCAATTTCGTGGTGGGACTTCGATTTTGTAATTTGTTCTTACAATTCTGTGAATCCTATTATGATTCCGTCAACGAAAACGATAAGTATTACGGTTTCGTGCACGAAAACTATGATGTTACGCTTGGCACTCCACAAATGTGACAGCCAATCTGACTGTTTATAATTTTACTGTAACCATCGTCCATGTAGACATTGAACAGCCAAGGGAGATGAACCCATTTGACACAGAGAAAAAATAAGAGGCTGCTGACCCCCCACTGTTCACAAAACTGCAAAACCAACGCATTAAACACTTTACAATGAAAGTCGGTACATGTCTGTTAAGCAGCTTGTGACTTGTAGAAGAGTCCAGGATTTACATTGTCAAAACTTTCTTCAAATTCTTGGCATCTATGAAACAGATAAAGACTGGGCCACCATGAGATTGATTATGTGGCCTAAGAAATAACCTCCATTCCCAAGCAGCACAATAACACCAGTATCATGTTGTGACAACATTTGGCCAAATGTTGTCACAACATCAAAAGTGTATGGCGTTATTTAGTAATATTTTTTTTTACCGTGTTACTGAAATGTTTTTGACTTAACATCATTATAACATCATAATAATGTTTTTAAACGTTTTCCCAATATTGTTAAAAAAAAAAAGTTTGTGGTTAATATGTTTCAGATGTTATTAAAACCATACACTTTTATGTTACAAAATATTTTAGCACAAAATGGTTTTTAATTTCATGTGCTGGCTGGGTAAGTACATGTTTCTGCACCTGTCAGTACCATGACACTTTTTAAAAACAATCTGAAAATCGGTGGTATAATATATATAGGGACTCTGTTGCAAATATTTATATCAGATCAGAAGTAGTCAGTTTTTGCAATTTTTAGGAGAGAGAGAGAGAGAGAGAGAGAGAGAGAGAGAGAGAGAGAGAGAGAGAGAGAGAGAGAGAGAGAGAGAGAGAGAGAGAGAGAGAGAGAGAGAGAGATGTGACGCTTAGGTTCCCAAGAATCCCAGACCCAGACTTTGAATGCAGACAAGGAATACTGATTAGCCACTTTCATGGTATCTTATGAAAAGCTTGTGTCTGTGTTAAGTGCAATCCACTGAATTGGTACTGTCTATTTATTATTTGTGGGTCGATATGTTAATCGTTCATCATGTTTATAATCAAGATGAACTGAGCGTCAGTTTATTGTTCCGTTCCCTAATCATTGACCGATTCATATTTTACAGAGTTGTTCACGCCTGATTCAGAGCAAAACACTTGTGGTTACCCTTTGGAGTGAAAATAGTATTGCACGTGCTTTGGGGGTCTGATGTTTCCCTTTAAATGATCGTTTTAAAACACAACCATGGAAGCCAGGTCCTGACAACTGCTAACATAGGCTGCCGTCATATTTACCAGCAACAGCGTACATGATGTCTTATTTACAACTGCTGGCAAGGCAAGGGATCGACACAAGACGGGTTAAAAATAGTACCGTGCCACTTGCATGTAAACATGAGCTCCACTGACGGTGTATGAACTGTATCTTATCTCGTTGACCTCAATTTCTGGGCAGAGAATATTTTGTTTAGTGGGTCATCAGTGAATGTCCGCGTCGTTCACTCAGGAAGGATGTGTGACTCTATGGATGGAATTTGTCGTGAACACAGACGCGAAAGAGCGATGAGACTTCACTGACGCCAGTATCATGTTGTCGAGTTCAGATGCGAAATGGCGTTGTTTGTGGCAAATGTTTGTTTGGTCTATTTTGATGACGCTTGTGTCACAACTTCTAAACTTCGTCGACCACATCGCCTTCTACATCTTTGCAGCATTGTGTGTGCTGATTCTGCCCGTGCTTACTGCAGTTTACAGCAACACTTCTGGCAGGAAATGCTCAGGTTTATTGAGGTGAGGCCGGCAGCAACATTCACGATTTATTTAAATAATAATTACCCTGGTTTTGCATTGGTGTCCAGTATTAACGACAAGAAAAACTCCCCTATGCTTTTTTCATGCGTTCGGTACTACAATTTCTCCTTCCACTTACGGTGTCATAGCCTCGCAACATCAAAGTATTTGAGCTCGAGCTTCACTACAAGCGATGATATTCCTGTCTCATATAAGCCACTTGTACAAGGCCCGTTGGGGCAGACTTGGCTGTTTAGGACAGTGTGTGGGAGTTTGACAACGGATAGATTGACTTAGTCTTAGTACTAAATATGTGGTGAAGAGCCAATTTGGGAAAATCTGAACATGTTATCTATTAAAATCATAATGTTCAAACAGTAGCTGACAAACCACATTAGCCATTTAACTTTTATAAATCTTTGCCCAGATTACGCCAGAACATACTTTGCTGTAAATTAAATATGTAATGCTGTAAAACACCTGGTGACATTTGTAGTGAAGAGGCATATAACACATAGCTCCATTTACATTCTTAATTCTTGTCATGAATATGATTTTGACGGTCCCAATGTTTGAGGTGAGACAGAGGCTTGTGTCTCAAAAGCAGGTGTATATTGTTTTACGGTGAATAATAGGTCATTCACACTTTATCAGTGGACCAGATTCAGTCCATCCCCTCAAACGCAAAATGCGATACAAAGTATTACAATAATGATTGCTCAGGTCATATCATCAACTTCAAATTTCCATTGCATAAAACAATGTCTTTAAGTAGACATCGACACCAATCAGGTACTAGAATGTCAAACAATACCTTGCTCGAAACTATCTGCTGTTATTGCTACACCTTATCAACAGAACCAGTCAAAACATGCCTTGGTCAAAATATACAAAATGTACCCATACTCACAATCATCCTTTGATGCAAGATTTGTGCAAGTAGCTTTCAAACTTTGCCAATTATGTATAAGGGGTTAAATTGGGGGGAGGGGGGTCCTTGTTCACAGTTCACAAAGAAAAGCCCAATGCTTTCACAAATCACAAGCAATTTTCATGATTCCTGACACAAAATAGTGACTTTCGTGATGAATTGAAATGCAGATTCACAGTTTACGTATTGTTTTTGAAAATACAAATATAGTTCATGTTTTTACGACAAAAGTTTGTGCATGATTATTTTGTTTGTTAAATCCCAGTCCACAAAAACTGTCAAACGTTGATAAAATGCAGACATATGTTGACACCAGCTAAGTGACTACATCACCATTATCCATTATGGTTCTCATTCATGTGCCTTCACCTTCATGCTTGAATCGTGTTTGTGAGATGCGGAGCTGGATTATAATCAAGTCAAGAGCATAATTGAATGCTACATATACTCTGTGGTCTCCATGTGTGATTGGATATGTACAGGTTTGGTCATCACAATGCCAACATGTTTTTTAGCCCCAGCTCCTTTCTTGCATATCAGAACACCCATCAACCAAATAATTTTATTCCCGATGTTACAAATTTTGAGAAAGGAAAAAAACTGTGTATTAGCAGCAGCCTGACCAGGTCACAGGAGTGTAGACATGGACAGTTACATAGCAAGTTTTGTCCTTTGAACTTTTTTGGTCAGTTGTGGATGTCTGAGATAACTTCAGGTTATCCGAAAGTGAGGTTAACCAATAGTTAACTGAAAGGTTGGCTTGTACACATGCACTTCCAAGTTAACCTCGAATTACATTTTGGTCTCTTTTTAACTTTGACCCCATACATGGTTAACTCTGGGCTATCATTTTGTGACCTTCCCATTTAAGCGCAAAAACACTTTTTGTTGGGGGGGGGGGGGGGCATAAATACATGCAAGTAGAGGCTTCAGTGTATCATTATTCATTTTTGAGGCCTATAAATGGGGCTAGGTTGGCCGTAAAACACATCAGTGGGTGATTTTCACAGGATATGTGGAAGAATCATGGATCACCATATGGCTTGCCTTCGTTTTATTGACCTGGTAGAAAATGGTACAAGAAGTATACACCTTCAAGATAGAAGCATCTAAAGCTCTGTAGGGTAGAGCATAAAAAATACCCGGGTACCCACCAGATGGGTATTAAAATACCCAGATACACACAGGTATTTAATACCCTCCAAATTGGAAATTTTGCATAATCTATTCACTCCTTAATATGCTTTAGCATATTACTCGTAGACCAACTGCAATGTTTGAGCAGTGTTTTACCTATTTTGCATTGACTTGTTCTCCGTCCTTTGTAAAAAATCTCAAACCTGGTAGGGCCTGTATTTTTCCGTTTCAAAAAACTAGAAATTCCGCTTCACCAGCCAGAAATTTCCAAATTCCGTTTCAGTAGTTCTCTTTGTATGTAAAACACATTAAGGCAAAACAGCAAATTCCGTTTCAGAGGTGACAAAATTCATTATTCCATTCCGTTTCCGTTAAAAACAGAAAAATACAGGCCCTAACCTGGGAGTGGGAGCCTTGGTCCTGTGGGCTTCATTTTAAAAATTCCGGCCTGCCATGATGCATTTTGCATGAAGGGCTATTACTTATTTATATATTTAGAGATGGTTCAACATTTTAATTATTTTTGAATTAGTACTTTCTGTTGGCGGGGGTTGTGGGGGATATGAAAGGACCTGTACACTTCTATGATGGTCATGTGTAACCCAAATTTTGTGGTATTTTGGTATTATTTCTTGGAAGATCATCATTTTTAAGTACTAAGTTGGGGGGAGGGAGAGGGCCATGAAATTAAGTACACGAAGTACTAATTAATAATGATAATGTTGAACCATCCTGTACTTATTTTTATTTATTAGATATTTATACATGTATTTATTCAGTTATTTATTCTATTTATATATTTAAAATATTATGCATCTGATATATAAGTATAAAATATATGATACCTGTCAATGTCACAGGGAATAGCTGTCGATCGGGGAACCCATGTTTTTTCGTGGGTACCAAACAGAGCCCTTCGGAAAATATGACGATGAGGATTTATCCTTTCTGACTTCCTTTTTGGCATTTTTTTCTCCAGGTTATGCCAGGCTTCTTTCAGCAGATTCTTGCTTTGCTTGTTCATTCTGGTATGCCGGTCATTAAATTGCTGTGTTAACGTTTCCAAGGTTTTATCCTTTTGCTCAATAATTCGTCCATCATTTTTGGGGGGCTCCAGTACATCTTGTAACTGCTCTACCAGCTCCAGGATGGTTGGTTTTTCGGGGGTGGGTGTGGGGTGGTAGGGGGATTACCTTTTAACTTGGGCCCCATGATGAACACTTCTGCAAGACCAGTGACACAACTTACCACGTTTGAGCATGCAAATTAAATTCTTCAGTGAAAGACATCAGAACTGGGGCAGGAGGTCTCAGCTAGTAAACATGCACAATAAATGAGAGAGAAACCAATTGTTTTTTAGAAGGTAGAGAGGAAGAAGACTTGTTTTAACCTGAGGTTGCGTAACCTGCACTTGACGGAACCCTGTGCAAGCCAAGTTGGATTGACCCAACCAGAAGTTAATTTGCAGTTAACCTGTGGTTTGACAACCTCAGGCTGGCCATCTTAACCTGGAGTTAACCTTGAAGTTAACTCATACGTCTACAACTGGCGAATAATAGTCTTTCAAAGGTTTTTGTTGTGTGCTGGATTTGACTCCAGCTGTGAGTACTACTCAGGACTTGGATCTTTATGAACTAGACCAAGACTCAATTTTTAGTTTGACTGAGGCAGAAGGGTGACATGTTTTGTGTGGTATTAAATAGCTGAGTGACACAGTGTGGCTGAGTCAACTGTTAGTTTCTATTTCACAACCTGCAGACTTTCGCAGGGGACCAGTAGAACCATGTTTGGACAGGAGATACATGTCCCCAACCTATCCTGTGGGGCAGGTGAGGAAAAAAGCTAATGTCTACCCCTGATACTGTGTTGGATATGTTTTAACTCGGGTCATGTTTTTGATGTGGAATCATAATTGGAATGGCAGATGGACAGGAATAGATGCACATTGCATTTACAGACAATTTTAGTTTCACGTGTACTGAAATTATTTTGTTACAGTTTTCTGTCCAGTTACAATGAATTGAAAAGGTTCCACCTGTAATACATATGCAGGATACTTTTTATGTGACCCTGGCCAGTTTAATTCCGTATTGTATTTGTATCTTTTTGTCCAAAACCACTTCCTAGTAGTCATTACCCTATTGCGCAGTCTAAACTCTTTACTGTACATAAGCCAACCTGTTACTGTCTAACCTATATACGTATACTATGGATGCACTATTGTCCATATTGCGCATGTTCTTCTGTAGAATTTTGACATAGGTTGCATTAGCCCAAATAAATTAAAGGGTCTTGAGCAGGTAACTACTCGGAACATGTTTCGGAGCCCATGTATGTAATGTGGGAAGAGCAAGCAGAGAAGAGGGATTGAGCCAGGATGGACTGAGCCCGTGACATCATTGACAAGTTGAAGAGCATTAGGCAGCAATTAAATCAGGAGGGGTTGTTATGCGGTTGTTCCTCTTTTAAGGGACCACTCCAGCAAAAGACCACCTGCTTTGACCACTTTTAGACAGGTCTGCTGTAAGTGTAATCTTCTAAAAGAAGGTTCACATTAGTTTCCATTGTACTTTTGCCAAATATTGAATTAAGAAACATTAAATTTCTCATGTTGAATCTAGTTGTACCGGAAACATAAAGTACCAAAACTACACAGTTTCATAATTAATGTTACACAATATGACCAAAATCCCACCTCTTGTCTGCAAGAACTGTGTTTATTGGTTGCATGTTCAGATGAATACACTTTTATGCTATGATTGAGAATAGGAGCATTCACAAAATTCCTGAAGGACAGAGGTGTGTATTACCATTGGATTCTGTGTTAACCCTTTGCAAAAACTGACTAGTGGTCATAAATGTTGTCTGCACTTCAGTGTTTTCAACTACAGTAAAACCTCCCTATACTGAACACCCCCGGAACCGGGAAAAAGTGTTTGGTATAGTGAGGTGTTCAGCATACGGAGGTTTGCTTACATTCAAATGTATATATTTGGGACTGAGAAATGGTGTTCAGTATACGGAGGTGTTCGGTTAGAGAGGTTTAACTGTAGTTCCAAGAGTAATGAAAAACAAAACGGGAAAGCAAGAACAGAAACTACTGCTCTCCTGTAGGGAGCATTGCAGTCATTCAGGGCTATAGATGGTATTCTCATAACTTTTCATTGTAATTTACAGCTAAATAAATTTTAAACCACTCGTTGTAGAATCAGCAAAATTTGTGTGGTAACATTATGTACATAGCTGAAATGTCACATAAATTTTATTCTTGCAGCTTTGAAAGTGGTCTTTTAATTTGAGGTAAATTTAACATGCAATCCACTGGGAATACCCATCTCTAGTCCTGAATAATTCTGTGTACATGTATTGGATCATGTGTATTCAGCTAATTGTGACCTCTCCTTTTTGACTGAGAATAGTATACGAGACCTGTCAAAATCACATGGCCCAGATCAACATCAAAAAAAAAACAAAACAAAAAAACAAACAAACAAAAAAACAATTAAAAAAACCACACACACAAACCCCCCCCCCCCAAAAAAAAAACGGAGAAAAGATTGCACCATTAATGTGATACATGTGGTCTTTCTCAATGGAATAGTGTTGAGAAAGGAAGACTACTGCACCCACTTCAAAGAATTTTGTGTATTTGTTCCATTTATAGAATTACTATTTCATTAACATGCAATCTAGTGAGTATACATACAACATGCCAGAAGAATGTCAGATAAATTGGGTTGTAACTTGGGCAGAGAACAACAGGACTCTTGAGCAATAAAGGTTCTGTACCTATCAAGTGAAGGGAACTGGAAAAACTCAGCAGGACTACAGTTGTTTTGATTTCTATCATGCTTAAAAATAACTTCCTGTTGTACTACAGGAGCAAGTTACATGATGCACTTTGATCTGGCTTTAAAACCACTGGGTGTTTGAGCAAAGTATTCATCATATACATTCCAAAGGAAAATACATACATGTCTTTCGCACAAGTATTTTGTCTATTGGTGTCTTTGTTCAGCTGAATGCATATGTATCAATTGCTGACTGGCAACTTGCATGAATCATGAGCATTTCAATTGACAAATCAGCTTTAGAACACTTTAATTAGGCCTATATGTCAGAGTTTGGAATTTGGGTATATACCAGTACTATCTTGCCAGTGTTCAATATATATGCGTTCATGATTGTCATTGACTGTTACATATATACAACCAGAGTAGCAACAAAGCAAGCTTGTTTACTTATATTTAAAAGTATGTTAGATATATTTTATTTAATATGCCAAGCAAAAAGAAACAACTTTTTAGTACTAAAAAAGGTTACAGCTTAGCACAAACATACATACTTTTCTAGTTAGATTCATAATATAGGAATTGCATTTTGAATTCTCAGGTTCCAATCCACACTTGCATATATAATTTTGTGATACTATATTGAATCAAGTTGGCATTCAGATCTGCATGTGACAGGATCTTCAGGTGCTATTATGTCCACTGTCACTTTGGCTGATTTATCTGCAAAGGTGCTACCAAGTCATAGTGACTGACCAGCTGTCTCAATATTTTCAGCTCAGGTGCAATAAATTAGTTAGGTGATTTACCTTATGTATAGTGTGAGTAGATGCAGCATTGTTTGGAACAGTTGTAGACAGTCGAGTTTATTTCAAGAGTTGATTTTAAGTCAGTAGCTTTAGTAGTTTGGTGTCTTTTATAGATGTATTTGTTACAATTTTGCCATCCAAACTTTTATACTCTGTATTTGTATGACTTATGAGTCAGAAATGACTCTTTTATGTCAGTAAAATACTTACTTACTTATTGCCGTCCTGAGAGTAGTCAACAAGTGGGTCTAATAGATCACAAAGTGGAAGGTCACAAGACACAACGTTTAATAGCACTGCAAACTGAATTAATTTAAATGTAGTTCAGATATCAGCAGATCAGCATAATCAGAGAGACCCATGAACCTTACTACTTTGGTCCTAGCAATGCACGGTGTTCAAGCATGCTTTTTATGACATAGCAGTGCCTTTTACCATACTAACCTACTACTGGCCAATCACAAGGCTAGCAATCTATGATCTAATCACTACTTCAACCTACAGTTTTTCGAAGATTCAACAGCTGGGTCTTTATGAAATCAACCCTCCCCCCCCCCAACTGTATCTGGTCCTGGAGAAGTAAGTGTGTAAGGATATCAATGCAGTAGGGTAATCTTCATGGGACGTCTGGCTTTAATTATTATTACAGTGTTAACTCCTTTCAGAAGTATAATTTCGATTACATTGGTACAATTGGTGTCTTGACCCACTGGGACTGGCGGAGGAGGTAGCTGATCATCCCTGGGACCAGGCTGGCCTGTCGGCAGGGGTGTCGCTGATGTCAGCTGTAAGGGAACACATGTGGACAAGTTCTCATTTACCATTACACTTTTCACCTTTGGCTGATTCAACTGCAGAACTGTGTTTGTGTTACTGGCACCCCAGATTGTGGAGTTTTAGCTTCCGGTGCTGCATCTCTCTGGTATAACAACTGCTATGTTTGAATTTTCATTAAAGAGTCGAGATCATAACTTCCTTCCATGACTGCCAGTGTTTGCTTGTTGTTGCTTGCATAATGTTCTCCAGCTATTCTATTTTTGCAAAGCATAGAAAATAAAAATTTGTTGTTGTTGCCATGGTTGATCACCACGTCAGTTTTTATTGCACTCATTATGTTGCATAGAGCATGGGTCATTGTTTTGGTTCTGCAAGCAACTGTCAATTATATTTTTGGGTACACACATTTTTGCAGTTTTGGGATTTCATCAGATATTTCAATTTACTCATTTGTACATGTACGCATGTTGTGTTTGTGAAAGTACTTGTGTCTGTTCAAGTAAATTTTGTATGGTGGTGCTACAAAAAAAAAAAAATAGCAGAAGCAGTACAATAAAGTCAGTTGACAAAAAGACCGGACGGTTTGTATTGAGCTGTGTCAAAACCCCATTATGCCAAGCATAATATGTTCATTTCTGGTAACCCTCCCTTCTGGGTTGAAGACATTACCAAAAAGTGGCATATGGAATTTCAAAAGGGTTCAACTAAAAATATTTGCTTCCCGCTGACTTTGTGTTAGGTTGAATGATACAGAATCTATTTTTACCCTTAATTTGTGTTTTTTATGATGAAATCTGCTGTTTTACCCTTAATTTGGCACTATAAAGCTAAAATTAAAAAAGAAAAATCCCCCCCCTCCATCTGTATTTCACAAGAGTGTACCAACCCCCAACCCCCACCCTAGCAGTTCATAAAATTTGTGTTAATGGCAACAACTATTTTAAGGCTTGCCTTAGAGTGGTTTGGCTGTGTATATGTTCAAAAGGCACAAGTGTAAGGCTTGCATAACCATTATAATGTGCATTAATGGGACCACAAGTGAAGGAATGCGTGCACATGTCTGGGAATCCCAAACATCACCCTGCCTGTTATGGTGGTTATGTCTGTGGGCAAAATTCTTCAAACATTTATTGAGGGGCACTGTGGTGGTTAAACCTGAAAGGCCCAAGAAGTTCTTTACAGGACCATTTACTGCCGATCAGAAGAAAAACAGGGCTTTGCTTGTGAGCCAAAGGTTGAGGCTGGGTCAACAGGGTTTCCCTTTGGAATTTTAATGAGGGTCTGCCATATTCTTTGACATCATTTGAGGGGTCTTCAGTATTTGTAGAGGGTCACAGGGATAAAAGTTTCCAAGAATTCTATGTAATCAACATTACAGGGGCCTTTCTGCTACAATTTCTAAGGGGTCTCTCGTACCCTTAAGGTTCATGTTTGGGGGTCACAAGGTAATTTCTACTCGTCACATGTGCAGGCTTGTGCTTAAAGGGAAACACGGGGTTAAAATGGCTAGCAGACATAATGAATGGAAGCAGAGAATGTCCCAATTCAATTTGACCTTGTGTAGGTGTCATCACTTCAGGGACTGTTGGGGAGGTATTGTGTATAGGGAGGGGTAACATGTTCACTGTAATAGATCTATAGAGCACCTCTGTGTTAATGCACAGTATGGGTTGTCTGGCCATTTGGACATGGTTACCAGCTAGGCTCTTTTTTTTAACCTGTTGTTTGAAATTAGTTTTCCTAATATGGAAAGTGAATGAGAATGGTTGTGGGTCAGTTGGTGCATACACAGTGTTACAGTGGTACCTCTCTTGAGAGACCCCTCTAATGAGAGACCGCATGTCTTTTTAAGACCGCTCTCTCAGAACACTGTGCTATCTTTTCCATGTTGTACCTCTAATGAAAGACCACCTGTTTTGAGGGACCACATTTTGACCACAGTATTGGCACAGGCGCAAAAAGAAGAGAGATTTACTCTGCCCTTTTGTTTTGCTCCCTTGCCTTTTTCCTGGCTCTCTGGCTTTTTACCCTCAGGACATAAAGTATTGGAAGGCATTGTGGTCCCCTGCATCTTCCTTCTGTCTTGTTGAAGTTACCAGGATGTCGAACAAAATATTCACTGTAGCTGTACCAAATTTTTGTCAGAGATGCACCTTATAATGGACCAGGTTCCTATTAAAAACCAGTTTCCTCTTATTATTTTGAAATTTTTCATCAACCTTTTAAAGTATTTATGTCAAGGTCGTCTGATTGGCATACAAAGGGATGACGTTACGGTAGTATCTAAACAAGAGAACTGAGACAGTCCTGTGCTCAACTGACGTACTTTAACCCTTGCCATTTTTTAAGGTTTGCCCAAAAAAGAACAAAGAAATTCATAAAAAATTAAAAAATAAATGGAGCGTGACCAATTGAACAAATCTGAGATAAACCCACCCAAGTTACATTACCACCAAGTTTGAAGTCAATCTGAGTGATGGTTTAGGAGAAGAAGTCAAAAATGTGAATTAGCATTAGAATGTCCATTGACGTACATGTACATAGTGATCATAGGAAAGGTGCATTTGCCCATAAGTACCCGAATTAAAAATCAGGAATCCACAGCAGTGCCACCTAGTGAACAGCTTTGTTTGACCCTTCCACAAGGAACATATCCAACAAGCTTCAGCTTAAACTGAATGACGGTTCTGGAGAAGAAATCGAAAATAGCAATAACACACAAAAAAATCATAAAAAATTTGAAAAAAAGCTGTGCCACTTGGTGAATATTTAAGAGCTAGGAGTCCCAAGGAGTGTTCCTGTATGGTATCAAAGCAATCAGGGGAGCAGTTTCAGAGAAGAAGATTTATTAAGATTTGCCCCCCCCCCCTAAAAAAAAAAAGAGTCATAAAAAATCCAAAAATCACAGGAGTGTGACCAATTTAACAAACTTAGAGACTTGAATGAATTCACGATATTTATTTGAAGGCAGTCTGAGTGGCGTCAACCCTGACAATGTTACCGTTATACCTAAAAAAATATTGACAACAGCTTTACCAAATTTTTGTCAGAGATGCATCTTATGATACAGGTTCCTATAACAAAACACAGTTTCCTCTTTGTCTTTATAAACTTTTTATGAAACCTTTCAAAAGTATTTATTTTAAGGCAGTCTGAGTGGTGCACAAGGGGACAACATTACCATAATATCTCAACAAGGATCCATCGCAGCTTCACCAAATTTTTGTCAGAGATGCCCATTTTAATGGACTACATTCTTCTAGAAAACCAGCGTCCTCTTATTATTATTTAACTTTTTATGTATTTCTTTGAAGCCCATGTGAATGGCTTACAACTGGGCAATAGACACCTTTTGCTGGACCCACGTATAGTCAGTATGCGGGTTGTTAAAAATGGGTTTCCCCAAGAAGTCACCGGTGACTCACTTGGTACAAACCACCACGCGTGCAGAGGAGGAGCCAACACGGCAGATATGAATCGTGAAGAAAGCAGCTAATTATACTGCTCTTTTAATTGTCTGTCTTCAAGTACCAAGTCACATTTTAAATTGATAATGAAAGACTTGTGAAATGGTACAAACAACCAAAAAATTGGTACTAAGCATGTGTACATAAGGTATCATGTACAAATTGAGGAATCAATGCAAAAATTATACCTCGTATGGCGAACGCCATGTCGCTATCGGTCGGTTTCTGTGAAATTTTGTTCTTTTTAGGGGCAAACCGCTCACCCAATTGCTTTGATATCACACAGGAACACTCCTAGGGACTCCTTGTTCTTAATTGTTCACCAGGCGGCGCTGCAATTTTTTTCAAAATTGATATGATTTTTTATGTGTTTTCACTATTTTCAACTTCTTCTCCAGAACTGTCACTCAGATTAAGCTGAAACTTGATAGATATGTTCCTTGTGGAAGGTTCAAACAAAGTTGTTGACTAGGTAGTACTGCTGTGGATTCTTGATTTTTAATGATTTTTTCAATTCGGATACTTGTCCATAAATGCAACTTTCCTATTGATTACTGTGTAGCTCATTGGGCTTTCTCATGCTAATTCACATTTTTGACTTTTTCTCCGAGACCGTCATCCGGATTGACTTCAAACTTGGTAGCAATGTACTTTGGGTGGGTCTCTACCAAATTTGTTCTAATGGCCACGCTTCAGTGATTTTTTGAATTTTTTTCTTTTCTTGGGCAAATCTTGCAAAAAATCTCTGAAACCACTCACCCAACTGTTTTGACATCACACAGGAACACTGTGATGGTCTCCTAGTTCTTAATTTGTTCACCAGGTGGTGCTGTAATTTTTAGCTCAGCTGACTTGCTAGTCAGGCTGCACTTGATGAGGCTCAGTCATTCGTCTTATAAATACTTCGAAATGTCATATGCAGTCAGCTAAACCTCAACACAGGTCTATCCATTTGCAACCTGGATTTTGTGGGACAAGCTTAGGTCAACTCAGCATGGGCCGTTCACACAGCTCTCTAGTTCTGTCTGGGACTTCATGCCTATTTTTCTCACCCTTGTATGAGTCTTTCAAGGTAGTGTTTACTGTTCTGTACATATTTCCTGTAAGCATGTTGTGTTAACCTCTGTTTTTGGCAATTGACATGAGACCTGATTCTCCAGTCCAACATTAAGTAATGAATAAAAGCAGAAGATTTGTAAATTCATATGCACAAGAATTGCATGAGTCGGGTTTCACATTCATGCTTGGCTAGCCTTCCTGCGGTGGTGCCAGTAACACTGATCAATAGAAATCTAGTTAAATCCGCTCCTCAGATGGTCTCTGTCACCAGAACTTACCCCAAGAACACATCCAAAGTCGCTCTTTCATTTCATGGACAGCAACAGTCTGTGCGAAAATTTTTTTTTCTTTTATGGGTCATTTTGCTCAAATTAAAAAAAAAGAAATCCCAATACTTTAACATGTAACTTGCTAGCATTTTCTGTTGGTCCAGGGGATTTTTTTGTTGGTAAAAACTGACGGACTGGTACTTTTCCCATGGACTGCAACAATATGGAAATTGTATGTAAAGTGTTCTACTGCGAAGTCTCAAAAAATAAGAAGGAAAAAAAATTGCAGAATTCAGGAAAAAAAGATTGTGGGTGCCGAGGGTAATCCATTCTCTGAACGCTTTTTTTTGGCTCCCTTTCTTTTTGTTTAGTACATACATGTACATCATGCCTTGATCAACTGGGCACCTTTTTTTCACTTTTGATCAGCCTATATGATATAAAGTGAACTCAGAAGATATGTAAAAAAACGCAGTATATTCAACATGATTGGGACACAGTTGTTATGAAGTTTTTGAGTTTTGCTTCAGAAGTACATGTATGTTCTTTTTCTAGAAGCTAACTTTGGAGGTGCCCTTATGTGGCCCTCACTCATGTTAACAAGTGCACTTTTAAGATTAAATTGCCTCACCCCTGTAAAAACTATGCACAGATCACTGATACGGGTGGCTGAGTTTGCCAGGTAAAAGGAAGCTTACAAATGTTTGGATTGATCTGAATGTTCAAGATGGTATTTCTAGCATGAATAAGGAAGTAGTTTCTGCACTGGATTAAGATATATATTTGTATGTAGCTAGGCCAGTCGTAATTGCCACTAATGATAATAATATTTCTGTGGCCTGGTCCACCTTACCAAGAGTTTTAGTGCATGCAAAACTCCAGGGAGATTCAAATAGTGTGCTGTTAGGCAAGATTGACACATTTGTAAACGTGGCTGGGGATCTAAATGTAGCTTCGTCAGTCTAATCACATCAAAGTATTGAGATGTTTTTGAGACCAACTAATAAATATTGACTATTATCAGTGACAGGGCATTGCTATTAAATGGAGCTTTTTTAGGCAAAGAATAGAACACAGAAGGAATTTACAGCATTAGAAACATATGGAAGGGAGCATGTAAAAAATGATGTAGTTTGGAACCAAACGATGAGCTTTTTACTGGCGAGGTTCTCTTTCAAAACAGGTTCCACTATATCAGCTTATTGACATTACCATCCCTGTGAAAGACCTGAGGTAGTCAAACATATACATACATGTACATGTATTAATTGCTGGCACTATATATATATGTGTCTTGGGGCATTCTTCAGCAACTGTAAACAAGTGGTATTTTCTGGAATATACATTTAGTTATTTATTTATTCTGAATATACTTGTATGCCTATGTGCTAGCATCTGAGCTTCCATGCATGAAGGTATTGACAGACCTCGTTTCTCACTGTTAAACATGTTAAAGCTACACTGCATGTATTAGACTGACTTGAAAGTAAGTAATGGTATGGTCAGTTTTGTTAACAATAGGTAAATAACCCTGATGTGTGAAACAATTGCCACTTATACATGGTAACATTTGACTTCATATGCCATTCATTGGACAGGCTTTCCTGACTCCCATCTCACAAGAATTCACCCAGCCAATACACATATTCGAGCTTTATGCCACTTTAATTGGAGAGTACACCTAGCGGTTCCATTTGGTGTGCTTCATTTTGACCTTCAAAGGTCAAACTGACACATTGGCTTGATAATGCTGGATCCTAGATCCACAGTTCCTCTTGAAACTATTAATGGGAAACTATGTATGTCTTTCGTTTGGTGTTGTTTATTTTGACTTTGAATGGCCATAAGATGTCAAAATGACATACTGGCTTATACTGATATTTTTTTTTAAAGATATCATACTTTAATATCAACCTCTTGGTCATTTACTGACAAGCACTAATACATTCATGTAATATTAGGTGTAAAGAACAGTAAAGTCTGTACTTGCAGAAACAGCGTATTCCAGCCAGCACAGCAGAATCATTACGATCCTCTTGTTTTGCTGTTTCTGCTATTGGGGACAGTCCTGTGTATATGGTTGAAATGAGATGCATATGGCTGATCTTGTTCCCATTCCCAAGGTCACACAACTATTTGAATGAATGTAGTGTTTTGGGGGTGTAACTTTGGAACTATTAAAACATTGTTTTGAGTCGTCATGGCACAACTATTGAGCCAGTACTTTGCACATGGTGATGGTCTCAAAGAAAGATGACCTTGATCTAATTCTGAAGGTCACAGGACCATTTCAGTCTGTTTAACCAAGGTCAGTTGAGTACTGGACTGTCACAATTTACTTGTTTTATGAATTTTTGGTGTTCAGTTTGCAGGGTGTCAGAGTCATCATACAGTAGCACATGCCGAATGTAAGTCTGTCCCTGCTGCCAACAAAGTGGTTGCAGGTTGCAGATAGTCTTAACCCCAAAAGTGGTAATGGCTGCTTTCTCATTACTGTTAAACATACGATGGTTAAAAGATTCAATTTCCTCATGAAGATACTTTTCATTCAAATACCAGCAAGCCCAAGGCAAAAAGTAGTATTCAGGCCTTGACATCTTAAAATCGGTGGTGAGCTGAAAAAAGCTCACCTGAAATCATTCAAGGTGAGCTGTAGGTGAGCTATTGCTATAGTCAGAGTACTTAAATGCAAGATTGATGTGTGCTTTTAAGAGCTCACCTCAATTATTTTAGGCAAGCTTTTAAGGTGAGTGAAAAATCACACTCCTCAAATGTGAAGACCTGAGTCTTAGTCAACAGCTTTCCTCAGGACACTTTGCTCGCAATGTGTGCAAAGTGTCCTTAGGAAAGCTGTTGACTCAATCTTAAATCGGCACTTTCAGGGTTATATTGTAGGTAAATTTTGAAAATAAATACACATATTCAAGTGTCACAATGGCCATGAGAGTCAACATACATGTATGTGATGTAAACATGTGGTTGAAAAGTCTGATTCAATAGAATAGCCCTTGTCTTGAACACCCTCTTCTATGAGAAATCATCCTTTCTTAAAGGCCACCTATCGGATGGACATATGTTTACACTGTACCTCAGTCCTGCCTTTGAGCGACTACCCCTAGGGCAGATACAGAATGGAATCAATAAAGCAGTTGGTGTCTCAATGGAGGTCAAATAATATAGAACAAATTTATAACACTAGGAACTTAGCAATGTGGTCCTGAAAGGCAGGTGGTCTCTCAATGGAGTGAAATCTCCAAGGTGGGAGCTCTTTTTTTTATTTTGGTATATAATTTTTTTTCCTGATGTTTCTACCTGCATTGCGGTATTTCAGGGCAGGGTATGTGGTGACAGACCCAGTGGCGGCATGCTTGACTGTGACACCCCTACTGCTGATCCATGACTTACCCCAGATAGTGGACGAGTACTACTGCTTTGGCCACCATGAAGACTGGAACCTCACCATCAAGTGCCTTGAGAACACCACTATGTCAGAACCCATCAACATACATGCTGGTCACCAGGTGCATGAGGATATGCTTTACCATAAGGTGTGTGTTTTTGAGGATTTTGTGTAATGTTAAGTCTATCATGATGTAAACCAGAAGTTGGAACTTCATCAAAATTTGCAACTGGTACACAGAAGATGAATGGACAGGTAATTGATGCAGTTTACTCACAGCAGAGCTTAATGACCCGATGCAAAACATTCATGTCACTGTCAATAGCAATGTCACCACTGACCAGGATTTGGGTCAAAATTTGAAAATCTTGTGACCAGTCTAGCAACCTTAATATTTGACAGATCTCATAAAATTTAGTGGGATTGTGGAGGAAGTCAAAGTCTCAGTTGCATATGTGATACCAGTGGCACTACCTTTAATTTGACGGAAATTATAAGCCAAAATGTATTTAAAGATATAAAATTAAATGTCTTGAAAAGTAATTGAATTAACTGGCCAAGTTTATAGGATATATAGACCATGTCCAATGCTTGTATGTTATATAATCAGGGTTGATACAGGTCCTATGGGCCTCTGGTATTACATTATCTGGGTGTCCTTGATCTTCTGTCCCAAGGTCAATGAGGACAAAGTTAACGACTCACTCATTGTTGTCTTGGCACATGCAACAATATTCGTCACAGGAGTTGCACAAATAAGCTATGATTACGTGTGGAGTGAAGTGGCATCTGGTGGACAATTTTTACATTAAGCTTTATATGTTCAGAAGCCACTTGAGGTCTCATAGCTTTGAAATGAACAGGTGCAACATAGCCACGATGCCAGCAGAGCATTAGGCCCATGGGCCTCTTGTTTGCAATAATGTCCTAGAAAAGCCTTTGAATTTTCTATATCCATTTTGTGCATCTTCTTCCAAAAGTTAGGTTAACTCAATGATATCCTCCCCTCCCACTATAGAAATGGTCAAGTTCAAAATGGTAGACAGCAAGACACAAAAAAGAAAAATCAATCAAGTTGGAAAGTCCTTGAATTTTGGAAAAAGGTCCTGGAAAGTCCTGAAAAAGTCCTTGAATTTGAAAGCTGCTAAGCTGTATGAACCCTATATAATATCAGTGACCTTGACTTATTTTTGTTAGGCATTCTTAACCTTTAAAGCTACTGACTAAGACTACCTTTTTGCTTTAGACTAGGCTTACTGGTATTTGGATGAAATATATTTTCTTGCGGAATTTGAATCTTTCAACCATTATATGTTAAATGCTAACGAGAAAATGACAATAGCTGTGATTAGCACTTAAAAGGTTATTTAAAGTGCTAATCACAGCTACTGTCATATAGCTGTGATTAGCACTTTATCACAGCTATATGACAAAAGCTGTGATAAAGTGCATAAGGCCGTGGGCCTCTTGTTATTATTTATAATGCTCTTTCAAATTTCATGCAAAGTTTAAGAATTTTATTAGCTTAGCTGACTTGTCGGTTACATTGTGAGCCAGCTGAGCTTATATGGTGGTTAGATATCCATCGTCTGTGCCTCTATCGGCATCCACAATTCACATTTTCGACTTCTACAAAAATGTCCAGGCAGATTCTCTTCAAACTTGGTGGCAATATACCTTGGGTGGGTTGTTGCCAAATTTGTTCAAATGGTCACCCTCCAGTGATTTTTACCTCAGCTGACTTGTCAGTCAGCTGAGGTTTTTTGAGGGTCGGTCGTCCGTCGTTCGTCCGTCCGTCCGTTCGTCGTCCACAATTCACATTTTCGACTTCTTCTCAAAAACCGTCAGGTAGATTCACTTCAAACTTGGTGGAAATGTGCCTTGGGTGGGTCTCTACCAAGTTTGTTCAAATGGTCACGGTCTAGTGATTTTTGGATTTTTAATGAATTTTTTTGTTCTTTTTTGGGTAAATCTTAAAAAATCTTCTTCTCCGAAACCACTCACCCAATTGCTTTGATATCACACAGGAACACTCCCTGGGACACGTAGTTCTTAATTTGTTCACCAGGTGGAGCTGCAATTTTTTCCTAATTTTTTATGAATTTTTGTCTGTTATAGCTATTTTCGACTTCTTCTCCAGAACCGTTACTCAGATTAAGCTGAAACATGGTGGATATGTTCCTTGTAGAAGGGTCAAACAAAGTTGTTCACTATGTGGGAATGCTGCAGATTCCTGACTTTTAACGATTTCTTCAATTCGGGTACTTGTCGGTCAATGTCAGCTTTCCTATTGATTACTATGGAAGTCAATGGGCATTCTAATGCTAATTCACATTTTCTACTTCTTCTCCAAAGCCGTCATCCAGATTAACTTCAAACTTGGTGGCAATGTACCTTGGGTGAGTTTCTACCAAGTTTGTTCAAATGGTCACGGTCTAGTGATTTTTGGATTTTTAATGAATTTTTTTTGTTCTTTTTTGGGTAAATCTTAAAAAATCTTCTTCTCCGAAACCACTCACCCAATTGCTTTGATATCACACAGGAACACTCCCTGGGACACGTAGTTCTTAATTTGTTCACCAGGTGGCGCTGCAATTTTTTCCTAATTTTTTATGAATTTTTGTGTGTTATAGCTATTTTTGACTTCTTCTCCAGAACCATCACTCAGATTAAGCTGAAACATGGTGGATATGTTCCTTGTAGAAGGGTCAAACAAAGGTGTGTACTATGGGGGAATGCTGCGGATTCCTGATTTTTAACGATATTTTCAATTCTGGTACTTGTCGGTCAATGCAGCTTTCCTATTGATTACTATGGAAGTCAATGGGCATTCTAATGCTAATTCACATTTTCGACTTCTTCTCCAAAACGGTCATCCAGATTAACTTCAAACTTGGTGGCAATGTACCTTGGGTGGGTTTCTACCAATTTTGTTCACGTGGTCATGTGATTTTTGGATTTTTAATGATTTTTGTTGTTGTTTTTTTTTTGACAAATCTTAAAAAGTCTTCTTCCCCGAAACTGCTTACCAAAATGCTTTGATATCACACAGGAAGACATCTAGGGACTCGTTGTTGTTAATTTGTTCACCAGGTGGCGCTGCAGTTTTTTCTAATTTTTTTGTTGAATTTTTGTGTGTTATAGATATTTTCGACTTCTCCTCCAGAACCGTCACTCAGATTAAGCTTACACGTGGTGGATATGTTCCTAATGGAAGGGCCAAACAAAGTTGTTCACTGTGTGGGAATGCTGCGGATTCCTAATTTTTAATGATTTTTTCAAGTCGGCTCCTTTGGGGTAAATGCACCTTTCCTATTGATTACCATGTAAGTCAATGGGCATTCTAATGCTAATTTACATTTTCGACTTCTTCTCCAAATCCATCATCCAGATTTACTTTAAACTTGGTGGCAATGTACCTTGGGTGGGTGTCTACCAGGTTTGTTCCAATGGTCATGTTCCAATGAATTTGGATTTTTTTTATGATTTTTTTTTCAAAAATCTCTACAAAAGTTTTAATAGGAAAACTTAACATGGGAATTTCTTGTAATGGTCATAACTTTAATAATATTGACCAGATTTACTTCAAACTTGGTGGGGATGTGCCTCTGGTGAATCTCTACCAAGTGTGTTCAAGTGGTCATGCTCTATTGATTTTTGGATTTTTTATGAATTTTTTTGTTTTTTTGGGGGGGGGGCAAACCTTCAAAATTCTTCTCCTCTTAAACCGCTCACCCAATTGCTTTGATATCGTACATAGACACTCTCGGGGACACCTAGTTCCCATTTGTTCACCAGGTGGCGCTGCAATTTTTTTTAATGAATTTTTTGTATGGTTTTGCTATTTTTCACTTGTTCTCAGAACCATCCCTCAGATTAAGCTGAAATGTGATGGATATATTGTTGTGGAAGGGTCAAACAGTTGTTTACTAGGTGGCACTGCTTTGGATTCCTGATTTTTAAGGATTTTCAATTCGGGCACTTATCGTTCAATGCAGCTTTCCTATTGATTACTACGTAAGTCAATGGGCATTCTAATGCTAATTCACAGGACAACTGACACAAAATTTACTGTTTACTTGATAACTTGAGATCTGTTTTGAGTTCGCTACACATGTTAATTATTGTGTATGAAGGTCATGCTGAGACAGTACATGAATGACCTTAACCTAGTTTGTGGGGTCACAGTGCAACATACATGAATTTTACTCTTCATTATAACTTGAGAATTACTTGAACTTTGAAGTTGCACATGTAGGTGTTCTTCTATAAAGGTCAGACTTACTCAGAGCATGGCTTGATCCTTTGCCAAGTTCATAGAGCTGCAAGTGTGATGAATGTCAAGATCAGCTGAGGCACCGGCTGTTCACACAGCCCTCTTGTTGTATTTTTGGGGGGTTTTGTTCTTTTTTTTGTGGCAAATTAAAAAAAAATATCTCCAAAACCTCTCAGTTGCTTTGATATCACACAGGAGCACCCCAAGGGATTCTCCAGGACAGTCTCTCAGATTAAGCTGTAACTTGGTGGATCATATGTTCCTTGTTAAAGGGTCAAAAAAAGTTGTTCACTAGGTGGCACTGCTGTGGATTTCTGATTTTTAAACAATTTATTAAATGTGGGTACTTATCGGTAAATGTACCTTTCCTATTGATTCCTATGTGAATCAGTGGGGATTCTAATTATGCTAATTCACATTTTTCTACTTCTCTGAAACCATCAGCCAGATTCACTTCAAACTTGGTGGCAATTCACTTTGTGTGGATTTCTGAAATGTTTGTTCAAAAGGTCACACTCTAGTGGTTTGGGATTTTTTTATTTCTTCTTTTTGGGGCAAATCTTGAAAATCTTCTCTAAAACCCCTCATCCAATTTTTTTGATATCACATAGGAACATTCCTATGGACTACAAGTTCTTAATTTGTTCTTGATGCCTGATTTTTTTTTTTTTTTTTTCAATTTTGGGTGCATGCAGGATGATGCATGCATTCTATTTAGTAAGTGAATAGAGATTGTAATGGCAATTCACATTTTTGACTTCTCCAAAACTATCAAGCGGATTCACTTGAAACTTGGTGGTGATGTACCTTGGGTGAATCTGCCAGGTTTTTTCAAATGGTCATGGTCCAGTGAATTTAGGATTTTTAATGAATTTTATTTTTGATTTTTTGGCAAAATGTTAAAAAATATATGTCTGGGGAATCCATGCAACCAATTGCTCAAATTGCATATGGATAATTTCTGGGGATTCCCTAGACATTAATTTGTTCAACAGACATGATTGGCTTGTGGGATATGTACATGTATGTTAGCAACAGTGATCATGGTCTAAAACAGAGGTGACCTTGATGTCATATTTCACAGGACCACTTTAGTCTGTGCATTTAGGGTCAGCTGAGCACAGGACTGCCCCAGTCCTCTTGTTAAAAATTTAATTACATCAATAGCAATACTCAACTTTCATAGTCAGTATCAGAATTGAACTTAATTTTATGTTTTTTCTATTAGAACGTATTTAAATGTACATGTACTTTTTATGACAGTACATGGTAACCACAGACAGAAATTAAACATTTATACGCGAGACTTCAAGTCATAAAGTATACCATGCCCTTAATGAACCATAATACCACACATGACAGCCAGTATTATAAAGGGGCAATGAAAGATAAAAGAGTCTGAGGCAATCTCTTGGTTCGCAGCCTAATTTTTCAACCAGGACAGTGTTTCAAGACTGTGCATTATTCTCCTTTCCTAAAATTGAGACTTTTCTGAAAAGTCAAATTTAAGGCAGTGACTTTGTCCTGTAAAATACAAGTTGGATAAATCCACAAAATATTTACATGTAGTTTAGTTATATTCTACAGCATATTTATGTGGAGACACATTTATTTTCATCTTGCTTATAATGTGTCCAAATTTTGTGTCTGCCAGATCTTTTTGGGTCCACTTTTCTTCATATATCAGAGAGTATATCCCCAGCCCCTAACCTACCTGGCACACAAAGAGATTATATCCCCAACTCCAACCTTTTTAGTAATTTTGTGGATTATTTTCAGAGAAATTAGTCTGCAAAATATTCAAGACACTGAAAACATGTTTACCAGAGTGCATTCTGTCAAGGTACAGTCTTTCCCCAAATATGTTTATTTATGTTTTTGGTTTGGCCATTGCTATTTTGTCTTACAAGTAAGTCATTAGAATTTATGCCCAGTGACCTGTGACCTTGTCTCTGAAGCAGACCCAAGCTTGGTGTCATGTCTGGAGATAACACCGAACTTGGTGTGCTTTGGAGGCAATCTGTGACCCAATTGGGGGTCAAATAGAGTGAGCATGCTCAGCTAAAGCCCCCTTCACACCAGTTAATCCAGAAGGCTGTTCTTTTCAGGACGCCGCCCCCCCCCCCCCCCCCCCCCCCGTCAGCACCCCCAATTTAGCCTATAGCGTGGACAGCTTCCTGATCTGCTAACAGTTATCCAAATCAGTGGTTCAGACAAATTTTGAAATGGTCCTGTGAACTGCTCAGAATGCAGTCAGCAAAGGGCCTCATAACACAGTCAGCATAGGCCCTCAGAATGCAGTCAATAGAGGTCCTCAGAATAGTCAGCAGAGGCCCTCAGAACACAGTCAGCAGAGGCCCTTAGAACACAGTTTGCTGGGGCTCTCAGAACGTAGTCAGCAGGGGCCCTCAGAACGCAGTCAGCAGGGGCTCTCAGAAAGAAGTCAGCAGAGGCCCTCAGAATGCAGTCAGCAGTCAGCAGTGGCCCTCAGAATGCAGTCGGCAGGGGCCCTCAGAACACATTCAGCATAGGCCCTCAGAATGCAGTCAGCAGAGGCTCTCAGTATACAGTCAGCACAGACACTTAGAATACAGTCAGCAGAGGCCCTCAGATTACAGTCAGCATTGCTTTCAGAATACAGTCAGCATAGGCCCTAGGAAGGCAGTCAGCAGGGACCCTCAGAAAGAGTCCCTCAGAAGTCATGTTCTGAGGGCCTTACAAGGGCACCTGAAGTACATGTACACCAAAAGTGTGGTATGTTTTTGTGGGGATAATAAAACACATCACACTTGCTGCATGAGGAAGGGACCTCTGCTGAAGAGATAGCAGCTCATTGGTTGGGGGATGGGGGAGGGATGATAGATTTACATCTGTGTCTTATCAGTTTTGAAGTAAATATATTCTTGGATCGGTTGACAACTTTGAGGTGTCCAGTTTCAATACATGTACATAATTATGAATGTTTATTTTTGTACACTGTCAGAACAAAGGTGCCATGTTACAATCCCCCATAAACCACTTTCTGACAGGTTGTCCTATGTGTACCAAGACACCTTACAAATACAAGTACATGTATACTGTTCAGGGCTTAATACGGTCTATGCATTATTTCCCCAAGCGGGAAAACCCCGGCAGCTGTCCCAGTACGAAAGCGAGGCATGTGGGCTGATTTTTTGCTACCAGATGGCACGCTGTGCACTTTCTCAAAAGTGGTCACGATAATGCATGATGGCGGACACTAATCTTGTTCGTGTCAACATGAACAGAAAAGCAGGAAATGGACCAAATACAGGAGGTATATAGAAGTTTACCATTGTAGATCGTTGGCGGAGGGAGTACAGAAAGCATTGATTGTTAGAACGTTGACTGACAAGGTGAATTATCATGGTATACCACCACTGACTGTTGTGTAGTGGGCTGTAATGTTGATACCACTATTACCAGGCAGAAATTTCAAACTGACAAATATCAAAAATAAAAGTGCCGCTTTATTCCTTCCGTCAACTGATATTCCTGTGTCTTTCAAATACTTTTTCAGCCACCCTAGATTCTGTTTTTTGAAGAAATCATGGTCCGTGTTTCACTCCTTGTTACTTGCTGTATTCAGTAGCACTGTAGCCTGTGCGGTAAGACTTAGTGGCCCGCAAATTACCCAGAAACCTGTGCACGCCTGGCTCTGACATCGGAATCTCCGCTGGGGTTTCCCTGCTTGGTGAACTTATGCATAGACCGTATTGGTGGTCTCTGCAAGGGCAGCTGCAGTATGACTTGCCAGGCAGTGCAAGAACCACTGACCAAGGCCTGTGACCATAGTATGGAATGAGTTCATGTTGCTGTAACCTTACCATATAATACAAAGCAAGTTAATTCAACTGGTTACAAATTCTTCATTTGAATGTTGCCTTGCTTTTCCCGACAGATAGTTTCAACTGTAAAAAATGCTGAATGCATGACCTCGATTATAATGTGTGAAAAAGAGTACAATAGTAGTACATGTACATGAACTGAAACTGGCTCTTTGGCACAACTGACTTGTCAGTCACACGATAGTATCTTATGCTCATTGTCTGTCATTGTCAGTCCATCCGTCCATCTGTTGTACATCAACAATTCACATTTTTACTGTTCCAAAACCATGTGCAAGATTCAATCTAAACTCAATAGGGGATATACTCTTGGTTGCTCTCCTCGATATTTGTGCAAATCGTCAAGCTCCAGTGATTTTTAATGATTCTTTTGGTTCATTTTTGATGTGAAATCTTCAAAAGTCTCACCAAAACCATTCGGTCATTGCTTTGAAACTGCATAGGGGTACTTCTGGGAATGCTTAGACCTCTATTTGTGATCTTTTTCAAACTTGTTGGGAATGTTCATGGACTTAATCTCTACCCAAGTTGCCCACTACACGTTCTACATCGTGGTGCTTTCACTTTCTGATTTTTAACAAATTATAAAAATTAGGAAAAAATAATTATTGGTAAGGGATATGTTTTATGTTAGCAACAGTGATGATGGTCTTAAACAAAGGTGACATTGATATTCTGAAGGACCGCTTCAGTGTATACATGAATGTAAGTTCAGCTGAGCACAGGACTGTCAGTTCTCCTCTTGTAAAATAGGCCGAATTTTAATTGAAATATCAATGGTATCAGGATGAGAAGTGGAGGCCTACATGTACTTGTGTGTATGTTTGTTCATTTATTTGTTTATTTGTTCATTTGATAATGATGTTTGGAAACGTCAATGGTATATGTAATATTTCAGGAAACTATATTGACATGGCAGTACAATGTACCTTTCAGATTAGAAAATGTCAAGTTTGGACTGTAATTTGAGTTGAAAAAAAGTAAATATGTATCATATGTTTTTGCAGAAAATTCGCTTTGTGGTGCTACAGTGTTCCCTGGCTCTTCCAGTTATCCTCTCGCTTTTGATGGGGCGACGCACACGAAAGATGGCACTGAACACATACCTATTAGCCTTCGCGTATTGGTTTGTGGTGGCCCTAGAAGCTGCCAGTTTACTGGAGACAACGTTCATCCATAAATCATACAAACATGTCATATATACCACAGAAACTATCATCTCCATTGTAATTGTTATAACTAACAGTTATGCTGTGGCCACATTGCTGAGTTATATCAGCCCCATGGGAACCAGTGACGATAAAGAACATGAACGCAAGTTTGACTTCTTGTTTAAAGTGTTCATGGGACTAGCTGGAGTGTTTTTTGCAGAAATCCCCATCATAGTTGCTCGTGTGCAAATGATGGCTATGGACTCCTATGCTATGCTGCCAGGGTCATTTTATTTGTGGTTTACGAAAAATATATTTTTCGTGATCCTGACATTTGTTATGATAGGCACACATCAATTCCGGAAAACATATCCAGAGATTCGCTGCAAGCCATCATTTGATACATATGGTCATAAATTCCAGCCTGAGAAAAGAGATGTATACATTCAAAGAAGGCGTGTTACATACAATCAAACACAGAATGAACCTGGCAGAATTGAGAAAACAGATGAACAAAAGAAAAAACAAAAAAGAGTGACATTCAAGATGGATATGGGAAAGGGAAGGTTTAAAATTGTGAAAGCAGAGAATGACAATGATTCTGTTAAAGACAAAATTGAAATAATTGACAGAAAACCCTTCCGGAAAAAAGACATGCTTTTTAACTGGAGTGGAGGGGAAAGTGCACCTGTTAGAGAGACCCTTGCCAGTCAAGAGGACACAGCTGACAGGGCCAAGTCAACAATTACAGCTGGTAATAGAAGAGAGACTGTATTGCATATTCAAGAAACAGATTCAGATCGAGAAGCCGCAGAAGAGGTATAGGCCTTGCACAAATATGTCTGCAGTGTGATGAATCTGGTGCAGTGGGTACAGTAGTTGCATACAGACATGGTGAAGAACTTTTGGATTACAGACATCCATGTATATGATAGTGACTGCTTGGATTGCTGACATTCCTGCTGTTTGAGCAAGAGGGCTTTTTTTTTTTTTTTTTTTTTTTTTTCTTCAGCCAGGATGATAGGGGCAGTTACATTCTTGATATTGACTGCACATAGTGACCCCTTAGTCTTGTTAGTGTACAGACGTTATGTTATGCAAGATCCATTAAAAATTGTGTATTCAGCATGTTGAGTGTATGTACATATGTACATGTATATATCCAGACACACTTGAATTGTATATTTTCATATGTTTTGTGAGTACTGTACAGTGGAGGTTTAACATGTTCTTTGAGCAGTTACAAATGGTGAAGAAAGGATTGTATTTCATGGAATTTAAATTTACAGAGTGCAATTGTTAGACTGCTGACACCGTCCAGGTGTATGACCATAGGTGGTGGTGGGTGGGTTGGGGGGGGGGATACAGGTACTTCTAATAGTAATCACAGGAGATGTGTGCTGCTGTGAAGGCTTCCCCCCATAAAATTTCTTTAACAATTTAAAGGTCCCAAAATTTTGTGCCAAATTCCTTTTAAATGGTATTTTTCACACCAAATGGGTGAATATTCAACACATTGCCCCCAACAAAGCTCAAACTTTTCTTGTGGGAGTACATTCAACACAGATGTTCGGTCATATTTTATACTATTTTGGTTAAAAATTTGGTAACTAAGATACTGTTTTTGAGAAAAAGTGCTCTGAAAAGTAACTTTTGTAATATTTGAGTTGCACATTCCTACCAAAAGTTTAGTTATTTCTCCCCCCCTCCCCCCCCCCTCGGCCCTTTATGATGTTCAGTGCTGGCATAAATTTTACAGTGCCTTTTAAACAAAGAGGTCTTTATTAAAGTCATTGCATTTAAATCATGATGAAATTTTGATAAAAAGTACTTAAATTTTTGTGTGCTTGATAACTGGCACATGTAGATGAGGCACTGTGACAGCATTCTGGATGATACATTGGTACACACAGCATAGTTAACTTAACAGCAAAAAGAAAGAAAAAAAAAAGAAAGAAAAATCATTGAAGAGCTTAACTGTGAAAAATTAGGTTTGAAAGTCAGTCTGTACCCATGACAAAGCTTGACATATCCATTGTACATAATTTCCTCATTTATGAGAAGCTTTCATTTAGAACCAGTACATGTCCAAAATCTAACTAAACCAGTTCCATGTTCCAGCAGAACAACTTGCCAGCAATGAAAAACTGGTTACAAAAGGCCCAAATTTCCAGCTTATTATAGAGTTGATACAGGAAAATTACAAAGACCAAATTTTTCCCAGGGGTTTTAGCCAGGCACCCTTCCATCCACATCATTTGGGTGGGTAATTACGAGTTTTGACTTCAAGCTGGAGAAAAAAATTATAAACAGGTAAATTTTGCCTCATTGCCTGTTCATCCTGGGAGAATGCAAACTCCAAGGTCCACCTAAAGTTGTTAAATAAATATATATGGTTTTTTTTTTAAATTTTCTATCTTTCAGATTATTATTGTACATTCAGTTAGCAGATTTTTTGCGTAGATGACATCTTAGTACTTGCATTTAGGTAAAAGCACATTGTGATGATCACAGTTGTATTGAACTCTGTAAGCATCACCAAGCAATATTAGGGGACCTATGGATTAACTCCTCTGGTTCATTCTGTTGTCAATAATTTAAAAAATATCTACAAGTTTATGCACGTCACCTATATGGGTTTTATTTGTTAGATTTATCCTGTGAGGGTGTCAATTTCAGTTGTTTTCAAGACTTAAATGTCAATTGTTGATGGGCAAAAAGTGGTACAGCACATTGAACATGTTGAATGAAGTTGGTTTCAGAAAAACAGCCGGGCACCTAGGGACTGCAAGGCAGAGCGTAGGTTGCAGTAAATTTAACCTAGAAACATTACCAAGCCACGAAGCTCAGCAAAAACGAAAAGAATATTCCACAACATTAAATACTGCTTTTTTTTTTATATATTGTATATATTTTGGTCTCAAGAATGCTCCAAAACATAAAACTTGCCTGCAATTTAAAAAGAAAAAGAATGGCTTTTATTTTTATTATCTTTTGGCCCTCAAAATGCACAAAGTGCAGAAGTTGTATTTAATTTTTCAAAATTTTCCGGGGGAGGTAGGCCCCCCCCCCCCCCCCGACCTCGATAGCATCTCTTCACGCCTTTGGCACTGATCAGTGTCCCACAACTGGCCATCATTTGGTATTGCAGTTTCTTTATTCCTGGCTAAACCCGGGATTGTACCAGCAAAATTGGTATTTCTGACATGTCAAAATGTTTGTTTTCAATTAAAGCTGTTTAAAAGTCAGCAAACAAATGGTGTGAAGTTGATTAAACATGTGGTAATTACTGACAATGTTAAAGGTGAACTCGGGCTGGGTTGCCTTATGCTTATAGTGTTAGACTCTCAGTTGAAATTGAGACCATATTTCCCAGCCTATGGTGCTTGTGCCTGCAGCATTAACAGCGCATGTCAGATACATGATTATGTAAGGTGCCAGCACTTCCTTTTTTTTTCCATAATATAATATATACCACACTGATAAATCAGAAAGAAATGTGATACTCTAGGTCTGTGAGCTGGGAATCATGATCCTTGTACTACATATATGCAGCATGCTGTGCCTTATAAGCATCTTTGGTGCTTGGTTTAACTCATTCCATACTATGGTCACAGGCCTTGGTCAGTGGTTCTGGCACTGCCTGGCAAGTCATGCTGCAGCTGCCGCCAGGGCAGCTGCAGCATGACTTGCCAGGCAGTGCCAGAACCACTGACTTAAGACTATAGGCATGTTGGTATTGAACGAAAGCTCTTTTCATGAAGAATTTAAATATGCAACTGTCATCTTAAATCTTGGTAAATATACGTAATTATCAGGGACTGGTATGGAATGAGTTAAGATTTGAGTTGTGTTGAGCTACAGTTTCAATAATCTATGTGTACTGAATATTGTCTGGAATAATAATGTGCAAGTGTTCATAAAATATACAATATGTATGTGTATGACTGAAGTTTAAATGTTGACAATTGACACATTGGGTACTTTCAGTGAGCTCAACTGGTAGGTCATACAAGTACAAGCAAAGCTATATAAAATTCATGAAGATGTTACATTTGAGCTTGTATCTGTAGCACCCTGGTACAAACAAGGAAGCAAACGTTCCTGGCATGGGCACTTGTCAAAAAACACATAGCCCAGTTACAGCTGCAGTGGAGGCAACATTTGGGCTAACTGCTGTCTTGTGCATCCATTATATGCAAGTATATATATACACAGGTAAAGCTGTGTATTTGACCACAGACCACACTAGGTAGTTGATCATACTACATATAGTCTTCAAAGCAGGCCCAATCGTTAATGTGGTCCAAAGGTTAAGTATTGGATCATCCAGTGGCATTGCCCACTTGGAAACTCGGCATTGAGAACCTAAACATGGTTGTTGTCATTATCATCATCAGTCTGTTGCTTCAGTTGCACTTTTTGTCCAATGATGACGAATTAGGTCTCCTGTTTGCCTAGTATTTTACATTGAAAATAATATCACAGTAGCCTATTTTAAACATATAGTTCTGTCATGTTTTATTGTTTTTTTGTTTTGTTTTGTTTTTTGTTTTTTTGTTTTTATTTTATTTTATTTTTTTTTTTTTTTGTAAAGAAGATGCAAGTTTCTACCAAGTGCCAGCCCTCATGTGACATTTTCTCTTGTCTTGGGCAACAACCAGTTTGAGAACACGTTTGGTCAGGCTTGCATGCTAATCAGTCCATTTTCTCAAGGGAAAATTAAAACTTTTATATCTGTGTTTGGAGGTTAAATTTTATAAGTGTTTCCCTGTGGGGCTCTTATATTACCATGATTATGGAGAAACAGTAAAAGTAAAGAGGCACAAAATGGACAAAAATAACTAAACAGTGCATTCTAATTGTGCACCAAAAAATGTGTGAGAATATCCAAATGGCCCGCAACAGGGAAAATAACTAAGTTTCCTCATCAGATCAATAAGCATAACTAAATACAGTAGTCCCTCCTTTGAAAGACCCCTCCTTTGGGAGACCACCTCCTTTGAGAGACCACAGTTGTCAGGTCTTTCTGTAGTACTTTTCATGTTATTTATACCTCCTTTGAGAGACCACCTGCTTTATGTGACCACCTTTTGGGTGGCACTAGGGGCGGTCTCTCAAAGGAGGGACTACTGTACAAGGGAAGAAAGCAAAATTTACGTTTTCTGCACCCAAGTTGGCCTTTGAAGTCCCCAGGGTAAGAGTTGTACAATCTTGAAGCAGGCTGTAACCATCATGAACCAAACCTATGTCCAATATATGGGTACCCAGGTAAAGCTCAGCTAGTGCAACATGAAACAGGCCATAGTCATACTGTGGGGATGACCATACAAACACTGTTGCCTCAATGGATGATCTCCCTCATTTTACTATTTTATGAAATATTTTGCCTGGTTTTCTTTGGAGGGAAAAATGATTTCAGCATTAAATTGAATGTGATCAACTATATCTATAAAGTGGCATTTTATGCATTGATGTCTTACATTTTTACAGTGTAATTTGTATTTTCATATGTGGAATGCCAACACAGGCCAAGGCAAGATCAGAGTCACAAATAAAGCTTACAAAAGACTGGAGCCTTTGCCTGTGGGAGGTTTTGTGATTGAAATATTCTTTGTTGCAGGAGAAATTGTTCCCTGAGCAGAGTAAATGCAACCAGACAAGTGCCTAATATAAATATGCTCTTGTTTATACATATATATTTATGTACTTTGTATAGTACAAAACACAGACTGAGTGTAAGTTGAGTTTTACAAGTCTGATTGCAGATTTATTGATCATGACCAGCAGTATTTATGGGCATTTCAAGTGTATTTCTACTACGATTACAATTGAATTGATGACTGCTGAACTTGACATGGCTAAATGAGATGTGCTTGTAAATCGTGTCTTATGGTGATTGGGTTTATCAATTCCATCCAATCCAGGTGCATATATTTATGCATTATTTTCAGACCATTGTTTGTACTTGAAATGACAGAACTGGCCAAATTTTATATCAAACTTGTACAGTGAAGACTCGTCATGATGGCGCTGGTGTTCCCTGTAGGCAATGCGTGTACCGTAAAACCATGATATAACTACACTCAGATATCGCACATATACTGTACAATGCAAGATTTGAGGGGTGCAAGTCAGATTCCTTGGTAATAGGAGAAGTCACACTTACCAATTATCTGTGTATTCAGCTGAATACACACTCGAATACACATAGTTATTCAGGGCTAGAGATGTGTATTCCCATTGAATTCCATGTTAAAATAACCTCAAATTAAAAGACTATTTGTAAAGCTGGAAGAATCAAATTTATGTGAACATTTCAGCTGTTTGCAATGAATAGTAATCTCCCCTATTCGACTCATTAAATGCCCGATATCCAACACATTTTACAGGGAACAGATGGTGGTGTTATAATGAGGTTTCACTGTATCAGAGTATGTTGGGTGTAAAAATGGTATAATAAGAGGGAGAATTAAATGATTGTTACGCACATAATTTTGCTGTTTGCCGTTGAATATTGGAATGGCCTCGGTCAGTTAAATCAGAAACCCCAGCCCAAGGGCTGTAGCAGTATTTTGAAACTGCAAGAGAAACTGGTGAAACTGTAGTTGGCTTACAATCTTAATCATTAGGTTCAGCCTGACGGGCTGCTCAGTCAATAGGCCTGGTTATTTTTGAGGCATTGAAAAAAACAGTTGCATGAAGTACTTGCACTGTGCTGAATTATGGAATTCGGGAGAACCAGATGCTTAATTAACCCTCTCGACTCCATTGCCAGTTGTCCTCTGCACAGTCTGGCTGCATTGTGTGGATAGAGCAGAGAGGAAAGATGGACAGAAAGGTCAGATGACATATGACACAGGTTTTGAATGGAAAAAACTTAAAAATTGAAATAGTTAGCATTACACTGTAGGTCCATTTGGGAATATTGGGAGTATGGGGAGATTTTGCGGCCGTCTCAAATTACAGCACTGCACAACATTGTTTTCAGTACATTTAAAATGCACATATAAAAATGTGCATGCGTAGAAGCCATCCGAGATAATACTTTTCAGGATTTTACCTGTATCAAGGTCTTTGCCTATTCTTTGACCAAAAAAAACGTTCCCAATTTTGTCAAAATGGCTTATATTTGATGAAAAAGAGAGCAGGGCACATAGGTTTCAGGTAATTTTGTTCATATTTCAGGTAAAATTTGTGAAAGTCAGTGGCATCTCTGATAGCAAAACACAGAAACAGGAATTAAATGCTAATTTGGCAGTTTAGACTTCACCGATAGTACAATTCACATAGTCCCTCAAATTTATACGTGTATCAGTTGATTGATATGTTGGATCTTGGTGTCGTTATGATGAGGTTTGACAATAATGCTATATTTGCTAAAGTTACATGTTAACCCTTTGTGATATTTAAAATGTCAATTGATTGTGATGATAAATCAAATTACCCAAGATTTATGAGTTGTCATTTTTGCATCTTTATAATGTAAAAAATGTTTTGGATATGTGCAGGCTCTGTGTATTATACAGTGCTCACAACTGGTCACAGCTATCAACTTTGACAGCAATCCTGAAGTTTTTAGTCCATGCTAGTGTAGTTTGTTGGCATCATGTTGTCATGCCAGGGTTCTCATTCCACATCCCTAGTTTTATCTGTAGCAGAGAAGTATTTATGAAAGTTATCCTCCGTCACAAACGAACCTATTTAATAACCCCATGCCCCCTGTTAAGACTGTCATTAAAGACTCAGCAGACAGCTTTCTTTGGTGTGGGGTGGGTTCTATTAAAACCACCCAACCATGCCAAGGAAAGCTAGCGACCTCTTCTACAATTCATATTCAGATTGCTTTTCCATTTCTGTTGAACTGAATTAAATCTTTCACTGAGCCACATTTCTATAATGAACCAACCCCCATGGCCACATTAAATTGGCTTTTTTAACAGAAAATGATATGACTTTGCATAAGGAAAGCTATTGCTATCCAAGGAGTGTTGTGATATTAAACTTCATAAAGGGTCTAGGTTAAAGTCATTGGATTTTTTGTTGCCGAAAATAGATCAAGGCCACCTAAGATCACATGATCTGGCAGTCATCTTGGATTTAGAGATAGATAGATATGTTTATTCATCAAGATACATAGTTGAGCGTACATTATAACAAAAGATTGAGAGTAGAAGCCTGTCTGGGCTTACATACACCCTCATCCATGAGAGAACAGTAGGTTTATAGATAGAGTCATGCAAATAAATCTATGTACATGTATATATATGCATCATAAATTTTCCCCACAGACAAGTCCAAATGACTTCAAACGATTTTGGTATAAAGTACATGTAGAACAATTCAATGTCCAACCTTTAAACTCAAGATAACAAAGTTTTCGTAACTTTTGTTTAAATAAAGGTAGACATTGTCTGTCGAAGTTTTAATGGTATCTGATTCCACACCTTGGCCCCATGGTGTTAATGGAAAAAGAAAAAAAAAACACTGCCACAAGCAAAAGTAAATAAACTGTGTCTGTCTTGTAGAATAAGAATGTATATTGAAGTTAAAGGCGAAAATATTCTGAAAATTTTCTGGAAATATGCCATTCATAATTTTAAACAGGAAAATGGATGTCAAAAATTTATTTATAATGTCAAATTTCATGATTCCATATATCTGAAATAAAGATTTGTGCTGTTTTTCACTAAATTTCGGCATTACTTGGCTGTGTAATGTTATTAATCACTCCAAAAACCCATTTACAAAGCCATTGGAAGCAGCAGATATATGAAATTAGACACTCTGGCAACACTTTGTACTATTTCAGCGTATTAATTGATATTTCAGGGGTCAACATCCCTATTGTCTCCCATAAGAACCATATAAATCCTCCATTGGTGTGCATTCAGTTCTTGGCATATTTATTACCTTGTATTTGTTACAGATAATCGATGTGCTTGTGGATTTTTTTTCCTATGTTCCTTGATGAGCTGAAGGACAAAGGTCAAGGTCAGAGGGTGACTTAAAAAAAAAAGTCAGTATCATTATGTTTGTCCCCTATTGATTAATACCTTTAAGTATATGATGTAAATACATGTAATCCATGGATCATAGAAAATTTGTCTGTATGGTTACAAATGACCTGGAGATCAAAGGTCCAAGTCACAGGGCAATATAGACAAAATATTGGAGTAGTATATTTCAGCAAACCTATGCACATATTAGCTTCTAATTATGCCTCCCCCCCCCCCTCCTGTCCAAAGGAAGAGGGGGCATAGAGCAAGTACTTTGTGTGTGCCTGCTTGCATGTGTCTGTCCTAACAGTTTCCACACAATAACTAAAATAGTTTTTAACAGAGGCCTTTCATATTGCACATGCTAATAGCCCTGCATAAGATCTCGGAGGAGTTTGAAGATGGGTGACTGACCCAATTCCCAGGGTCACCGAGGCATTTTAGTGAATTTGGTTTTCATGCGATGTTGAAAGTTTTGATCCAGGCCTTTCATATTGCACATGCTGATAGTCCTGCGTAAGGCCTCGGATGAGTTCGAAGATGGGTGACCCTGACCCAATTCCCAAGGTCACAGAGCCATTTTAGTGAATTTGGTTTTCAGACAATAATTTCATAAACTTTTGTCATAGGCCTTTCAAATTGTAGGTGATCATAACCCTGCGTAAGTTGTCGGATGAGTTCAAAGAGGGGTGACATTTACCCCATTGCCAAGGTCACAGAACCATCTTAGCAAATTTGGTTTTTAATGGGATAAGTTGACAAGTTTTTACATATGCCTTTCATATTGCATATGATGTGAGTCCTGCGTAAAGGCTCAGACTGGTTTGAAGACCGGTGACCTTGACTCAAATGCCAAGGTCACAGCCATGTGAGCGAGCTTTTGACATAGACCTTCCTCATTGCACATGGTTTTAATCCTACATAAGGTCTGAGACAAGTTTGAAGATGGATCACCTTGACCCATATCCAAAGGTCATGGAGCAGGGGGGTATAGATCTAGCAATCTCTGATCGCATGATTCATTAAAGATCAGCAAATTACAGTACTCCTACCTGGTAAGCAACCTCTGTGGAGATCGACGGAAGCTGTGATAGGCCTACAGCTTTGTTTAAAGCAAATTTAGCTTGAGGACCAAGAGTCACCAAAAATTTTTTAAAAGTCATAAACATGAAAAATACACCATCCATCAGACAGATAAAGTTGATTTTTTGAAGATTTTAGCAAAATAACAACCAAAAAAAAAAAAAAGATTTAAAAAATCCAAAAATCACTGGACTGTGGCCTGTTGAGAATATTTTGTAGAGACCCATTTTAGATATATTCCCATAAAATTTAAAGATAATTTGACTATTAGACTGTTCCAGAGAAGATGAAAATGTAAATGTGAACATATGGATGGATGATGGACCATCCTATAGCCTTAGCAAACTGACATTTTTGAAATAATCTTATAATTACCAAGTAAACATATTTGCATGGTTAACATTTGAATGCTGGTGCACATGAATGTTTATGCACTTGCTCCAAAAACTGTATACCAGACCTGCTTCGTGCTTCATGTGGATTTACCCATGGTGGAATTTTGGTAAAACTAGGGTAGCAGTACAGTGAAACGTCTTTATAATGACTCTCAGATATCTGACATATCTGACATATTCACTTAACAACACAGTCTTTCAAGGAAAAAAGTGCATTATCTGCATTATTTGATTCATTTATCTGTCATGTTCAGTTATGTGACACATTTTTCAGGGAGGAAGTGTTGTCATCATAATCAGTTTTCACTGTATGAGGTGAAACGTGGGTCACTCACATCCACATAGTATCAGCAGAAACTTAACCAAGGCTCAGTTCAGCCTGTAGCTAAAACTCAGCTCAGGTTGGGACTTTCTTTTGGAAGAATGTAATGTCTTGGGTCAGCTGAATACATGCTCTTCACAAAGCCCTCTTGTTTCTACAAGGCAGCTCCCAAATAGGTTCAGTGTGAACCTGAAGGACAACCATAGATTCTTGGGGAACATCCATGTGTGAGGTTGAGGTACTGTATTCAACCTTACTATTACTGTGCTTTGTAGACTTTCATGCAGTGACAGTTCATTTAAAGTTCAGAGGTCTAGGCAGTGGCCAAGTAGGTATCCAGATCTGTTTTGAAGGCCTTGGAGAGGTCTGCCTTTTGCTCCAGACCAGTTGCTCTGGTGGTAGAGACTGTGCAGTGCTTACTTCCTGACAGTCCAAAAGGGAAAGACTGTGTCTGCTGTCTGTTCCATCCCAGCTGCCTTCCTGATCCAGTTCAAGAATCTTGCAGTTCCAGCCTGGAGCCCAGACTTGATGGCAGAACAAGGCTCATGATCCAGGTTGCCTGGTGTTCAGACCATTGTGTGGTTTCCAAGTCTGGCTGTAAACAGCATACTCAACCTTTGCCTGGGCCAGTCTACTTCCCAGAAATAGCCTGGTACTGTCTACAGCCACAAGTATGACCAAGCTAGTTCCATATATATGTTGTCCAAGGGTCCCGATATGGTCTCCTGCCCATCTAGGCTTTCAACACCTGGTTTGGCTTTGTTTGTATATGCCCAGATCCTCAGTTTCTATTTCATTGCTTGGCTTTGCTGGCCTGGAGCCTGAGCCCCAGAGTCCATCAGTGGATTTTGCTTGCCAGAGAGGAGAGTTAATCCATTCGTTTTATCCAGAGCCTGGCCTTCCCTGTGCCCATATTCTCCCATAGGCCATTAAAAACCAAGGTTAGCTCCCCCGGCCCACTCCATCCCAGATTGCAAGGAGAATGAAGAGCAACCAAGAGGACCTCATTCCTTTATCAGACTATCATAGGATCCATCTACTTGATCACTCAGCTTGATGTGATTTATATAAAGAAGTCCTCCATGGCTCCTGAGAGCCTACAAAGCAGGCTCAGGAGACTGACAGCAACACCACGGCTCCCATGCTTAAATCCCACAACTTTCTCTTCTGCATGGCTTCACTTGGGTACCCTTTAAGAAGTTCTTTATACATAGGGAAAGGGTAGGGTTTCCTAAGAAGCAAGAGCCCAATTAGCATTGTGTGATGTTGACCTGACTGCATTAGGGGGGTTGCCAAATCCTAAGGTCTGTTTCTGTACATGTACCTTTTTTCCAGATGTATGGTATGCGTAAAATCTCTCATTTGGTGATTGGATGGATCAGTCTGGGATATCCCACTTGTCCCAAAAAGCTAGGTCAGCTCTGATTTGTTTGTCAATGTCTCCAGAAGGAGTATAAATTCCACACAGAGAGTTGACTTCAGTTCCTCAGTTGCAAACTCGCTGTTCACCAGCATGCTGCATATGGCAAAGAAAGGGACTCGATGATTATCTCAGCAGACACCCTTCACCCTCTAGCTTGAGTACGATGCAAAGTTAGTTTTTTGGGACACATCATACACAGAGGTAGCCTCAGCCACCCTCATGAGTCTGTTGAAGGAGCCACTCTCCCTTCCCCTCAGCTCTGAGGATCTTAAGTCCCTCTTCAGGTATGCTGTAGACTTGCAGCATAGTATGTCACAGCCATCAGTTGGAGCAGAGGTAATGGACTGCAACTTTAAGTTGCTATTCAGGCAAGTCTTGAGCACCTACAGAAGGACAACTTGCCCAAGCAGTCTGCCAACAAAATGTACCAGTCACCATTCAAGCCCAAGGGCTGGTACCTCTTTTGTGAGGGTACTTTCCAGGCACTCCTCATCCTCCAGGATGACTAGAGGAGACAAGCACAAAGGCAGACATTTGGCGTGTAGGCTAGGGCTTTGTGAAGCTGCATGCATATTTGCATTTCCCCCCCCCCCCCCCCATAACTGATGCTGGTAAACAGAAGCTCAAGGTGCAGAATCATGGTGACAACTCTGCTGAACATGCAGGGTAGTGGTGAAGATCTGCCTCAGTAAGTATAACAACTGTCATGCCCAAAAGTGGGCAAATGTGCACAAATGGGCAGTTTATCCATACTCAGCGTGGTATACTGCAGCTACAGGCTTATTTATCTTATTTATTTGTAAATTTTTTCGAGTCAGGCTAGCCAACTGGATTGCGCAAACTGATAGCCTTCGACTTTACGAAGGAGAAAGAGATCAAGTCCACCTGATGGAGGCCATGCTAAAGCTTCTAGGGAAGGGAATCCTAGAACATTTCAATTTTGACGGACTTTGGTTTTCAAAACATCCATAGAGGGAGCCCAGGGGCCATATCATGGTATCTTACCAATGTTGCCAGATATGTTACAAAGTATATCTGGTTTTGTATGCTCAGGTTCTTAACATTTCAGGTAGGGGGTGGTGGTGGTGGTGGTGGTGGTGGTGGTGGTCCGAAAAACATAATAATAAGAGTACGAGCAACAGCTCTAAATAGTCGTAATATCTTTTAGCTAAATTGTACAAATGTACTAAGTAGCGAATATGTAACATTAATTTGTAAATTAGAATTTTTTCTTACTTGTTCATTCATACAATTATTATTTTTGTTGCCCCATTTCCCTGCTATGGAATGGCAAAGTAGAAATAGGTTGAGTTTTAAGTTGGAGTTTTCATTATAAATATGTTTTCAGTTGTGAAACCAAACATATGTTTATATGAATCAATTTACCAAAAATCGCTGAGCCGTTATTCATTTTGGAGAGACTGTTGATAATATATATATATATATATATATATATATATATATATATATATATATATATATATATATATATATATATATATATATATATATATATATATATATATATATATATATATATATATATATATATATATATGTATGTATATGTATATATTAATTTTTTAATTTTGCTACGTGCACGACTTCGGAGAAGGTCCCTTCTCAGTGTACTACACGACACCTAATAATGCCTCTGTGATTAGGGAACTACATACACATAGTGCAGGTGGACAACTATACAGACTCTTTTATTTATACCAAAGCAACTTTCCCACGTTGTTTTTTCAAAAGCTATGTTTGAGTTGCTATTCGGGTCGTAGTTCTATAAATTTTAATTTTCATGGATTCAAGTTATATTATAAGCCCCGAATTTCGCTGATGGGGGAATGCAAGTATGCGGCGCTTTTAAATTTTAAAACATCGACTATTTTGGTTACAATGTAAATATTTTATCAATATTGTAGGGTCTTGTGTCCATTGAATGTTAAAGTTTTTCAACATTGCTATTTTTTTTTTTTTTTTTGGTCTGTACCAGAAAAAAAATCTGTGTTGACAATTTTTTCCATGAGTTAACTCTTCTGTAATAAATCCAAGATGGCCATCAAGAGGGTGGCCAGGCTTAAAAATCCGAATTTTTGCTCATCAATACGTTTGTGTTTTCTTAGTCCAGGGTTGTTCTGTGTGCATTAAATGTTAATTTTGAGCTGGTATTGTTCTTCGATGTCTATGGAATGCAAAGAATCACTGCTCACAATTTTTCAACAAGGACAAAGTTTATGAAAATGGGTTCTATTCAGTTGAGTTCAGTTTCAATATTCATTCTCGTTTCGAACTTTGAGCCTTGTTCCCAAGAAATATCTCAATAACAGTTTTCTTAAAGAGAGCTTGGGTAAATAGCAGTTAAAATTCAGATCAAGTAGAAGTGGATATTTTTGGTTTCCGGTAGTATGTCTTTGTTCTGACAAAGGTTAACATTAACTTTCAAACTTTAGATACTGCAGATGTAACGTTATCTAGTAGATATGAATGACCTCAAGTGGCGTCTTTGTCTTGAGTTTTGAGTTTTTTTCAACATTAACAAATCTAGTACTTTAACGCCTTCAAAACAACAGATAGCTAACTATAGGCTTGTGCACTATATAAATCTACTTCAATTAATATATAATTTGTGATCAATGTATGTTAGGACATGGCTGTGATGAAATTAATGTGCATCCTTTTTTTTGCTCAAATCTCGTGGCTTTGAAAATTTTGTAGAACTATACACAAAGATTATTTTATTTGCACATAATGATACGCGTACGGTGCATTGAAAGAGGAATAAAATCTAGGACTGACAGGAGAGGGCTTACATATTAAACTATACAGCATAGTTTGCACATTCACGCTTCCAGTGCCAAGTTTTGGACTGAGTCCAAAACTTCGCACCGACAGTTAACATTGCGCCCAAATCGCGCCCAAATCGCGCCGAGGAATGCTGTTGACCCGGACCATTATATTCTCTGGAATTGTAGGCATACTGGTACCGGTACTTAAATGAAGTATTTAAAGGTCTTTCCACAAAGGAATATACATTTAGTATCCTTATTATAATTGAGAGCACTTTGTCTTAGGTAATTCGACTTTTGACACTGGAACAGTTAATCTGCATGTACTGTTGAAATATATGCAATGTAACGGGTCCACTTTTGCTTTCTCCATATGTAGCTTGTTTAATAAATGACCTGGGATAGCAGAACTCCTGTCTCAAGAAAGCCAGCATTTTCTTCTAAATACGAGGCATGCATATTGCTTTCCCGTCACATGCAACGGCATACCTGGTTGTTTTAGTAACTATAGTCTCAATTGGCCGCTGCCTGTGTACGTGGGAAGCGGAATATTAAGCCTAGGCCAACTAATATTTTGGAAATAAAGAATACTTAGTACAGGCAAATGGGAATTTGTGCTTGCAACCAATTTAGGAAGCACTAAATGAATATGACTTTGCATGGTACTTGTAAACCTAAATTTAATTGAAAGACACTCACTTCGTGAGAAAGGAGTATGTAGCTCAGTCTGTGACAGTGATATGCCCGTCTATCCTCCCTGATTGACAAGCGGAAGCCCCGCGCGTGGTTTGTGGCGGGAAATTAATGTCGACCCCACCCCCGTAAATGTCTCGTATCGGACGACCACTCATACACCACGTAGGCCCACTCTGTTATCTTAGGCCAGACACGGCGTGATAGTCAAGACTCAAATGTCCCAACGACTGGGCTCAAACAAATTATCAATTTCGTGAGGGACATTGGGATAGAGGCCTACATTTCAAAATAAAAAGTCCACACACACACACACACACACACACACATACACACTAAAAGTAAAACACTGCAGCTTTATAATTTCTTGTTATCGGGGTTGGTTTAACATATTTCATTAACGCAATTGGAAAACAGGCATAGCCTATACAAACTCCTCTTGCGATCCTCTTTTTATCGGGGTTCAGAACTTATCGGTAGAAAATAAGGCTTGTATGGCGTGTTTTCTTGAGTTTATATTTGAGCCCATGTTTCCACTTCGACACATCTGAGATTTTACAGTGGCGCCGCCAGTGGAAATCCAGGCGCTTCCCATTTAATTTCTACTTTTACAGTTACTATAAGATGTCACTTCCGCTCTTAGAGGAAGACGATGTCTGATCAGGAATGAAACATGCTGTCGTGGGAAGTCTGCACAGCTGTCTTGATGTCAGCGATGCACCTTTAAACTGTACAACTGTGAAATGGAAACAGGCTGTTCATAAAAGTAGAACAAATGGTAATATAGCCAGTATGAGGTTAGCGTTAATGTCAATTCCTCTCATGGAATCATAACACCAAAGGCACCAGGCATCATAATAAACAACAAATTGACCGTGCTGCAAACCAAATTATAAATATTAGGCCTTTAGTTCGTCCTTTTTTTCCCTGCCTCATTATTTGGAACCATCTTCCTAATTCGGTGGTTTCCCATCCTACTATAGCTAGTTTTAAATCTGCTAATCTGAAGTCGATGTATCACATCTCAATATGCTTGAGGGGTCCTTTGGAACATGGACGGTTGGGTATACCCTGCTTGTTAGTAACAATGTGACTGGTATCAGGCATGCAGGGTACACACGGGTTACTAGGTTAGACAGTTGACCGAGTGCCCTTGACACAATTAGAATATGAAGAAAAGTATTTCTTTCTTCCTTTTTCCATCCCTTTGCCTGTGGGGGAACAATTTTGTGCGTCTGGTTCCTTAAAAAAAAAGTGCCGCGTGACATTCCCTAACAAAAGTTGTGCAGTTTCTTGTGAAGTCGAGCACAAATGCTTCACAATAATGGTATACTCAAGTGTCTTAATGTGATTCGTGACTTGAGAAAACCATGGACATGAAAACAAATCTATGTCATATAAGTATTTATATGTGCATGAGTACATCATAAAAATTGGGATTGCAGAGATGCAAGTTTCCTGTCAAGTGAGAATGGCTGTTACTGCATGAGAATTAATCTTCAATTTGCTTATTTTGCATATAGAGATTTAAAGTTTTTGGAAAAAAAAATATTAACCCTTTGCCCCTTAACTTCAGCCAGCCAGATCTGACTGGCAGTCAAATGTCAGCTTCAGTGCTTTCAACAGTAAGGAAAAACCATGGAGCTACTATAGTAGCTCCATGGGAAAAACAATTTGACTGAGAATCGTAGATGAGACCTCTGAGAATGTCATGATTCAGTCTTCATTCAAGCAGAAAGGGTTAATAGAAGTAACCTCAGTCTTTGATCTTTTAAACCAAATCCCCTGAGTTCGCCTGTGCGCCTGATCACCCAAGCGCGACCTATTTTTTTGGTCACTGTGTCTGTGACCCAATGATTATGGATTTTGGCACTTTGTCCAAGTTTATTGTTTTTCTTCAATAACTCAAAAAGTTATTACCCAATTAAAACAAACAGACCATATATGGAAAGCTGGATGCAGGGTGCACATTTTGAGCAGTAACAATTTTTAATCTTGGATGAATGTCAAGGTCAAATGACCACTTGGAATGTAGGGGTCATCATGAAAATGCTCTGCACCCAACAGTTTTTGAGTTAGAAAAAAAAAAGTTTTGAGGGAGGCCCGTATAACTTTTAAGGCTTATCAAGTGTATGAAATTAAATCTATGTAGACGTCAATGTTGGTGCTACCACCTATAACATGTATTATACCAGTCAAAATGTTAAAATGTTGTAATCATTCCAGTATCCATAATTTTTATGGATCTTCGTGAAATTGAGTGGGATTGTAAAGACAAAAATCTCCGTTGATTATGATAGGCCTACTTGTGGTGCCACCTTTAATTAGATGTAAATTATGAATTAAAATGTCTTGAAAAATACAAAATTCCAAATTCATAGGAAATAGAGATCATGGCCAATGCTACTATGTTATGTAGTATCGGTGACATTGCCATATTTCTGTTGGGTCACCGGACCTGTAAAGTCAGAAGAGGTACTTTTGTAATGGTAGGGTGTAGTTTGCACATCAATGGTAAAGACATGCAGTTGAGCCTCCAGATCAAAATTGCACTTGAGTACATTGTATATAAAACTCGATTTGGTGACCTACTTTTGGGGTCACCATGAGCCAATAACTGTGACTTTGGCTTATTTTTCAAGATCATTAAGCACTTAAGAAAGGGACATTTAATTCAGTATCTTGATAAAGAATAAGGGGAATGATACCAAATGTTACCAAAAAGGTGTAGTGTATAGAATTTTGATGTGGAATCATATAATATGAATGACTTTGATTCTTTTTTGAAGGTCGTGGAGGGAATAATTTTCAGGAAATAATTTTTTGGTAATGGTGGTCAGCAGTGCATGATGCCCAATTAAGGGCCTCCTGTTTAAGGGTTTCCTGTTTCCTTCTGATCAGAAGCAAAGGACTAATGCCTCATGTAGTGTACTGATCCAAATTTTGAAGTTCTTTTCATTTGCAGGCCCCCTTGTCCCAGTATTTTTTATTCTTGATAGCAAAGTATACAGGGCTTAGCCTCTTGTCCATGCTAAGTGAAACTTGTGATATACAAGTAAAGCTGCCAATGCACTTGTTAAAAATTTACTTAGAATAAGATTCCACTTGGTTGGTGGACAAGTGAAAAATTTTCCTTATTGTTAGTACTGGTATAGTCATGGTAAGCTCTGGGAACTTGGAATTCCATCATCATGTGTTAATTCTTTATTGACATGTAATTCAGTTTTGGTGTTCTGTTTTGCTTGTTATGAAATCAGGACAATTTTTGTGGTGACAGGCATAAGATATACATGTATGTCACCGGATTAATGTGCCTGGTGCATGTTGAGCTGTGTAGAGTTCCACTCCACCCTCCACCCCACCCCCACCCCCACTCCCAGACCCTCGTCTAATGAAACTACTAAATTGAAAGGCAACATTTTATTCATGTCATATTCTATATTGTGCTAAGATACCCCAGAGAATGCCATAACACAATTGAATTTTATGCTTTATAAACTTTGGCCTTTCAGAACATGGTGAGGTAGATTGCCTATTTTTTGCTACAGTAATTATAGTACATGTACATATAGCAGTTTGCTTGGACCACAGAAAGCTGTGTTACACATGTAGTAAATCTAGCCAGGAAATGTGAGTCAAACCATTGACCAGGTGACTTTAAACTGATTCAGCATGTTGATACTGTGATGATGGCTCTTTTAATGAAGAATTTGAATGTTCAGCTTCTGAGAATTCTTGCAAATCAAATGGGAAAGTCACTCTTCATGGAGGAGTAAGTCAGTGAGTACAAACATAAAACGTATGGTGAAAACTCATTATAATGACACTCAGATATCCAACATATTCACTTATCGCCACACCTTATAAGGAACAAAAAGTACATTTACTGTGTTATGTGATTCATTTTTTCTGACACGTTTTCAGTGAACAAAATGTGTCATCATAGTGAGGTTTCACTGTACATATATGTTGTTTTATTTTGTGTTCTGCAGGCATCTGTGGATGTAGCTGCACCACAGGGAAGCAGAGCAGATGCCATCAATATGGACGGCGACCCAGATGCTCCACCTGAATATGAAGATGTTCAACCACCTGAAGGTTCGATAAGCTCAATTACAGCCAATGCACGAATACAATGGTACCTGCTGTATGCAACCACTGTCATGAGCAGCCACATTACTTTTTGTGGTCACTTGGCTCAGACACAATAGTAAATTTCTTTGTAAAATTTACCTGTGGTGACAGGTCACCTGCTGTGTGTGGCCATGGCCACTTTTTCTTGGCAGAAGGGTGGCCACATACAACAAGTACTACTGTGTAGAAAAAGCAATGGGTTTCCTGACAAGTTAGAATTTAAGGTCACTAATTGCTTGGGTTTATATGTCCACTTGCTCAGTTAGATTGAAGTGGATATCCACATGTGCCCTGTATGCAGTTTTGGCATTCAAACACTCATTTGCAAGGTGATTTTTTTAACAAAAAGAAAGAAAAAACGTTTTTAAATGAAATAAAAAAAACTAGGGGCTAGTTAATGTGATGTGTAACTTTATGGCATATAGATACCATTTTAACAAGCATTCCGCACTAATGTCAACATTCATTGCGATATTGACTGAGCAACAAATATGTTGACTTATGGGTCAATCCTAGGTTGTGTCCATCATGGGGAGTAAATATCAAATATTACTCTATCAACATGTAGACAAAATACATAGAACTGAGGCAATCATAGAGATATATGCCCATCCTAGGGAATAAACTTTACTTAAAAAGAAAACAATTTTACTGTCTCCAAAAAAAAACATTTAAATTTAAAGCAAGATTTTCCCATGTCAAATTGTGCATTGAAACAAAAAGATTTACGGGTCAATTTGTGAGTAGTTTCTTTGAAACAAAAAAAGTAATGCTCCTGGGTCAGTCTTTGTATTGAAACAAAATGTAGGATTTTCATTTGTCAGTATGTGAGCATTTTTCTACATACTATTGTAACATGTTCTACTGCATCATCACCTTCATTGACACAAAAAACAAAATTTTCCAATGTCAATCTGTGAACAGTTCCATGTACTGGCCCACATGTTCATGTTCATGTATATATGTAATGTGTGAACAATTACATGAACCGGCCTACATGTTTAGTATGCTGTAGAGTGCTTTATTTTCATGGTATTTTTATGTATATATTTTTCACGGTTGCCACAATTCTGCAAATTTAGAATCACTGTGACTTTTTAAGGCCATTTTGGTACAGGATTATACAGTGTTGATGAAGCCAAAATGGCGGACTTTCATAGGGCACATCAGCTAACAGGAATAGCAAATGACACCTGCAAAAATAAAGCAATTCTTAGCATTGATTACTAGTACACATATTATTGCATATACCAACTTAACACAAGCATGAGTTTTATCATTATATTTTATTACATTCCAGCAAATAATTCTTGGTACAGCAAGTGTGTAATCCATGAATGACAACTCAAGGGAATGACCACATGAAGGGTCCACACATACCGGTGGCCATTTGACACTTGCCTTGTGTTTCAGCCAGAGGCACTGCACAGGGAAGTCAACATAAAAAAAAAGAAAAAAAAAGAAAAAAAAAACGTGGAGAAAGTTCAAGTAATAAACATTAAAAAAAAAGTTCCAAGAACTGATCTCATTCGCCTTTTGAATTATCAAAGTCAAATGACACGTCTTTCGTCATGTTTATGACCAATGTTAATTTTTCTACAGAAGCTCAGCATTTCTGAGACCATCACAGATAAGGTGTGGTTTTGCCTCTATAGCTTGGCATGCTGTAATGAGCCAGTTTGCATCAACAGGTTTTACACGTGACAAACCAGAGTCCACTTGCACACTATAAACCATGTCAGTTTCATCTTCCTGCTTGTCCATCAGAGCCACTACTTCGTCAGCATACCATGCACTGAAACATTTTTTGAGTTCATCTTTTAAGATCATTGTTAACAGCTAAATCCATGCAGGAGCTGCAGCTTATCTGTGCGACAAGCTGGCACATAAACATAGCAAATGTCATTGTCCAATAATTGTGCTTTGAACTCGCTAGTTCAGTGGGCATGATAATGATCGAAGATGAGCAGAGCTTACTGTTGCGGCTTCCCCATCTCCTGTCTTTGTTTGGTTACATATGTCACTAGGATATTGTCCACAAATGAAAGCATAGATGCCATGTTGCTCCAGTGTGAGTCTGAAATGTTGCATGCGACCCGTCAAGAAAGTCTTATCCCCTGCAGCAGGCAGGTTTTAGTTGTACGGGCATGGATCACCTGTGTTGGTAGCATTCTGTCTACCTTGGGTACAGTCAATACTGTGGTGATTTGCCGTTTTGTCATCAATTTCCCTAATGGTCACTTGATGAGAATCCTCTGGTTCCATTGTCCATTCTCCCCCTGGTACCAACTCATGCCAGTGTGATCTAATTTGCAGATCAAATGGTCTGAAATATCATATTGCTCATCAAATTCCTGGACATGTAGCAAGAAATCAGCTTTGATCTCATCAAACTCAGCTGGGAGCTTTTTTTGCATCTTTCATTCCTTTTGGCTGCACAAATCCCATGTGTTTCAGCAATGACTGCATGGGCCCATGTCTTTGTAAATTTAATGTAACCCCCAAACTCTTTTTCATGTGAGTGCATTTCTTGACAATTCCATGTGCTGCTACCATGATGATGTGAACCCACCACATGCTGACCCTTACTTGTATGGCTGTATCCAGGCTGCCAAGGAGAAGGGGTTGACCATGCACCCACCACGGTATTTCCTTGGTGTCATCACCCAGTTCCATTGTCTTCTTAATGAAAGCTTTTTTCATGGAACCCACTGTTCATTCATTTACTTTTCTGCCCAGAATTTTTGTGCAGCCTTTGTAACTCCCAATTTCACATGCAGACTTGTCAATCCTTGCACACATTAATTTTTTTGCACTGTTGAACTCCTCATATTCACCATGCTCACACTTTGCAGGGGGCTCCAGTATCTATTCACCAGCATCATTGGCCACTTCAGTGACAATTGCTGCCTCTTCAGTTGTCTCGCAATTTTTTGGATGTGGAATCCTGGCAAGCTGGCAGATTTTGCTGTTCTAAGACACTTCAGTAATGACATTTTGCCAATAGATTTGCAAAGATCTGATGCAGAGGTGCAACTTGCAGTGGCATGTATTTCTACCTGCCAAGAAATGCCACCTATAATCACATGACACACGCATTGTGTTTGTATTTTTCCTTCTCACACTGGATGGTATTACTTGGTAGTACTCCACATGACTCCTCCAAGTTGAATGTTTCAGCAAGCTTAATTAAATGTGCTCTTTAATACTCGCTTACATATTGAGCACATAATTAGGTATCAGAGAGTGATTGAGAAATGAAACTCTTGGGGCATAGTGACATTAACATACTCAAATCTGCATATGCTCACATGCCACATGGAAGCAAATACTAAAATATGATGCTAACAAAACAGCTGAATGTACATGTGTTTTGTGCTTTTAGCAATCATATAAGCACTGAGTTCAGCTTTAAAAAAAATGTCATTAAAAACCTGCAAATTGAAGTCCTTGCAAATTTGTTCATTTTTTAAATATGCAAAAATTTAACAACACGAAAAGAAATCAATCTACAGTATTTTTATTGTGTGAACAGTTCCATGTATGGGCCTTCATGTTCATGTCTATATGTAATGTGTGAACAGTTACATGGACCAGCCTTCATGTTCTTGTATAAATATAATGTGTAAACAGTTCCATGTACCAACCTACATGTTCATGTCTACATATAATACTAATGTGTGAACAGTTACATGTTCCAACCTACATGTACATGTTCATGTACATGTGTAATGAGTGCATCAGACTCTTCAATGCAATCTTACAAACCTCAAAAAGTCGGATGGCGAAGTCGCACAATTTGAAAGACTGAAAGACAAGTAATTGATTGCTGTTATCACTTATTTATTAATTTAAATCAATTAAATTTATTATATAAAACATTACAAACATGACAAGAAGTTATTATGCCCCCCTTCGAAGAAGGTGGGGCATATAGCTTTGCACATGTCGGTCGGTCGGTCGGTCGGTCGGTCGGTCGGTCGGTAGGTAGACTATGGTTTCCGCACAATAACTCAAGAAGTTTTTGAGCAAGGACTTTGATACTATGCAGGTGTATCATACTAGTCAAAAGCTAGGCAGATTTCAAAGATGGGTGACCTTGACCTAATTTCCAAGGTCACAGTGGTACCTTAGTTAACTTTGGTTTCCGCACAATAACTGAAGAGCTTTTTAAGCTAGGACTTTTATATTGCACAGGATTATAGTCCATATTTGGGGCTAGAGGAAGTTCGAAGATGGATGACCTTGACCTCATTGTAAAGGTCACAGAGCCACTTTACTGAATATGGTTTCATGCTTTCTGCATGATAACTTATACCTTGGAGCTAGGACTTTTATATTGCACAGCTTTATGGTTCTCTGTAAGGGCTAGGTTGAGTTTGAAGATGGGTGACCTTGACCCAGTTTTCAGGGTCACAGAGAGATTGTAGAATTCCTGTGGTTTCTGCACAATGACTCAAGAAGTTTTTAAGTTAGGACTGGGATACTTTACAGGTCTATAGTTCTTGCTAAGGGCTAGAAGAAGTTTAAAGTTTGTGGACCTTGATTTAATTTCCAAGGTCACATTGGTACCTCAGTTAACTTTGGTTTCCACATGATAACTCAAGAGGTTTATAAGCTAGGACTTTTATATTGCACTGGATAATTGTCTGTATTCAGGGCTAGGTCAACTTTGAAGATGGATGACCTTGACCTAATTTCAAAGGTCACTGAGCCACTTGGTTGAATACTGTTTCTGCATGATAACTTGCATTTTAGAGGTAGCACTTTTATATTGCACAGCTTTATGGTTGCCTATAAGGGCTAGTTTGAGTTTGTAGATGGGTGACCTTGACCCAGTTTTGAGGGTCACACACAGACAGTATACTTCCTGTGGGTTTTGCACAATAACTGAAGAAGTTTTTGAGCAAGGACTTGGATACTGCACCGCTATATAGTCCTTGTTAAGGGCTAAAAGAAATGTAAAGTTTGGTGACCTTGATCTAAATTCCAAGGTCACATATTCACCTGATTTAACTTTGGTTTCTGCATGATAACTGAAGAGGTTTTGAAGCTAGGACTTTTCTATTGTACAAGCTTATAGTCCATATATAATAATCGAAGATGGGTGACCTTGACCAAATTCCAAACTTCACAGACCCACTTTACTTAATATGGTTTCATGATTTCCCCATGATAACTTGTACTTTAGAGCTATGACTTTTATATTGCACAGCTTTATGGTTCCCTATCAAGACTAAGTTGAGAATGAAGATGGGTGACCTTGATACAGTTTTTTGACATTGATGTATGATCAACCTTCACTAATTTTGTAAGGTCACAAGTGCCCTATCTACCACTATCAATAGGGTAGCGAGGCCAAGGGTAATGAGGGTGGGGGGCATCTATGTTTTACAAACATATCTTGTTATATAGTGTTGTGTATTGCTGCAGTGTGCAGTCTCATTGATCAAAATTTGTGAATATTGACAGCTAAGCAATGCATTTTTAGGCAAGTCAGCTGCCTGTGTCTCCACATTGACAAGTACATGTAGGCCCTCTATTTTTCAGAACCACCACCTTCTTATGACTCACTGTTTGGGGAAGTGCAGGCTGCAAAGAGACAATCCACAACACACCTGGAATTCCTCCGCAAATTTGTTGGTATACTGTGGGGTACAGGTACATGTCTGCCATACCCATATATTTACATTCAATCTAAGTTTTAACATTGCAAGTATAGGAGAGAGTCTGGTGTGTTATGAGACCATAACACATGAGCCTTGTGTGTTATCGGACCATAACACATGTGTCCCGCCCACATTCCAATGTTTCATGCCCCCCTAGGTTTCCGGAAATTAACACTTGAACAAGCTGGGCAAATAAGTTTCTGGTAATTTCTCTCAATTCTATGTGGGCCTACTAATTTTCATGTAATTGAGCCGAAAAAGTTAAGGGGAAAATGTAAATTTTAGCAATGAGGGACACTTTTGTGTGTGTTATGGCATAATAACGCGGGTGATTGAAGCTGGCATCGGGTGAGGTGCACTGGTGTGCGCCACACTCACTATGCCAGCTGGTACTTGTCAGTCAGCTGAGCTCTTTCGTATTGTATGTCATCCCAGCATCCATCCATTGTCTGCCATTTGTTGTCCATCCATCTACAATTCATTATTTTTACTTCTTTTCCAAAAAAAAAAAAAAAAAAAAAGAAAAGAAAAAAAAAAAAAAAACCCACACAGACATAGGCCAGAAGCTCTACAGACTTAGCTAGGGTTTGTCTGGTGTATGTCTTGACCAGATTTGTTAAACTGGTCACCCTCATTCATTTTGGGGTTTCTTATCTGTTTGTTTGAGTTCATTTTGGATGGAAGTTATGCAGAAACTCTTAAGCAAAACCACCAGAAATTACAAAGGAGCAATTCTGGGTACCTGAAGACCATAATTTGTTCAACATGTGGTTCTGTGACTTTTTCAAAATGTACTTTTTGTGTGTTTTTGTAAATTTTGACTTCTCGTATTAGCATATTAGATTCACTTCACATAAGTAAAATAAACTTTTTTTTTCAGTAGGCAGTGCCAATGCAGTTTATGTCACAATACCTAGTAACCATAGCATATTCCATTTTAGGGGTCTGCTTCTCCCAAGACAAGCCAAAGCTGTAATGCCCTGCTCACATTGCCTGCACATTGTGCCTTCTTGCGGCCAAATCACCGGCCAACATGCGCCATTCATTTGGGAACATTTCTTTGGTACACCAGTAACGTATAACATTACTCGTTATTTTGCTTGTGAACTACGTATAGGACAGTATGCATTTCATTTTTAACCACTGACTCAGTACCTGGATGCTTTTGCAGTTGGATGCACTTTCATTGTTGGGATGTTCATAGCGGTGCCAGTCTCAATGATCATCATGGGTAAGTTGCATCACCATATACAACCCTTACAGAAAATTAAGCTTGCCATAAGATCGCAGGATGGTTGCGGTATGCTTGCAAGCGCGTCATAAGCTTGCTGCCATCTAGTGTGAGCTGGCTGTAAGTTTGTGGCCATGTATTGTAAACTTACTGGGAGCATGTAGGAAGCTTGAAGCCTTTTCCAGCATGCGTGCAAGATATCATTGCAGGCTTACAGCCTTTTCCTGCAAGCATGCATGCTTGCAGGTGTCTTCTGCAAGCTTGCAGCCCTGCCCTTACAGAAATTTAAGCTTGCCATGTGATTGCAGGATGGTTGCAATATGGTTGCAAGCTCTCCATAAGCTTGCTGCCATCTAGTGCTAGCTTGCAGTAAGTTTGCAGCCATGCTTCACAAGCTTGCATACACTGGTGCTTCAAACAACTTGGTCACTGTTAGCTAGCAGAGACAACAACTTACAACTACACCAAGCTAAACAGACTAATGGTGCTTGCAATCTTTAAAGAAAAATGTCTTGGGATCAGTTACGTTCTGCAAACTTCTTGTACTTTATCCCAGCATTGTCTTTGATGCTCAAAGCTAAACAGGCTGCTCAATTTACATGGCAAAATCAAATATTCATTGGGATTTCTTCATCCATTTAATTTGCAGCAATAGTAACATTCTATAACTGCATGCTTCTCACATGTAAGGAGAAAATCAAACTTCTACATATTTTCTACTATCAAAATTTGATAGCATGAAAATATGAAATAAAAATCAGAATATGGCATATAAATTTTACAAACCATTGATGATAAATATTCTACCTTTCTATTGCAAATAACACATTGTACATGTATTTACAATATTTATTTTAAAGCTGTAGACACTTAAGCATGATACAATTACTTTTGGCACCCTGCAACCTAACCTTAGTAACAGGCAATGATCCATTTCACCATATACATTTCCCCTCTGGGTGACATTGTTGGCCGCCATGGTCTGCAATACCATCTCTATGCTGATGACATGCAGATATACATCACCTTTAAGCCAACCTCTGATTGTGGACTTGTTGAAGCCACTAAGCTTATGGAGGCATGCATCCAAGAAATACGTCTATGGATGGCCAGAAATTTCCTGAAACTTAATGATGACAAGACAGAAGCACTTATGCTAGGATATGAATACCAACAGCGTAACATACCTCAAAGTGCCTCCTTGTAGATTGGCCAAAGTGACATTTCAACAAGTGGAAATTTAAAAGCTCAAAAATAGGTACTATCTTTGACTCTTTTAGGAGTATAGACTCGCACATCATTAGCATATGCAAGGTTGCCCACATGAAACTTAAGAACATTTGTGATGTGTGTAAATACATATCCATGAAGAATACAGAGATATTAGTCCATGTCTTTGTTACATCTAGACTGGACAAACTAAATGCACTACTGGCAGGCTTACCCAGCTGTCTGATTGATAAATTTCAACATGTGCAGAACTCTGCTGCTAGAATTGTAACAGGAGCCAGGAGATACGATCATATCACTCCAGTTCCGAAAGACTTGCACTGGTTTCCTGTGAAATTTCATATTAAATTCAAAATCTTATTGCTTACCTATTAAATGGACCTGCTGCACAATACAGGACCTCGTTGTGCCATATCTGCTATGTAGGTGTTTTAGATCTCATAAAGAGGATTTACTTGTACAGCCTACCTCTGATCAAAAAACCTACAGTGATGGGGCTTTCTCTGTGGTGGCACCACAACTGTGGAACAAGTTACCAATAATAATCTGAACTGTTTCGTAATTATCTACATTTAAAATCAAACTCGAAACTCACCTTTTTAAGAAAGTGTCTAACATGTGATTCTTATCTATAGATGGACTAGCTTTTGTGGACATTTAACCTGTTATTTTTATTTATGGATGGACTAGCTTTTATGATGACTATCGTATATATATATATATATATATATGTATACGCACGCACACACACACACATATATATATATATATATATATATATATATATATATATATATATATATATATATATATATATATATATGTATATATATGAAATGGCCTTACTAACTTTTTAATGATGTACAGCACCAATGAACATGATTCTAATGGAATGGGTGCTTTATAAATAAAGAGTTATTATTATTATTTATTTATGATACTTGACTGAGTCACAGCTTGAATGCAGAAGTGCTAGCTTGCGCACACTGACACTCACACATGCAGTGATATTAGATTAGCTGCTAGCTTGTGCACCCTTCCACTAGGAGAGATGTTAGCTAGTGCAAGGTTGCCATGTAGATGTTAGCTAGTGCAAGGTTGCCATGTTTCAAATGCAAGCTTGTGGCAAGCATGTCATCTTATTTAGATTGCAGAAGATAACCCTATAATCTTCCTGCAAGCTAGTATTGCAAGTTAACAGACAAATCTGGAAGCTCACCCTGCAAGCTAGCAGCAAACCTGGAAGCTAACCCTGCAAACTGCCGCAACCTAAATCTGCAAGCATCTGCGAACTTGACGCAAGCATGCGCCATCTTGATACGACCCTCCCAATTGATTGGAATGTTTCAAATGCAAGCTTGTGGTCACCTTACTGCGATCATACTTAAGATGTCCATGGTAAGCTTGCAGCAAACATTCAATGTTAGCTTACTGCAAGCTAAAATTTCTTTAAGGGTATGTACATTATACATAAGAGGTACCTCTCTCTTGAGAGACCACTCCAATTAGAGACCATCTGTTTTCAAAGACTACCTTTTCAGGATACTTTGTTTAATACTTTTCATGTTGTTTATCACTTCAAATTCTATGAAAATCTCTTGTTACAAGAGACCACAATGTAACCATCCCTCAGGCTGGGCTTTAACCCTTTCCCCCTTTGAATTAAGACTGAGTCAACAGCTTTCCTTGGCATGGGTTGGGCACTAGGACCTGGGGCATGTGATCTTGATAAGTCTCATGTACATTTCTCAGTCAAATTGTTTTTCATAACTGCTCAAATTAGTTGAAAGCACTGAAGCAGACGACATTTGACCACCAGCCGGTTTTGGCCGGTTTGAGGAGGAAAGGGTTAAAGAGAAGTTTTACTGTGTACATATACATACACATAATACATATAGTATGTGTATTATGTATACTTAGGTAATATCCCACCTGGCAAAGTGACTTCACTTCTGGGCTAAATTTCACAGAAACTAGCATTCCTATATGATAAACCTGTATACTTAATTGATTGCAAGGTTTTGCAGAACACTCTCCACTAAGGATGGAACATTAATCTACATTCAAAGTTGTTATATAAACACAAGTGTTTCCAGTAAAAAATGTGTTTTTGTGAAATTTTGGATATTTCTTGAAAAATATTTAAGATAAAATGGTCAAATTGTACTATAATGATCTTAATACATGTGTCTACAAAAATGTATCGCAGGTTTTTCATAACTGCATCTTGTTTTTTTTAAATGGTGATACAAAAGTTTGAAAAAGGCTGATTTTGTCAAAATTGGTAAAGTTGATGGACTTTTCGTTTTTGACACACATTTAAAAAAGGACTGTTCATTTCTTAGAAAATCCATGATATGTACTGTAAAGAATTTTGGAGTAAATCAGTTGTTATTTGATCAAAATCAGATAATTGGTGTTGGAGAAATGTCCATATGAACTGGACATTTTGGTGCAAATACCTATTGTCTGTAACCGAGATTCTAAATTAGCACCGTCCATTGACCACCATGTTAGCATTAGCATTTTCTTTGTTTCTTCAGATTGTATTGTGACAAAAACTGCCAAATTTAGATAACTGGTAGACAACATATATGTCTGCCAAAATGTCCCAAAATTTCAAAATGAACAAAATTATCCAAACTCGTTGAACATTACCTTAACTGTACTACACATACATGTATTCATAAACATGTACATGTACATACACCTTAATTCAAGAAGGGAAGGGTTATTAAGAGAATTGCCGACCAGTTTTGATCAGTTTTGTTTATTTGGAGATTTGAAGATGTTTTGATATACATGTGTGTTGTCTGTCATATGTCCAAATTTGCAAGTGCTAGTCCCAGCCCAATACAAAATGAAGAAATACAATACTTTTAATAGTTAACATAGCAGTCCATGGATTATGTTGACTTTTACATCTTGATTATGGTCAATAGGTATCTGCACCAAAATGGCTGTTTCACATGGATATATCTCTAAAACTAATTCCCTGATCTTAATCAAACAAAAGTTAATTTATTCAATAAACCATTGAGGGCAAATGGGTAACATGGATTTTGTAATGAATGATCACTTTGTGAAGTACACATCAAAAACGAACAGTTCTACAAACTTGATCATTTTAAAAAAACCCAAAATTTTCTACATTTGTGAATTAAATGCCGTTGTGAAAAAAAATATGTAAAATCCCTGATATATTTTTGACATACATGCAACCCAAGTATTTCACAAAGCACACATTTTTACCCAAATACTTGTGTTTATGCAGCAAATTTGATTTTGAGTTTCACATCTAGCACAGAGAGATTCTGCAAATCATTGCAGTCAATTGCATATACTGGTTTATTATGTTAGCAATGCATATATGTGTGATATTTGGTCTAGAAGATGAAGTTACTTTGCCCAGTTTGACCTTACCTTAAGGCTAATTAAGGTCCAGGTTTGGTGGTTCTCTAGATGTTGAACCTCTTTGAGGGACCATGTGATAACCTCAGATCTCCAGCAGGTATTGCCTAAACCTAAATCCAGATATACACATTGGAGGGGGGGGGGGCTGTGTCTCGCAGTTTATCATATCACAAACTTACAGGTGACAACGCACAGGAAAAGAAGAACTACATGTATACTGCACACAATATACATGCCCTATTGTAACCCATGACAAAGTATACTAAATGAATGTTTTGTGGTATGCTGAACAAGGATCATTGTTTCTGAGTGTTCTTTGTAAGTACCATGCACATGTACTGTTGAATTGTTTCCTGTAGAGCAGTGTACTTGTCAACTGGTACCCCCTCTATGTCAACTGGTACCCCCTGTATATCAACTGGTACCCCCTCTATATCAACTGGTACCCCTCTATTTCAACTGATACCTGCTCTATGTCAACTGGTACCCGCTCTATGTGCTTGTAGGTGCTATATATCTACAGGACTGTCCTGCACAGCCATACATTCCCAAGTTCCTCATTGTTGCTGGTTGTTTTGGGGTTTTGAAGAACATGCTGGTCCTACTCGGGCAGACCCAATGCTGGAAGAAACTTACTGATGAATCTCAAACATTGCCAAGAAACAGGAAGAAAAACTCATTCAAGTGGCTGCTTAATATTTTTCTGGTGGTTTGGTTTTTAGCAGGTATCACAAATTTACAGTCTCTATAACTCATTTGAAAACTTCATGCTCTTGTGTGAATTCTAAGGTTTTTAGCTCTGCTGATCATAGGCAACCGAGCTTATGCAATCAATAATTTGTTAAAAATTTAAAGTGTTTTTTCATATAAAATGCCTCATTTTTCATGTCTTAAATCACTATATGTATTTTATTTTGATGTACTGATTGTAGGTGACAATAGCTCACTAGAGCCATTATTACTGAGTTTGTAAAACCAATGTGAAATAAATTTTATCTTTAACCTCAGCAGACTTGTCAGTCAGCTGACGGTATGTGGTGGGTCCTTGTCCATTTATTGGTTGTCCACAATAAGTGAGATTGCAATGGTAATTCACAGTTTCAAAAATATGTGGTAATATGTTCTTCTTGAATAAATTGAATTGAATTGAGTACATGGATTTCACATTATGGATATGCTGGGGGATAGAGTTACACATTGAAGAGCCAGTATTAGAAGGGGAGTGTTTATGGTTCCTGTTAATATGAAGATATCCTTGACTGGAGGACCTACAGTTAAGCCCGCGTTTAACTTAACAGTCACCAAATGCATCAACCTTTTGCAACCTTTTCCCAACCATTTGAGTGAAAGGCAAAGCTTTTTCAAACACTTTCCAAACCATTTCCTATTATTGAGTTTACCCTTTTAAACACTTTTAAATCTTTCTCTAATGGTTGAGAACCATTTCTTAACCTTATTGATGAAAATGTTGAAATAGTTTGCAACCGTTTAAACCATTTGAAACCCTTTGTCAACCTTTTACAACCTTTACAAACCCCAGTATAACACTTTGCAACACCAAAATGCATTTGGCTGTTAGGTTGTAGACGGGCTTAACTTTACTATATGTCTGGGCTTCTGTCAGAGGAGTGAAAAACTGACGTATAAGTTTGGGGGGGGGGGGAGGGTCTGATTGTTGAAAATTTTCCAGAGAAGCACCGACTATTTATAGTGGAGCCTCTGTTTGACACTCAGCCATTTAAGGGTGTCCAGCATATCCATGATGCAAGTTGTAGGATGACAACCTAATATGATTCTCATGGCGTGACTCTGGATCCATTGTAGATGGTTCAATTTATATTTCTGAAGTGAATTGGACCAAACAAGAAACATGAATCTGGTGCCCTTATCATAATTCAGGGCAGTTTGTTTTACTTAGTTCAACTTAATAGTCAGAGTTTGTACTGAAAGAGTTAACAAATAATCTTTTCACAAAGAACGTGCATCTGCTTCAATATAGAATTCCTATGAATGCAACAACTTTTGTCATGAGTGAGTACATGTACTTTAACGTATCATGATTCTATCATGGTTTTCTTTCAGGATGTGTAGGGCTGTTTCAAATTTACACTACCCGCTCAGGTGACAAGACAGATGATGATTACTGTAATGAGACTTTGTACCAATTTGCATTATGGATAACGATAATTGCCATGGTTGGCATATGTGGGGCTGGTACGGTTGCATTGGGCATGAGCAAATCATGATATCGGTAAGTACAATACTATTACATGTAATCTTCATTTTGCCTACAGTTAGCCAATAATATGAGGAATTGAGATTAATCCCAAGTATATTTAGAATACTTACACAACAATCCATGGGTAAACCCATCTGGTATGCCAAAACTCCAAGAAAGACAAAACTTGTATGTGTAGTGCCCGGTCCACATGCTGCATTGGTTGTGCCCTCAAGTGGCCTTGCTGACCAACTTGGAACATAAGTCTGATATGCCATCAATTTTTGTCTCGCCAGCATAAGCTGTTGGTAAGACTAAGCACTCACTTTCTGTCTGTTCGTCAGTCCGTCCATCAACAAAAAACTTCAGAGTGGCATTATTTCACTGACTACACTGTGTAGGGCTTTCATACTTGGGTAAATGATTTATAGTGATGGTCAGTACAGATTTGTACCATCAATGTCACATTTCATTGGTTACATCATGCTTGAATGAGCATTGTAGAAAAATTTCGGAGTGGCATTATTTCACTAACTACACTGGATAGGGCTTTCATGCTTGGGTAAATGATTGATAGTGATGGTCACTACAGATTCGTACCATCACTGTCATACTTCATTAGTTACATCACGCTTGAATGAGCATTGTAGAAAAACATCGGGGTGGCTTGAATTGTGCTGGCGAGACGTTCATATCCCCTGGGTATGGCTCTGGTTTGTATACCTTTAAACTGGCTTTCAATAAAAACAGATGACCGAGTGACGATTTGGTGGCTGTGGGCAGTTTCTTAATGTAGGTAATTGCAATGAATCAACCATTATAGTGAAAGGTGTCAACTAGCAAACTGTTACACTTGCAGACAGATTTGATATGTGAATGTGCACAGGTTATTGTTTGTAACAAATCTGATTTCGAACTCAACAAATTTGTCAATGTATTACCGGGTAACTCGAAGGTTGTCAGTAAGTACTATGAAATACAACAAGACTCTTTTGTACCACAGGAACATCATAATAGGCTTGTTTACAGTATTTTAACAGTGATGTGATTTACCCTCCAAAAGTCTGAAATCCTTCCCAATTGTCTTTCTGAGACCCTTCTTTTTTGCCTAAAAAGCACCATGTTTTCTTGTTATAAAGACAATTTTCAGACATTTTGCACAAAACCAGACCCTATCTTGAAAGGGCAATCACATACCTGTTTATAAGCTCTGTGGTCATAAATCAGTATTTTAGTTCAATTGTGAATGTGGCTGTCCTGAAAGCGGCTACACAGGCCTTAAGGATAGTCTCCTTAGCAATACTGGACTTGACTTGACTTGAATAAGCATTCTGTTGGCAGCCAGTTAGAAATTATGAACTATAAAGGAACTTAACTTGATGTATGATGGTTGTTCCCATAGGACCTCCTGATCTCATGTCATAACATATATATAATTGAATAGATATGCCAAGACTCCACTCCAACCTGGATGTGAACGAAAACTACTTTGAATTCTCTCTTGGAGAAGAATAAGCAGGTACCTTGCTGAGAGAAACCAGTCTTATCTGATTAATTAATGTCCTCAGTGACCTTGGGACAAAAGATCAAGGTCACCCAGCTTATGTAATACAAAAGGCCTACAGGCCTGGTGCTGTCCTAACATTGCCATTGATGTCCAAGCTACACCCTGCAATTTCAAAATCACCTATTTCAACTTTACAGGCATGGTAACCTCACAAAAATAGGTCAGGGTCACTGATATTATATAACATTCTAGCATCGGACATAGTCTATCTATCCAATACATTTGGCATGTCTAATCCAATTACTTTTCCAAATATGGAATTTTTCATCTAAAAACACATTTTAGCTCATAATTTCCATCAAATTGTAGGTGGCGCCACTGTTCACATTAGTTACTTATATTTTGACCTCCCCCGCAATCCCAACAAATTCGGTAAAGATCCACCAAAAATTAAAGATGCCAGAGTGTTCACAAGATTTTCACATTTTGACCTCTATGTTGCATAATATTGTAGGTGGCACCACCAATATCAAAAGGGACCTAGATTGTCATACATACACCCTATAAGTCCTGAAAGTTATATTGGGCTCACTTAATAACCATGGAGGGTCTCGCAGTCTTAGATCTTAACATTTCGACCTATATATTACATAATACTGTGGCTGGTGCTACCAACGTTGATGTCGATGAAGATTTTCATACACTTTATAACTTCTCAACGTTAAATGGGCCTAACTGAAAAATTGTGGGGTGCAGAGCATTCACGAGATGACCCCTATACATAATTAAACTGGCCATTTGACCTTGACCTTCAACTTGGATTAACAAATCGTTACTCTTAGAAATATGTGCCCCACATCTAGCTTTCCACACATGGTCAGTTTGTTCATATTGGGTAAAAACTTTTAAGTTATTGAAAAAAAGCAATAAATTTGGACAAGCTTGCGCTGAACTCCATAATAACTGCGTCACGGAGACCCAAGAAGCAAATCACCAAGCACAGTTTAATGTGCAATGTAACCAAGTGCAATTTTAATCTGGAGGCTTAATTCTCTTTGTCATTGAGGTCCAAGATACACCCTGTCATTACAAAATCACCTCTTTCAAGTTAACATCCACGGTGACCTCACCTAAATAGGTCATGGTCACTGATATTATATAAAATTCTGGTATTGGACATGGTCTATATATCCTATCAATTTGGCAAGTCTTATCCAACTACTCTTCCAAATATGGAATTTTATATCTTAAAACACATTTTAGCTCATAATTTTGGTCAAATTATGGGTGGCGCCACTAGCATCACTAGTAACTTAGACTTAAATTTGACATCCCATACAATCCCACGAAATTTAGTGAAGATCCACCAAAAATTAAAGATGCTAGAGTGTTCACAATACTTTCACATTTTGACCCCTATATTACATATATTTAGGTGGCACCACCAATATCAAAAGGGACCTAGATTTTTATACACCCTGTAAGTCCTGTAAATTACATTGGGCCAACATCAAAACTTTTTAAGTTATTGGGCTCACAACCCAAAAGTTTACAGATGGACAGACAGAATGATGGATGGACATCTCTAGTATGATACACTGATGTACAAAACGATGACCCTGGCATATTCATAAATATCAAACCCATCAATGACAGCAAAGAGATTCCAGAGCTACCAAAGCATCAACATTCAACTTCCAATACCAATGTGAAGAAACTAATTTCACTTCTGACTTGAAACAGGTAGTCACCTACAAAAGGCAATTAGTGGTTTTAAGGTGGATGGACATAAGTGATGCTATAAGCTCTGCGACCTTAGGTCAACAGAGCTAAAAATGCCTGTTCATTTGAGCTGATCTACCAGTCTGACCGTCAGAAAGACTAACCATAGCAGATGTACATGTAGCTGAATATAATTTGTTAGTAGATAGATACAAAATAAAAAGTTTTTTGTTTTTGTTTTGAAGAGTAACTACGAATTAATATGGACTGAAACCATCATGAGAGAATTACTCTTAAATAAAATTTCTGATATGTATGTCATAGTGCATTACTTATGGGATAATACCAACTGACTGAGGGTTTGCATACCTGTCAACATTATAGGGTGGAAAATAGATTTTTTCCCATAGGGGAGATTTTATTTTTAACAAAGAAAAAATGAGAAATAAATGGATTTGTATGGCAGGATTGTCTAAATTTAACCAAAAAGCAAGTCAAAAAGTGGGAAACTCCTACCATGTGAGGGAGACTTGACAGGTATGGGCATGTGATCTGTAAATAATTCACCAAAGAGCAACCATAGAAACCATTCCTGCCACAGAACAGTATGCAAGGCAGCTCTTATGACTCTGAAAGTACCCACTGCCTTAAGCTCAGTCAAAAAAGCTGAGCAGGTGACATAATTTGAGGACCATCAGCCCAGCACTGGCAATGATGACATGTTCCTAAATGGCAGCTAGCCGGAGCCGACTTGGACAAGATCCCAGAGGTACAAGGAAATCAAGGTGTTGTGTAATCTGCATCAACAGGATATTCCCGTACCTGTAAGCGAGACCTTCTGGAGGTGGAAAGAGCACAATGCTTAAGTGCCTCGATGGCTTGAATTAAACTGTTAACCATTTATCCTTCTGTGCTGCGTAAGTGAAGACTGCAGTGATGAACCGCCTCATTGTTGTTAACTCCCCCCCCCCCCTTCAAAACTGAATCAGTAGTCGTCCTGACACATGTAGGTGTTATGTACAAATCACAAAGAAGTTTTTCCCACCACTGAAAAAAAAAATATCTTAAAAGTTTTTTCAATAACATTTACATCAACAACATTTAACATGGGACTAGTCTGTGCCCCTATAAGGCCAAAGTCTGATGGTTTAATTGCTTTCTGTTTCAGGTTGAGCACATATACACCATTCCACAGCTGCCAATCAAATTGATAGACACTAGAAGACATCATCAAGGTATCCCACAGAGTACACAAGTACCTTGATCATGAGTTATAGACAAACCACACATTGCACAGGAAGGCAAACATGGACTTTACTTGGTTATATTTGCAGGATGTGCTTTAGCGTTGCTGACCTTGATGAGTGGGGGTGGGGCCTACAAATGGCCCAGATGCCTGGGGGTGGAGCCTAATGGATGAAGAATATCTGTAGACATCCAATCACCATGCAGCCAACCTGTGTCTTGTGGCAGCCTGAAGACCATTGAGTTCATGTTGTGTGTATCTGGTGATCTTGAAGCCAAGCACCGAGCATAGTGCAAAGAGCCAGATCAACTGCTCTTTGGAAGGAAGCCATAATTTATGTGAGGTACTGTTGAAGTATTATCCCATATACATTAAACTGGTTATAAGAAAATTATGGGCATATACTGAAATGGCATGCACCAAAATTGACAGAGATTGCACTCTGCTAAGAAAAGAAGACAAATAAAAAAAATAGTCATATTTAGGTGGAAAGAGCAAATTATGTAGAATTTAATACTGTGCCCCCCCCCCCCATAAGGCCACCCAAAATGCAGCCAAAAAGTGGCCTTATATTCTCCCCCTGAAGAGAGGTTGGCCTCTCTTGAGGGAGAGAATGTAATGGAAATACCATACTTTCTGCACAAGAATGCTGGCCTTTCAGGAGCGGTGGCCTCTGGTGAGAGGGGCCTTATAAGAGGGGGACCACTGTAGAATAAGATAATCTCAGATTTATGGTCTTCATGTCAGTTTTTATGTTCTGTCTTGACCAATCATCAAAAGTTTGACTTTTAGAGCTCTTTTAACCATAAGGGAACTATTGACCATGTATTGGCATGTATTTTATTTTTTGGCTCAGCTGATTTGTCAGTCAGCTGAACTGATAGGATGGTCAGTCATCCATTGTCCATTTGTCTGCCTGTCCAAAATTCACATTTTCGACTTATTCTCCAAAACCATCAGCCAGATTCAATTGAGGCTTGATGGGAATATACCTTGGATAAGTCTCTGCCAAGTTTTGTCAAATGGTCATGGTCCTGTGATTTATACTATAGATTTTTATGAAAGTTTTGTTAAGTTTTCGACAAATCTTCAAAATTCTTCTCCCTGAAACCACCAAGCTAATTGCTTTGAAATTGCATAGGGACACTTGTGTACCCCCGAAGCCTTACTTGTTCAGCAGGTGGCACTGCATTTTTTTCTTCTGTTTTTTTCCACAAATTTTTGTGTGTTAAACTTAAGGTATTCTAGACTTCTCCAAAACTGTCAGATTCTTCTCAAACTTGGTGGAAAGGTAGCTTGTGGAAGGGTCAAACAAGTTGTTCACCAGGTGATGATATTCTGCATCTCTAATTTTAACAAATATGTCAATTTGGGTACTTATTTTTTACTTCTCTCTGAAACTGATTAATCAGATTCACTTCAAACTTGGTGGAGATGTACCTTAGGTAGGTCTTCTCCAATTTTGGTAAAATGGTTATGCTCCAATGATTTTTCAAGATTTTTTCAGAATTTTTTTGTTCATTTTTTGGCTAAATCTTAAAAAGATCCTCCAAAGCCACAGAGCCAATTACTTTTAAATTACATGGGGACACTTCTGGGGACTTTTGGACCTTAACTTGTTCAACAGGTGGCACTATGATTATTTTTTGCTTTTTAAAGAATTTTTGTGTGTTTTCACTTTTCTTACCTTTTCTCCTAAGCTGTAAGTTGGATCTTCAGACTTATTGGGAATGTTAGTGGACTTGATCTCCACCAAATTTATTCACTACCTGGTGGTGCTGTAATTTTCTGATTTTTAACAAATTATCAACATTTGGAAAAATTGGTAAGGCGATACGGTCCTGTTGGCAACAGCGATGACAGTCTTAAACAAAGGAGCCTGTGATATCATTCTGAAGCTCACAGGACCACTTCAGTCTTTGCATGTAAGGTCAATTGAGAGCAAGGCTGTCACAGTCCTCTTGTTTGTCTTATCTTTTTTAGTGTCAGTCACGTCTAAAGTCAATCTACTAAAGTCAAACTAGTCTTAATTAACATTAGAATCTCAGATTCGTATTCCTCATAAAGAGACCTTTCATTCAAGTACCAGCATGTCTTGAGTTCCAGAGAAAAGCTGTTGACTCAGTCCAAATTTGGCACTGAAGGGGGTAAATATTACCAGTGGGCATCTGATGTCTTGTAAGTCGCTTTGTTTTTCTCATAAAGAATACTCAGGATTGATATTATACATGAGTCAACAGCTGGACTTTAATAGTGTCCAGAGCACACAAGGGAAAGCTGTTGACATGCTTCCTGGGGGAAGGGGAGGGAGGGGGTTGGTAAACAAAGCAGGACAACTGTATTTGGGAATTATCACCATAGTTCTTGTTTGAAACTCTTTTGTGACAAATCAAACTCTAGTCAAATTAAGACTGAATCAACAGCTTTCTTCAACACAGCATGGGGTGTATGGTTCAACTGAATATTTGAACAAACTGAATTACAAAATTTTAATAGGCAAGATCAAATTTGAGAAGAAAATGGTCAATGGGTATGAAAGCAGATGAAATTTGCCCATTTGGACACTTTGGGTTATTTTGAGTGGGAAAAGGTTAATTGTGGGACACTTAACGTTGTGAAAATTAAAAAACTTAGAAAAGTTTAAAAAGGTGAAGCAAATTTAATTAAATGTTTGATACACATATAATGTGCTTTCTACCAGCTTTGTAGAACTTAGGAGTACATTTACATGTAACTGAATTTTCACTGTGCCAGTTCAACTTTTGTTGAAGCTAGTATAGATGATAAAATTATTTACAAATTGTGTATTTTATTGTAATATTTTATATATAGGCATGTATATATATTTAATAATCTGATGACAGCAACTGCCGAGACTTTAGCAAGCTACCTGACGGTGTGAGTGGTGGGACGTACATGTACTCAGATTACTTGTCATGGTATATTGTTGTAAATATAGGAATTGTCATTTTAGCAACTTAAAAAGAACTTCTTTGTAGCAACTTAAAAAGAACTTCTTTGTAGCAACTTTAACATGAGAGTCACTCATCAGTAAATGTATGCAAGTGCATGTATGAAAAAGGTCTGTAATGGTATACATGTATTTGTATTTGATTAAGGTAGGACAATGCTACAAAGGTCACCTGTTTGTCCTTGGATGTTTTTGTTCCTGTCAGGACTAAATCTCGAACTCTGTAATAGTTGTTGTAAATGTACAGTCACTGTGGTTCTTGTCTCAAGAGACAACTCTAATGAAAGGCCACCTGCTTTAAATGGAAGACTGCTTTCTCAACATACCATGCTTCGTGCATTTAATTTTATCTACACTTGCTATGTGACCACAATTTGGTCATGCCTAGGATGGTCTTTCAAGACAAGTTTCACTGTACAGTAAAACGTGTTTTGAGAGACCACTCCTAAGGCAAGCCAAAAAGTGGTCACATAAGGCAGGTGGTCACTCAATAGAGGTGCAATAACATGGGAAGGATGGCAAAAGGGACAGGATAAATATGGTATGAAAAGGCAAGTGGTCTTTCCTTACAGTGGTCTCTCAAAATAGGTTTCACTGTACATGCAAAGCTGTGTATGGAAGGTGCATTAGATTCTGTGGATTACATGCAGAGTAGCTTAAAGCTAGATATACTCTGTCCATACACATTAAATAGGAATGTAACCATGGTAACGAAGGCATCATATGGCTGCATGAACTATGCTGTCCACATTAATTAGGGATATAATCATAGCTGCATATGGACTCCAGATTATGTGTGGGCCAAGACAAATTCTGATTACCAGTTATACTGGTCACTTTGTTTAGTGTAATTTTGTCTGAATTTATGTGATTTGCTAGTCTGAATTCTCATTAGAATCTCAAATTTGTATTCCTCATAAAGAGACCTTTCATTCAAGTACCAGCATGTCTTGAGTTCCAGAGAAAAGCTGTTGACTCAGTCCAAATTTGGCACTGAAGGGGTTAAATATAACCAGTGGGCATCTGATGTCTTGTAAGACGCTTTGTTTTTCTCATAAAGAATACTCAGGATTGATATTAAACATGAGTCAACAGCTGGACTTTAATAGTGTCCAGAGCAAAGAATAAAGAGTGAAGGTGATTTGCTAATGCTTTTAAATCAACAGTCAGTTAAGCTAGAACACCCCCACCCCCCAAAAAAAAATGTGGTGTCTGTGTTTTTTTAATGCTAATTTAATGTGTTGCACCACTGAAGATGTGATATGTACACATGTATCAATATAATATTTTCATCATGGTCTATATTGGCTGTCACATGGCAACATAGTGACTTTGTGACAGTCTGTGTTACACTAGAGACATAATTATTCTATCATCAACATTACTTTTGAGTTTTCAGTCACACATCATTAAATTGAATTTAATGACTGGGTGGAAGTGTTTGTGATTTACAATGATTATGACACACACTCATAAAATGATACGCATGTCCTGGCTAAAATTACCAATCTGTAAATATGATCATTAATGAGGGATATTCTTGAAGGTGGCAGCATTAGTTCAGAGGCTATATTTTCATCATGAACTATATCCTGTCAACAACCATCACCAGTGGCCAATAAGGAGAGTCCAGGTTATTTATCCCCCAGGTGTCTCCACCTGCAGGTATCAACAACCAGGGTACAATGTAGTTATGAACAGTGGTATCATCTAAGAGAACATAATGCCATATTGTTTCATCTCTGTTGCACTTATTGCTCGTATTGGTGATCAGTTTTGTCTTTGTACATTTGATAGTTTTATGGGCTGCAGTTCGGTGTTCATATATGTTATTATTTTATGGTAAATCAACAGTGTTTTGTGATTAATGTGCAATCTGTTGTTACTGAATAGATGTATTGAAATTCATTTTGATATTACATGTATTGCATGAAATGGAAGCATGCATGGTTCACTGATGGTTATATTATAAACTGTCTTATAATCTGTAATTGAATTGCAGACATGTGTTAAGAAATCCTAGCACTATATTGACATTTAACCACTACATTTTAATTTGTTATTGCCTGCATGTGACTCATGGGGGCATATATGTTAAAAAATATATACATAATCAGAAAAGGTGCTTGTTTTCATGCCAAGTCATGAACTTTTTATTTGTAACCCATATGTGTGTTCGATGAGAACAAACCATACTGCTTGCAGTAACAGGGATAGCCTGGACTGCAAAAATCTGCAGCAGAAATATAAAATACATGTATCAGCATAATTAACAAAGATTCTGTTGTGGCCCTTTAATAATGGACCTTAAAACTTTTTAGCCACTTACACTTTTCTTAACCCAAATTCAAGAAACATTAGCATTTGGCTAATTTGCTAATGGTCAGAACAGTCACTGAAGAAGATTCACTTTTGGAAGGAACAAATATTCAGCTGGCGGAGGTCTCTGTTTGTGCAAGTCACTTCTCTCAATCAGTTGTTTAGTCACAGTCATCTGAATTCTGATGATTCCTCTTTCAAATTCTTGGTGCAAGGGCCTCTTGTCTAAGCACCTACACACCTCTATTCTAAGTATGGCAGCTCCAGACAAGATAAATGGGTGCTAGAGGTTCTTCCAAGGCATACCACAATGTGCATTAGGTGCATCAGTGGAAGAGTAGAACCATGGACATTATCATGATTATTGAATGCAGCTATGCCCCCTGGTGGCAGATGAGATGTATTCTACACATAGCATTGTGCATGAGAGATCCACTTGGAACCTGCCTTGTTATGCCATGTAGAGGTTTATACTGGCTGATATATACTGGTATTTCAGTGTTTTAATGTACATCTATGCACCTGCAAAACAGGAAGGGGGTTGGTGTGAGGTATTTAGTAAATGTATTCCAGGGAGTCATTTCCATTAGCAGCAGACATAAATGGAAAATAATGATGCAAAATGCAAACTTCTTAACTTTTCAAAAACTTCAGATCAAGCCTCATGGTGAAGACTTACTATATGTATGCAAGCTGATTTTGTACATATGAAAGTGTCACAGATTATCAAACATTTTATCACAAGGGGCCAGGAAAACAAAGAACAAAGAAAAAAAAAACCCCACCCCTAGAACAATCACAAAGACTTAGTGTGACTTTGTACAATATATGTATAACTTCTAAGTCAATTTCCACATAACATGTGCCATATGTATTTTTTCAGTGGTTTAGTAGGAAGTTTTTTTGTTTTTTTTACAATACAAACAAGTACAATGAAACCTCGTTATAATGACACTCAGATATCCAACATATTCATTACAGTGACACAACTTTTGAATGGCAAAAGTTCATTTTCTTAGTTGTTTGATTCATTTATCTGACATATTCAGTTATCTGACACATTTCTGATGGTGTCACTATAATGAGTTTTCACTGTATTCAGAAACCTATTTTTGTATAATGCCATCAGCACTCTGGTACATATTGTCATACCACAGGACTAAGTTTTGTGTTGTGATGATCCTGATGAAGTGCATCATGAATGCTGCTCAGTACATACAACATATTCACCCTATTAAGCAGACAGATTGGCAGGGAAATTTAACACAAATTTGAAAGTGCATGTATCGGTAAAAACAAAATACGGCAGAACTGAAATTGGAGATTGATTTTGCCAGTTACATAAGCATTTTGATAGTTTTTACTGTTACCGGGTCTTTTTCTTGGGACACAAAGGGTGTGTTCTTGTATGGGAGTGTGCCCCTATAGTACGGTGAATATGGTATACATTTGATGTTTTTGACACATTTATGGAACACTTACCAGGTAACAGTAATGATTTGACAGGGCCATACAGCCTCAGAATAATGTGACTTGGGTATTTTTAGTACATGTACATTGTATGTTACTATAGTTACTGGCATTCTTTGCCCTTTTTTCATAACTGCTACATCTACATTGGTCATGTTGTATGTATCATATGCCAACTTAAGACATCTGTGTCACAGCATATTATCCACATGTAGTACAGAGTGCATGCTGTAAAACTGGAATCTTGAGAATTGTTGTATGGACATTATGACAATAAAGCCATCAAACTGTTCATTCATGTCAAAATATTGGGTTGTTGATTGATGAAGACTTGTTGTTTTTCCATGGCTAAGAGATGGCAGACCATTCAGGTAAGGATACAATATGATACATGGTTTATGATACAGGGCTGGTTTATGATACAGGGTTTATGATACAGGGCTGGTTTTAATACAGGGCTGCTTAAAGACTGAGGCACATCACCAGTCATGTTTCTATCCATTTTAAGTTAAATTGCTCCCTCTTTATAACGCTAGTGTTGGGGTCCACATGGTGTACCGTGTTATAGCAAAACTGCCTTATAACACTGGGACTTTTAACATAGAAGTAATGGGAAAAGTACTTCAGTGGGAGCCATGGTAACCACAATGTTATATTAGAAGCTGCCTTGTAATGAGGGGTGTTATAAAGAGGGAGCACTGTACTCTCCGATGTGCATGACATACATGTACACAGTGTTTCCGTAATAACCCCCAAATGGGGGGATATATTACCCTGTCAAAACCTGAAAAACCCTCAGAAAAAATGTAAAGGGTCACAAGTCTTTATTATTTACATGTAAAATTGGTGAAAATCTAATCTTCTCCCCAGAATTTCCCTTCTTGTGACCCTGAGAAAAAAATTTCCTAACAGAAACACTGGTACATGCATCATATTGAAGGCAGGCGTCATATAATATTCAGCTCATCTGGCACACATCTATTCAGGTTTGAAGTACAGTATATGTAATCATAAGTTATATCCATATGTATTAAACTTTTGAATGCAGTATACATATTACATATATATTGTAAGATGGTATTGTATATGAAAGTTTTGAATGCAACGTCCTACATGTACTGTATACATTTATACGTGTACTGAAATTAAATACAGCATACAGTGTATACACACACACACATACACACACACACACACACACACATACACACACACTGCATATTACATATTGTAAGATGGTATCGATATATCAAAGTTTTAAATGAAACTTCCTGCATGTACATGTGTTGTATACATTTATACATGTTCCAAAATTAAATACAGCATAAACACACACATATGTATATATGGGTGTGTGTGTGTGTTGTATGGTTATATTGGGAGTTTTAAATACAGTATCATACATACAGGTAATACAAATGTATTGTAGCTTTAAACATAGACACACATCCATCCTGTATGCCATGTGCATATATCAAGATTGGTCTGTTCTTCCCACCATTTGCCCTGGCATCTACCTGACATCCATGATCCAAGTCCTTTGGAAATGGATCCCTGGCCCTGTTCCAGCCATTTACCATTTCTTGGGTGTTGCCCCAGACTGCGGTGGTGCATACCTGTCAAGTCTCCCCCCATAAGGTGGGAGTCTCCCACTTTCTCCACCAAATTTATTTTGATTTACGTGCAAAATTTTGTAAATTTGCCAGAATCTCCCCCATGAAAATTTAGTGTTTTCTACTATATTCTTTGTTAAAATACAAATCTCCCACATTAATTTTTCAATTTACAAAAATCTCCCTATTTTGAGTTGTGGAATGTTGACAGGTATGGTGGTGACAAAGATGAACCTGTTGCCATGTGTATATGTACTAGAAGAGGCACACATCATTCAATGCATTTGGGTATCCCCAGCTGGTTATTTATGTTCCAGTTTTTACCCTGAGTACATAAAGTGCCAGAGGGTATTGTCGTCCCATGCCTCGTCGGTCTGTCCTTCTTCAAACTTGGTGGAGATGTACGTCAGGTAGTTATCTACCAACTAAGTTCAAATGGTCATACTCCAATAATTTTTTTACTTTTGTTTTTATTATTATTATCATTATTATTATTTTATTTTTGGTGTGAATTTTTGCATTCCTATTGATTACCATGCGAGTTAATGGAGTCTGCAATGGTAGTTTACATTTTCACTTCTTCAAAACAGTATTAAAGCCAAATTCACTTGAAACTTTTGGCACAGATACTCCATAAAGTTTGGGAATTTTTTTCAGAGGATTGTGATGACTTTAGGTCATAGGTCAAGGTTGCAATGCCTTGCAAAATAAAATGGTTTCCCTGCCACATCTTTAAATGGGTATGACTGAAGTCCAACAAACTTTGTCATCATTTACTTAGGTAAGACTTCCCTTAAATTTACCGAGAGGTGATGTTTAGGTCAAAGGTCAAGGTAAAAGTTTTTGCAGAAGAATTTTGGCGGTCTTAGGGGATTGGCCTCTGGTGACAGGAGCCTACTTCAGGGGATGGTTAATGTTTTTTTCAGACAAAACTTGTTTCTAGTTAGCTCTGCTGACCATAGGTTGCAGAGCTTATGTGATTGCTAATGTCTGTCCATCTGTCTGTCCTTAAGCTTGTGCTCGTTACTGCGATATCCTCCACAGTTTTCAAGTTAGCCCAATCTAACTTTCAGGACTTATACTTATAGGGTATATGAAAATCTAGGCTCCTTTTGATATTGGTGGCACCACCTACATTATTATGGGGTCAAAATGTGAAAAACTTGTGAACATTCTTGCATCTTTAATTTTTCGTGGACCTTCACCAAATTTGGTGGGATTGTGGGGGAGGTCAAAGTCTAAGTTGCTAATGATTCTAGTGGTGCTACCTATAATTTGACAGAAATAATGAGCCAAAATGTGTTTTAAGATTTAAAATTCCATACTTGGAAAAGTTACTGAATTAGACTTGCAAAAATGTATAAGATGTACAGACCATGGCCAAAGGTAGAATGTTATATAATATCAGTGACCTTGACCTATTTTTGTGAGGTCACCATGTCTGTAAAGTTGAAAAGGTAATTTTGTAACAGCAGGGTGTAGCTTGGACATCAATGGCAAAGAGAATTCAGCCTACAGATCAAAATTGCCCTTGATTACACAGTACATACTTGGTGACATACTGTTTGGGTCACTGTAACCCAGTAATCATGGAGTTTGGCGCTTGTCCAAGTTTTCTGTTTGTCATCAGTACTGGAAAAGTTATTCTCCAATTTGCACAAACAGACTATATATGGAAAGCTGGATGTGGGGCGCATATTTGGAACAGTAACAATTTTTTAATCAGAGTTGAAGGTCGAGGTCAAATAGCCAGTTTGAATGTAGGGGTCATCTTGTGAATATTCTGCACCCAACAATTTTTGACCCATATTAGCTTCAGGAGTTACAAGGTGTATAAAAATCTTTGTTGACATCAATGTTGGTGGGGCCACCTATAGTATTATGTAATATACAGGTCAAAATGTAAAAATCTTGTGACTGCAACACCCTCCACAGTTTTCAAGTTAGCCCAATATAACTTTCAGGACTTCCAGGGTGTTTTAAGATATAAAATTTCATATCTTGAGCAGTAATTGCATCAGACTTGCCAAATTTATAGGATATAAAGACAATGTCCTAAGCTAGAAAAATTATATGTAATATCAGTGACCTTGACCTATGTTTGTGAGGTCACCATGCCTGTAAAGTTTAAAGGGGTGATTTTGTAATGGCAAGGTGAAGCCTGGACATCAATGGCAATGTCAGCACAGCACCAGGACTATGAGCCTCTTGTATTACATAATCTGGGTGACCTTGATCTTCTGTTTCAAGGTCACTGAGGACATAAAGTTAAACACTGACTCATTGTCTTGGCACATGCAACAATATCTATAACAGGAATTGTACAAATAAGCTGTAATTACATGTGGAGTGAAGTGCCATCTGGCAGACATATTATACACTAAATTTACCTGGTAAGCTTTACATGTTCAGAAGCCACTTAAGGACTCGCAACTTTGACATGAAGAGGTGTAATATAGCCACGGTGCTAGCAGAGCATGAGGCCCATGGGCCTCTTCTTTTTAAACTTTTAATGTATTTATTTCATGGGAGTACATGCAACCTATTCTCCTACAACCAAGAGTTTTGTACACAAGTGTGCTATTGGAATGAAATTAACAGTGCTTCCTCTTGTGACCATTTTAATGCAATATCTGTGTGTACTTTCTTCAACAGTATGTAATACATGTAGGTTACATTTGTACATCCGTTGGTGTCTGAAACAAGCTGTACATATTTTCAGTCATGTAAATGTCAATCACTGAAATTTATTTTCAGTACCGGTATGCACACGTATGTGTCTGTGACGTTATCAAACTTAACAACTTGAGTGGGTCACACTGGTACCAGTACAACAAATTTAAATAATTTCTCAATAAACATTTATTTCTTGCATTGGCAAATTTTCTCCAAGCACCTTATTAGAAAAAATGCACACACAGTAGTGCGTCTTTTGAAAGACCCTTCTTTTGGGAGACCACCTTCCTTATCTGACCATTTTCACTGCAAGTGCACCTTCTAATGATAACTTACCTTTTGGGGAGACCAACTTGCAGAACGTCACCATGCAGTGACCACCCAAAATGACCCCAAGATCATTCACCTGCAGAAATTTCCCATTTAGGATATAAGTGCAACCCACCTATTTTGTGCAAGATTGGCAAAATAATTTTCATCAAAACCAGTTTTACATGTCCAAAATATGTTAGAACACCAATAAAACCCATGACTACAAGATAGAATGGGGTCTAGTAAGTGTACATCAATCATATTTGTATCTAAATTACAGGAGGAATTTAAGTAATGATCCTTTTTTTTTAAGGTGGTGCAAGAGGTCAACCTCCTCTGGAAGACCACTTTCATTACTTGACCACTTCTTTGATGGCTTTAGGGGTGGTCTCTTGAAGGAGGGACAACTGTAACTGTGCTTTATTGACATAACAGCACAGACATCCTGAACCATAAATTTTACATTTTAACATCTGCATTAAAGAGTTGTTTTTGGATCAGTTAAAGATCATTGCAGGTTCTTTACGATTCATTGCACAGTATCTTTGTCAATCTTCCCAAATGCAATTTACCCCAAAGGACCTGTACTACTGATATATCAGCGTGCAACCTGTGCTGTTTCTGTTTGTTTGTTTTTTCACTGACAAGGACAAAGATAAAATTCCCACTTTCCTCAACATGCTGGGGCTGCATTGCCACCAGAATGTGCTAATGCAAGCTGTTGATTTGGTCCCCTAAAGGGTTAAAGTGGACCAGTGTGAAAACAAAAACTGGAAACTGAAAGTTAAAAAGTAAACTGTATAATCCTGGTACCTCGGCAACTGTGCATAAAATGACATCTTGACAGGACACAACATGGCTATTTGGGTCTAATTACCGGATCACATAATTCAGCATGCCTGGATGTGTTGACATTTAATATGTAATTATGCACACCTAACAACATTAACAACAGGGTTTGCAAAGAGCTTGGGCCTGTGGTGCCACCTAATGGATGTCCATTTGGCCTACTGTGTAGGTATGAGTGAGCAGGAACCTATACTTCCTGGTGCCATCTGGTGACTCTTAAGTTCTTTACTTGCCCTTTTTTTTTCAAATCCACCTGGCTGTCAACTGTCACTCCAATATTTTCACTTAACTTTAATTGAAACATAAAATATTTGAGAATTATCCAGGAAGTCTGTGTAAACAATGTGCCACGTCAACAGGTTTCCTTGGCAATGGTTGAATGCATTATCATACAACTCTTGCCACGGAAAGCTGTTTGCTCAATTTTACTACAAGGGCGTAAGGCTTGGTTAATCATGGAATAAACACTCTAATTGTACCACTACACAAATATGCTAAACATGGAATAAACACTCTAATTGTACCACTACACAAATATGCTCTGAATCCAGTGCCATGACAGATGGCTTTGCAAGTTCAGTTCATCTTGGGGGTGGAAGCAGTATGCACCTGGATGTTTTAACTCATTCCATACCAGTCCTGGATATTTCCGTATATTTACCTAGATTTAGGACGACAATTGCATATTTAAATTCTTCACGAAAAGCACTTTTGTTCAAATACCAACATGCCTATAGTCTTAAGTCAGTGGTTCTGGCACTGCCTGGCAAGTCATGCTGCAGCTGCCACAAGGGCAGCTGCAGCGTGACTTTCCGGCAGTGACAGAACCACTAACCAAGGCCTGGGACCATAGTATGGAATGAGTTAATATGAACATGTAGGCAGTGTAGGTAGTGGCTGCTGACGTGCTTGGTTGTAATCGCAAGTACTACACGACTATATATGGTCTATAGATGATTCCTTAAATTGATGAACTCACCCCACCCCCAGGTAAATGAAAAATGAACTTCCATAAACAATCTCAAATCCACCTTTGTTGAATGTCCATGCATTGCTTTTAATTTCATATTGGCCACCAGATGGCAGCTGTGTTATGAAAATCGGAAGTGGTCCCTTTTTGAGAGGCAATCTGAGTCAGGTGTCATTTCTTCCATGTTAATTCATGTATACCAATATCAGAATTTTAAAACATGAAGTGCTTTCTCTGGTGGCACCATATTGAATCTCTCAAACCTGTCAGCAAAGTTTAATGTTTATCATTGCTTGTCTCACCCATTTGGAGGAAGATTCCCTAATTTTTTTCTCTCAAGCCTTTTTGTGACTTTTGAACTTCAACTTCAACAGAAGATTGGTCTACTTTGGACAATCTTCCGAATGAATGTCCATTGATTTCTTCCTTTTCATTTATAAAGCATAAAATCTTTTTCACAGGAGTAAAAATTGGCTTCTTGCCAAAGAATGATTGACAGCTATACTCCATTTGCCCAAAGTTGTTTCTAAACGAACATTTTGCATATCCGTAGGCATAAATATTGAACTGAACACTGTATGATTTATATACACCTAGAGTGGTCCGTGTCTTGAGAAAACACTCCAATGTCAACCACTGCCTTGAAAGACCAGCCTTGTAGAATACATTGCTTTAGTATTTAATTATCACCTTATTTATAGCTCAAGAGGGTCCATGGACAGAAGAAATGCCAGGAATACGATACACATTTAGGTACAGTATGTTGATCACATGTCTGCCAGCTACTCAATAATGCACCATAAAATACCGTTCCTTATATTTAACCCTTTAGAAATCTAATACTGATGTATCAGCATGCAACTTTTTTACACTGAAAATTACTAGGAATGGTCCAGCATCGTGTAAGTTGTCTGTTTTTCTTCATAAAAAATAACTGGGCCATTGGCTCATTGGTCAAATGCTTTCCTCGGTGCAGCCTGCATGCATTGCACCCAGCATGCACCAAAATCTGTCAACTCATTCCCCAGAGGGTTAAAAAGCGACACTGCAGTTATATGGATGCACAATCATCATCAGCGACACTGCACAGCTATATGGGTGCACTGTGGATCATCATGACAGCTCTCTGCATTGTACCACTCCATTAGCAACTGTCACGACACCATGCACTCAATAAATTTATTTACAAGTTTATTCCTTCCCATCATGGAGATCTTCCTGTCGATTTAAAACTTATTACATACATGCACTCTTCTATCACTATGCATGTCAATTTCTTTTAACAAAACATTTAATTCTCTGTCCTTTGATTTTTAGGCCTTTCAGGTGGCAAAATATGAAGGGAAAACAACAGTAATAAAAGATCATATACATGACTGCCAATGATGAAATTTAACTTGAACATCCACATTTTAGTCCACCAAGTCTGGTAACAGTATACATACAATAAAATCTATACATTGCAAACTATCGTAAAAATGATTGACATAATCACATTTTTATTTTCTAAAGAAACGCAATTTGGTAACAGGGCCAATGCCCTATATTAACCCCCCTTCTATCATCAACATTGCTATTGTATTGTTATTGTGTTGTCCAACTTTAATGAAAATTATGCTGAAGAATAACACAAGAATTGCACATAAATTTGGGATTTTTTGACGTTTATTGAAAAGGATATATTTATGTGAACTCTGTTGGTGCTAATCATAACAGTTGTGCTTGGCTGAATTATAATGATTTCAATATCCATATATATTTATGGAGTTTTACTTGTCCTGACTTAAAAAAGATATTTGTCCCAAATTACATCAGGGTTGTCTTGAAGGTCCTATATTTTGATTGATGGGGTCTAACATTCCATCAGTTTGGGTTCAAATGGCTTACAAATAATATCTGGTGATTTTTCACAAATATCATGATGATTTTGGTGCATTTACAATGAGCCTCCTTTGGCAAGCTAAAAGCACAGGCTTTCCTCCAGATCGTGGTCACTGGCGCAAAACTGTTGCTGACGTCAAAAACACAACCTTTCTCTCAGCCAGCGTATGATAGCCCACATAACTACATAAGTGCTACAAACATGGCAAGACAGGAGAACATCAGCAGTGATAATAAGCATGATGATGATGATGATGGTAATTTGAATTTATCCGTCACATTTTCTGACAAAGAAGATGAAAAAGATTTAAAAGACAGGGCAATTACACCAGGAGAGGAGACAATCAAGCCATACCAACAAATGACCACCCGTTTGGTGGTTTACCGGGAGAACAGTCCTTTTATCAACCATAAGCAAGTTGTAAGTTAATAGAAAAGCTGGGAAACATGTGACATTATTTTGCCCTGGTATTTTGCAGTAATTTAAGTCAACTCAAACACAGTATTTTATTTCAACTTGTCTGGAGGGTAAACTTAGGCCGGGGAAACAGCATAGCTGCATAGCCATGCCTGTTCAGTGACCATTATCATAATATTTGTCTAGGTTCCAGGTGCCCATTCTCCAAGTTACCTGCGCGAAATGTAGTTACAGTATTTTTAAAACAAGACTTACTATCCTTAACTTAAATCTCCCCGTTTGGTTGGGCTGAAGTAGTTATCGTTAGTTACAAATCCAAATGCGACACAATACCCTAGCAAATCATGCATGTGTTGGCGAGTGCCAGTTTGAACACAGGGACAATGCACTGTGGGACAGGCGCAAAAAGGACCATTTGAGTTGGATATCATAGTGAATCGTGGCCACGTGTTTTCAGCACTGTAAATGTGCATGGATGAAAATACGGAGGTGGCCTGAACATCATCAAATGTACCCCAGTTTGCACACGATTATATTCAATTTCAAAATGCTTGATATGTGGTCTTATGGGAGTTATGCTGTTTGTTGACTATTGTTGTTTATTCATGGTCTGGCTTACTCACACATTGTGATGTCTTGCGTACACTGAAGTTTTGCTGGCTTGTATTTTCCACTATCAGAGAATACTTTATTTTAAAAAGTGGTTTTGGGTATGGTAACTTTTGAAGATAGGGTCAGACGGTTTTATTTTACAGAAATGTATGTTTCGATTTTATTTTACCTATTCCGTGATTGTGGAATCTGCACATCTCTATAGCTAGGAGTTGAAATTGCAAAGTCCCACAACTCAAAGAATCCTGAAAAATTTTCCATTTTTCTGATTGTAAACTCCAGTTGACTGTTATAATGGCAGTTTGTCATATGCTACTGACCCACATCTCACAGCCCCCACGGGGCCATGAGGCTGCCAGCTACTGCCAGTACTGGTGTTTAACATCGGCAATCAATGTGAATGAGATCAAAGGACATGCCGTGGGAGCCAGGTGTGAAGTCTTTGCTGCTAGTACACACCGCAGGGGGAATAACACAATATTCTGCACTCTGCAGAGTTTTCACACTCAAATGCGACAATGACTATGATTTTATGGGCTTTTTTTTTATACTGTATCATGCTGAGCCAATCCCGAAGGCATGAGTGAGGGTGGGTATTAACCCTTAAAGGGTCAGGTTATTTTTGGTACCAGTGAAAATTAAAGTAACAATTTTCATTCAACATAGTGCACTTGGAACAGTTTTCTTTGTAGCATACCAAAAGTATATCATTGTGATACCTGGAATGCCAAGTTTCATTATGTGCAATAAATTGCTAATAGTCACATGACTGGTTGCCATAGCAACCACTTTAATCATTAATAAATGTCAAAAAATCATTTACAATCTGCTAAATAAGAGAACAAAGTATCTCCTCATTTTATGTGAAGCACCCTTTTCTCCACATATGCATGGTATTTGGATAACTAGAGAAATAAACTTTCAGTAAACTTTGAAAGTAAAACATAGATCACATGACCTGTTTCCATAGCAACTGTTAAAATATTACTTGTACTAGGATAAAAACTGGAAAAACTGCATTTTTACATAAGTCTGCAGAACCGGTAATAGGCAGTTACTTTGCATAACAAAATTAGTCACCATAACTATTCATAGATTATGTCCCAGGTTAATTATGTAAGAAAATGATTGAAATAAAACAACACTGCAGTATTTTTATGGAAAATGTGTGGTTTTCCCCCAATTTTAATATGTTGCCATGGAAACAAAGCATGATTGGATCCACAATTATATGTGCCAGGCCTTATACTGATATGTAGTTTGCAGATGGGGATGACACCATGCATGTATACAGTGTACATGGAATTATAGAGTCATCAGTTCCAGCGCAAAAGGCAAAGTAGGCCCTCCCTATTGGCTGCCTATCGCAGTCTTTGAGACTGACAACAATACTTATCATGTAGCTGCAATCATGCTCCCCCCCCCCCCCCCCCCCCGATACTTGGGAAGAGTAGGCATTGCATGACTCAGTGATCGAGTGAGTGATCGGCTGCAACGAGCTGAATGACTGGCTATGGGATCCACACCGGAACCACATGGTCCGTTGATACGCTTGAATTCTGTGGGCTCCAGCCTCATTATAAACAAAATACTTACATCATCACACCCAACATTGACTTCACTGTCCCCCTCCTCTACATAATCCCTCCCTGCCCACTCCTGACTAAGGTTAATAGCCTCGGAACTTTTATATAATTGACGGGCACCTGTAGCTGAACTATTGCTGGATGCTGCCCTCTTCATGACGTCACGCACCTCAAGGGAATCACCAGGGAATCCCCTTAATGACAAGCATAGACGCTAGAGGGAGTGGTACAGATACATAGATTGATGTGCTTCTTGGGGGGAACACAACAGCTGTCTGTGTACAGTTTGGTGATGATTTATGAGTTGTTTACACAAGTAAGGCTAAGCTAGTGTGAGCCCAGCATAAAATCACGTGATTACTGGTCGTTAACGACCTGTCTGACCGTTTAAGGGTTAAAGGGGTTTCCCGTACTGGCATACTGGGGCTTTTTATGTACTGAACTGGCGTACTGGAAGCCCTCTTATTTTATATACATCGTACTATCCAAAATTTTGAAAGATTTTTATTTTCCGTACTGCGTACTCTAGAAAAATAATTACCTGTACCAGCGTACTGAACCCCCCCTTTCCCCCTTTCATGAGTCAATGCACAGTAATGATGTGGGTTCTTTAGAAATTGAAACAGGCTAACAGTGGAACTATTGATGTTGCTGCACATGGCAGCAACACAACGACCCATCCACCACGGAGACTGAGATGGAAATGCCTCTTTCTTTGCCCATTTCTACTCGTGCTGTAGAAGGAGATGTGACGCTTTGACAGCTAGTGCTTCATATACTTGCCCTGCCTGTATCTGCACTCTGCACTGTGTTGCCTTTGTGACATCACCACCCCAGCCACTCCGGAGGTGTCAGAAAAAAAAGATGGAGGACTGATGATGTACACATTTCAAAGTAGCAGCTTTCAAAGGGGAATAATAATATCATCTCGATAATACAAGTGCAAAAAAGTAATGGGTATACGTGGAACAGCACATTTACTTCCCATTTATGCAAATAAAACAGGTTGCAATCATCAGAACCTTTAATGTCAAGTCCTGTACACAAATTGCGATGTTAAAACTCCTGATGATCTATTCCTTCAGAAACACCTGCAGTGAAGAAATCCTTATAGGTACAATAAACAACATATCATGCACAGACCCAATCAAATTATACCTTTAAGCTGCATACACGTATATCCCAAATTCTCCAGACAGTTGGATTTCATTTGTTTACAAAATATTCAAATAGCTGGCTAATAAAGTAATAATACCTATATCACATTGTGAACCGGAGTATGATTTGCAGTTTAATCAGATCATGCAATTTACATAAACTCACATCATGGTTCACGTACAATGAGGAATTTATTGCCAAGTGCTTATTTTGCTACAATCAAACTTTCATGCAAATTTATTCTTAAATCAAATGAGCCACTATTTGCACTCTGTCCCATTTACTGCTTGAAAGGCACATGAGGATAATGTACATGTGATGCTCAATGTTGTAAAACCAACAACTTGGGTCTCATTTTTGGCATAATCCTTAAAATATGGGTACACAACTGAGGTGTGATTCTCAAGTATGGTACATGTATCTGGGTCACTAATAGAAAATACTATGATTCCCCCCCCCCCTCCCTTTTTTTAAACCCAAGAGGAATGTGACAGTCCTGTGCTCAGCTGACCTTACATGCAAAGACTGAAGTGGTCTTGTGAACTTCAGCATGTTATGGTCACCTTTGTTCAAGACCATCATCACTGTTGCTAACATGAACATATTCCCTCACCAATTTTTATGAATTTGTTAAAAATCATAAAATGACAGCACCACCATGTAGTGCACAACTTGCAGGATATCGAGTCCACTTACATTCCCACCACGTCTGAAGAGGATCCAACTTAGGGATGGTTCAACATTATCATCATTTTTGAATTAGTACTTAGGGTACTAAATTTCATGACCCCCACCCTCCCCCCAAATTAGTACTTTAAAAATGATGCTTTTCCCCCAAAGTCATAGCAAAATTGCACAAAACAGCCCAAAAATCTACCATCATTTTCCATATTCTGTGAAGTGTACAGACCCATTTAACCCCCTCCCCCCTTGCGTACTGTAAGTACTAATTCAAAAATGATGAAAATGTTGAACCATCCCTTAGCATTTGGGAGAAAAAAGCGAGAAAGCTGAAAACATAAACATTCTTAAAAGAGCAAAACAAAACTGCAGTGCCCCCTGTTGAACAAATTATGGTAAAGAGGTCCCCAGAAGTGTCTCTATGCAATTTGAAAGTAACTGGCTTGGCAGTTTTGTTGGAAAAGACTTTTTAAAATTTTGCTGGAAAAAAAATTCATGAAAATTCCAAAACTCACTGCAGTGTGACCATTTGAACCATATTGGTAAAGACCCACCCAAGGCACATCCCAACCAAATTGGAAGGAAATGACAGTTTTGGAATAGTCAAAAATGTGACTTATCTTTGTATTCCTCACTGACTTGTATTATGTTCAATGGGAATGTATGCATTAAGCGGTAAGTACCCAAACTGAACAATTTGTTAAAAATCGGAGATGTGGAATATCACCACCTAGTAAACACCTTAGTTTGACCCTTTTACAAGCTACATTTCCATTGAGTTTCAAAGGAATCTGACAGTTTTTGAAGACATTGAAAATTAGGAAAACACAGGTTCGAGTCCTGCTCGTTCCGAACATAAAATACACAAAAATGTGTGAAAATAGGGAGAAAAAAATCAGTGCCACCTGATGAAAAAATTAAGGTCTAGTAGTCGCCAGAAGTGTCCCTATGCAATTTCAAACCAATTTGCTGAGCGGTTTCAGTCAAGAAGATCCTTTAAAGATTTTGCCAAAAATTAAACCAATTTTAAATCATTAAAGATCTAAAAATCATTGGAGTGTGACCATTGAAATACAAATTTAAGACCCACCCAAGGTAAACCCCCACCAAGTTTCAAGTGAATCCAGTTTATGGTTTTTGAGAAGTTGAAAATGTGAGTTGTTGATGGATGGACGCCGACGAAGGTCCAAAAACCATAAGATAAGCTCTGCCGACTGACAAGTCAGCTGAGCTAAAAAAATTGCTAACAGGACCCTTAACCCTTTCAGTGCCAATCACTTCTAAAGTTGATTTACCCAAAGTCAAACTAGTCTGAATTATCATTAGGATCTCAGATTCGTATTCCTCATAAAAAAACTTTCATTCAAGTACCAGTATGCCTATAGTTCCAGAGAAAAGTTGTTGACTCAGTCCAAAATTTGGCACTTAATGAGTTAACAAATGTGCTTATACAGGGTCCCTTTCGTCAGTCGTATGTTGAATGACATCTGAAGTATTAACTTCTTGCTGCAGTCCATTGTCAAGGCCTGGGTGGACACACATTGACACATAGATATTGTGTGACCTTGTTGAGCAAACAATCATGTGACATAAATGAACACAAAACGGAACAAAAACTGGAAAATCTGAGACACGCTTTTTTGATTAAATACATAAACTTCAGTTTGCTGCAGATTTGAGGCCAATATGTTCATACTTGAATAAGCTGAAGTGATATATGCGCTAAATTATGACGATCACTTCTGTAATTGTTAAACAAACATTGGAACCAAGCGACAAAGCGAAATTGAAATGAAAAGCGTCCTCAGTTTGACAGCTTTCTGATAATGTATAGTTTAGCAGTTTACCATACTTTATATTTGAATCCAGAGTTATATTCAGTAATATGTGAAAGTCACTGCTAACCTGCCATATATGCTTAAAAAGATCAATGCAAATTAGACTGTAACTGGCTATGGAGCATAACTGGATTGTGGTAGTTTTTTCTCCTTCTTTTTTTTATAACTACACAGATGTGGTGCAGTTACTCCAATTTGTATAATACCATTTCCGATTCATGACATATCTGGCTGACTAGACTACTACTTTATTTAGCATAAATGGTCTGGCTCAGACTACCACTTTATTTAGCATACATGAGACTGATAACGAAGCTGAACTTTTGAGCCTTTACATTATTTGACAGAAAGAATATACTGTGGGGTGTCATCACTTGCATTTTACACAAGCAGAGTCCCCTGTGCAGGTCCAGCCTGTATAATACCATTGCAAGTCCATTCTGCATACAAAATTTTACTGAAGTACTAGCGTATAATATAGAAAGCCGGGGTTTCTGCCAGAGTGAAATTTTATGGTACTCAAATATTCATATTCTCAAGTAAAAATTCGAAGACTTTATGCGGTATTTCACAGTAGTGTATGCTAAAATTGTTCTTTTCTGCTAAAATCTTAGGGTAGGCAAAAGTACCCTTCAGATTTTTTAGGGTATGCTATTTTACCCTTTTTACTCTCTGGCGGAAACCCTGAAAGCACATTTCATTTCTTCAACTTGGTCTACCATTGCCCAGTTTTTGTATCTGTCAGTTTTTATTTACTAAGTATTTTAGCACTAGTCTTCTGCATTAAACGCTGTTTTCCAACTAACCAGCTTAATGTCTTTTGTTCCAAGTAAAGCAAATTGTGCACAGTAAAACAAGAGCTTGAGTCTGAGGAACAAGTGATAATCCATCTTGACTTGACGAAAGGCCATAGTGACCTGCAATTCTAATCAAAATATATTACATGTATTAAAACCCATACAATATGTGACTGTATAAAATAGTTTTGTGTAACTGACTTCACAAAAATATTCTCATATGTAAAGTTCTTTCATGATATTTTGAAGAAAAGGTATTTTAAAACCTTTTCAACCTTATATAGTAATGTAGCTCAGTGCAACTCTCATGAATTCAAGTTGTTCAGTTTGTGTTAGTTATTTTTAATAATGTGTCTCCTTGAGCTAAATAAAGTTTGTATCAAGTCCAGAATAAACTGTGAATCTGTCTTATATACCTGTACAGGTATAGTTGTTTTCAATAGCATGACAGCATTTTTAGACAATTATTGATTATATTTTTCACTACAAATAAAATCTAAAAACATATGACCTGCACATTGAATTAATCTAATAAATTGGCATAATTTGCATAAAAACATAAGAGAACTGGATTACTAAAAATAGAAAAAAAAAATAAAAAAATCTACAAGAATAATTATGAGACTGACAATAAATACACACAAAAAGATAAATAAATGCATGACAATGTGATGTGTGGGTAATGCCTAAGAACTAAACAAATTCTTTCAACTTGATTTTTGGGTGCTTATTTTGCCTTTGCACAACTGATGATCACTCACTTAGACCAAGGAGCCTATAGTGGGGTCCCCACTATAGGCTCCTTGCTTAGACTGACTGTAGTGTAACTTAATGCAGGCCAATGCATCCCTTTCTAGCTGGTTTCAGATCATAAGCCTTACTAGCAATAAGCTCTTTCCAGTGATGGCCAAAGCTTCTGCTCATATAATCTCCCATTGGGATCAACACAGTAGCATCACTTCTGTCAAGGGTGTGACCTAGTCATAAGATGGGTTCTGGTTGTTGTCATGGAGATTTGACAAAGGTAAAAATATTAATCTATATTCAAACTGAAAATTTGTGCCAGTTGATTCTCACAAAGGTACACCCAGACATACTCAAGCCTCATGTTTACATTACATTACCTTGACCTTGCAGCATGTACCTCAAGCTTATAAGTTTTTTAAAGTATTCACTTTAAAAATTACATAACATCATGCAACCACAACATGCTTACATCTTCTAGTTACCCTGTACAGTCTGTCTGTGTATTTAGGAATGCTATCAATATAAAATCATTAATGCAGTTCATTTAATTGTGTTTTCAAGTTCCATGGATTTCTTCGATTTTTAATTGTCATTGAAATTATTCATTTTTAGCATTGGAATTGAAAAGCACACACATGTGTTCATGCTTTTTTGTGACCACAGTTTGTGAGTCTTATTCTAAAACCAGCTGAAGAAAATCTGATCAAAATCATACACACTCAAGTAAAATTACATGTATTTTGGAACTCTCCAAATAAATCATTTGACATTATTTAAGGTCTTAGTATTGATGTGCTCAATTTTGTTATCAATGCCAGTGCTCTGACAATCTGGTCACTGCTATGAAACAGCATGCACATGTAGGTTCTCCTTATAGCTTCCACTGTTCCAGAGTCCATTGTTTTCCATAACTAATACCTGTCCACTGGCCATTGTCATCCTCATTTCTGGTTGTAACCATGGTATTTTGGTACTCCACTCAGGTAGGTACTTGGTGTTTGCTGTAACTGTGGTAGCATAGAAATGTGTTGTTCATCTTCTGTTGTAACCATGGAAACAAGCAAAAGTAATCACCTGCATGTGTTACCAGTACTCCATCCATGCTGTCTATTGTCACTGTAACCATGGTAACAAGCCCAAGTAGAGGTAACAGTCCAGTTAAAAATCACTCAGAATTACTGCAACTATGGCAACAAGGAGCGATCTCAGTTGTAGCCACAGTCCACCAGAACAGCAGTAGGACATGAGGTATTTTGTAGTCATGGTAACAACAGGTAATTTGACTGATGCATAGCCATGGTAACGTGGCAGGTGTTCAGCTGCCATCATTTCCTCCAAGGCAGGCTCCTAGAATGCCTCCGCAGCAAATACACAGACACACACAGCCTATGAGGATATAGGTTGCCGTGGTGACCCAGAAGGCAAAATAATACAGCACTGGGTCACAGAAATTGGACTTTGTGCTGTCCGTAGAAAAATTATTGAATGTACGGTAGATCCAAACATTACCTGAAATAACAGAAAAATAAAGACTTGTTTGACAACAATATTGAAATGACAAAAAAAGCCCTTGCAATTTGACTTAATTTTTATCAATATAATTGCTTATGAATCTATTGCAGCAAACAAGGAAGTACATTGGACACATCTCCATATCCTTAAGTGTTTTATTGCCACTAAATATGATAATTAGAGGCCGTCCATAATTGTCAACATTTTCATCTATGTGCAAGATGGCCAGGGGGTGGGGGTGGGTGGGATGTCAGAGCCAGACGACCATAACTTTCAACCATAAAAAAATTCCAGTTTGTAGAATACTGTTATCGTTTTTTAAATAATAAATGAATATCAGAGTAAGCTTAACTTTGTTTGTCCCCTTTATTTGCTAAATATTTTTTATACAAGAATGAATTCACTCTATTAAGCTTACACAAGGAATACTGTATGCACTCCTTGTCTAAGCATTTTGGTCCTATTACATGAGGTTGAGTGTCGGTATTAGCTTTAAGTCTGGAAAATGTTGATGATGGCCATAAAAAAGGGGAGGGAGGGGGTAAAAAATTTATGGTCATTTTCCACATACAGGATTTGTTGACAATTATGGACAGCCCCTTAATCAGGTAATTGATGAACTGTTGAGCCAAAACATGGTCTGGAATTGGTCAGTCATGGCAGGTGAAGCATAGACCAGGCCCCCCCTAACTATCAAACAGATGACTTTGGAGCCTTCAAAAAGCCAATGGAGACATAGAGAGGTCCTATGAGTTTGAGAACATCATGTTAATTTTTCCTAGAAAATGTCATCTGTAATTTACATGTCACTGTTGCCATCTCACCTTGGTATACACTGTTTTTACATAAATATACTTGTATACTGTGTATATTCTTATAAATCACTGTGATGCTATTTCATTTTGATGTACTTATTGTCAGTGACAAGTGCTCCATAAAGTTAGTGTTACTCAGTTTGTATAACCAACATAAGGGACGGTTCAACATTATCATCATTTTTGAATTAGTGCTTAAGGTACTAAATTTCATGACCCCCCTCCCTCCTCCAAATTAGTACTTTAAAAATGATGATTTCCCCCCAAAATCATAGCAAAATTGCACAAAACTGGCCAAAAATTGACCATCATTTTCCATATTCTGTGAAAGTGAACAGACCCATTTAACCCCCTCCCCCCTTGCGTACTGTAAGTACTAATTCAAAAATGATGAAAATGTTGAACCATCCCTAAAACAAATTGCTCTCATATTTTATCTTATGCAACTGCCCGACAACTTTTGGCCAAGTCTTACCTGCTATGAACCATGCCAAAAGAAAGCAATTCAAAAGGGAATCCACTGGATTTGTCTTTGCATTTTCATCATCTTGATCTGACTGTCTGTTCTTGACTCTCTGGCCCAAACTACCCAGGTTTTTTAAAACTCCAAAGACGCCCCCAACTATTAAATAGATTGGTATGTATCGCTCGGCTGGACAAGAATAGACATATTTGGCACCTGTCAAAGGAAAACATGACATGAAAGTATATATCCATATACAGGTATAGATCTGAAAGAATAGGAGGTATTCAGATAGAACTCTATAAACTGCAGACCTGCTCTGGTCCCCTCAATTGCTAGGCAACATGGCTTTACCTCTGCTCTGAGGAGGGCACTTGTACAGTTATGTTTCTCTTTCACTGCGGCTCATTAGAGATTGAATAATGTCAGCCAGTAATGCTATGAATAATATCCATGGTAATCTTTTGTTACATTTGGGTTGTCAAGTAGATGGATCAGGTTTTGAAGAGAAAACAAAAGCAGGGCAAGAATGAATTTTCTCTTTGAAAATACTCTTGAAAAGACGTATCTCTACAGAGTTACATGATACCCATGTACAGCGGCATGGAGAAATGGTGACAATCAAGATATTTTTCTATCAAATCAGCAATATATAGGGAGGATGTTGACAAAGGGTTCAGTTGAGTGCATACATATGGTAGGAAAGGAGCTCCATCTGGAGGCATGCAGTGTACCCAGACACAGGTAACGTAACATATACAGCTCTAAAGAATATTATGCATTTACCATTCCATTTATATGTATATTATTATCACTTACCGATAGCAATCATGGAGATAGGAATGGCAAGAACTAAACCCACGATGATTGTGCAGCCAACTGGAACACAGAATTAGACAATGATGTTACATCAGAAACAAGAACTTATGACTGTTGTATTATTTTTTTTTACCATTATTTCACATGCACAGGTGTGTAAAGTTTAAAGATTCTAAATCAAAGGACAATAGAATAAGGGTGATCTGGGTTAGTTAAATTTCTTGACACACAGCCTTTATTCCCAACATGCATGTTTGTGACACCAACCCATGCCATTTGAGGTCAGGTGGGTCAGCAAAGCCCATTTACATTTTAGTGAACCTGAAAGTTTCACTTTGCATATGAGGACGATTTTTGGAATTATCATCTTCTAATCTGCCTGAATTGCATATAATTTTCTTTCAAATACACCCAGGTGTGATAAAATGAAAGTTAAATGCTTATTTGGCAACACATAGAAAGGTTAAATTTATGTCTTCTAGTTCCCCATCTTAATATATGGAGAAGAAGTGCGGGTCATGGAAAGTGACCCCAAGATGTGGGCGGTCAACCATAACCAGGATCGGCAGCACCACCTTTAGGTGAATTTAGAACTAACCCAGATATAGGCTATTACAGCCTGGCATGAAGCGTAATGTCGTTTTACATGATTGTATCACTGTGACCCAGATACTTGACTTAGTGACCTAATTTTGTTTCATGACACACCTTTAGTTTACAATATATGTGTGTGTGATAAGTTTCATGAAACTTTAGTAGTAAAGGAATTACAGCCAGGACACAATTTTACAAGGATATGTCACTGTGACCTGGATACTTGACCTAGTGACATACTTTTGGTACACGATACATCCTTACGTCCACATGCACCAGCAAGTAAAGTTTCATTAGTCTAAGTTGAAGTTCAACAGAACTACAGCCTGGACATGAAGTGTAATGTAGTTTTACAGGAATGTATCACCATGACCCAGATACTTGACCTAGTGACCTATTTTTATTTCTAAACACACCTTTAGGTCAAGATATATGTGTGAGTGTGAAGTTTCATCTAACTTAATTAAAAAGTAAGGGAATTACAGCCCAGACACAATTTATAAGGATATGTCACTGTGTGACCCAGAAAACTTGATCTAGAGACCTAAGTTTGGTACATGGTACACCCTTATGTCCAGATGCAGCTGTGTGTAAAGTTCCATTAATCTAACTTGAAGGACAACAGAATCACAGCCTGTACATGGAGTGTAATGTAGTTTTACATGATGGTTTCACCGTGACCTATATATGTGACCTAGTGACCTATTTTTGTTTCATGGCAAACCTTTAGGTCATGATATATGTGTGTGTGAAGTTTCATGAAGCTAAGTTAAATGGTAAAGGAATTATAGCCCAGATACAATTTTTCAAGAATATGTCATGGTGACCAAGATACTTGACCTTGTGACCTACATTTGGTAACTGACACACCCTTATGTCTAGATGCACATGTGTGTAAAGTTTCAATAATCTAAGTTGAAGGACAAGCGAATTATCCTCTGGGTACGAATAGTGAACGGATGGACACACAGTTGCACGGAGTGAAAAAGCAACTTCTAAATGCCCCTCCTCCTGTAGGTAAGGCATATAGAAGTTGCTTGTTGGTCTGTTCTCCTCTTCTAATTCTGAAATTCGTTCTGGAAAGCTTGGTGATTTTCCATTCTGCATGTCATATAATGCACCTGATGTGAAATTCCCTGACAACAATATGCTCCATCTTACAACTAGCTTAACTTCCAATAATTTCTATTAAAACTAAAATCATATGATTCTCAGGTTTGCTTTTGCCCCTTTTGCTGGAGTTGTGAGACCATCTCTTTCTTCAAAGCTCCCCTCATCTACTCAGTGAGCACAATATCACACGCTGGTATTTTTGCTACAAAAACACCTAGACATCAGTCTTTTGGTCTAAATGGAATGGAAATTGATGAAAAGGGCTCTGACAACAACAAATCCAAGGGATTTTGTTTGACACATTACAACAGAGCAGATCATGATCAGGCAGGCCACAGACTCTCAGTTAGTTTTGTTTGGCGTGGGTCACTGCAGGCCTTGCGTGTAAATGTTTTAGTTTCAAATATGAAAAGGTGAATTCCAGTACATTTTGCGCATAAATACCAGAAATGTACATACAATATAAGCAATTCAAAGGAAAGTATTCAAGAACACCCCCCCCCTTCTTTTCTTGTTGCAGGAGGCTATCAAGACTGCCACTCCTCCCCCCCCCTTTCACATGTAAGGTAGTGTACATGGGTGCCTGATATTTGTACACCTTGTTTGGCAGGCCATACATCTTATCAGTCACCTGTTTGTGCACATGTATGCGTGAGTGTATGTTGTCATGCTTCACAGATAAATGCACACAGGTGAGTTGTTTATTAGTTTTTTGTCATAGTGACACAATGCCAACACAAGATAGGAGGCAGCACGCAGCCACAGGGGGGCTGTTGTCCAACAAAACTTGAATGGCTCATCTAATGGAAATTACATTACTGCACATTATTATTGTGGTGTGCTTCTTTCGCATTTTTTTTTTTTTTAAGTTTATATCAATCTGCAACTAAACAATATTGCAAAATTACTGACCGACAAGTGTGCCTTTCAGTAAGCTTCTCAAAGCAAGCAATTTTGAAGGGGGAAGTCCAAGCACTTCAAATAGGATCCGTCTCATACTGAAACCTGTCCGGGGAGGTTCTTCTTTGTAAAATACCAGATTAGACTCGCTAAATTTTCTCATTTTTGAAAAATTGAAATGTTTCTGCTTGAAAATAAAACATTGGCACAGCGGTCCCGGTCTTGAGAGACCACAATATGGTCATCCCTATGGAAGACATTTTAAGACAGGTTTCACTGTATGAGATGGTAACAACTGATCCCAGTCACCAGTCAAAGCAGGAAAGTTGAAATGTTGAAGATGGTGTGACAAAAATCCCCCCCTCCCACCAAGATATCGTGCAAAGCACTAAATACCCTTTGGCTGACATGGTTTCATATGGTCAGTGACATTAGTTGACCTTTGAAAGACACTAAAGGTAAAATTAAAATACACCAAAAGAAGGCACATATTAAGTACTTTGCCACTCGTGCTCAACAGTAACCAGGGGCCTATGATCAACCATACCAAAGGTATACAAGGATAATACTTTCTTGACCCCAGTGAGACCTTTCAAGGTCATTTGAAGTCAAATTTAAAACACCAAAGGAAAGTCCATACATCCTTTTCTATTCATGTTCAAAAGTAACCATGGGCCAACAATTAACCATACCCATGATATATGAAGAAAATAAGATTTGCGGAGTCAAAAATAGGTAACAAACACCCCGTGCCCTTGAAAACTATGCCAAGGTTACTTGTATTTCAACTACATGTAAGTGCAGTCCTTTAAGTGCTGTACAAGCATGTGGTGGTTGGAGATGCCCTTTCCTGAAATGTTTTGATTTCATCAGATGCAACGAAATTCTGCAAGATAATGCCCTGTGAACTTGAAAAATAGGCCAAGGTAAAACATGTTTGAAAGTAAAGTTTTACAATGGTGCATATCCATGCATAATTTGGAAGTCAGATCTCAAAAACCTTCTTAGTAACTTACAGCAGTACTAGCATTGTTCACTCTTGGACCTTTACCTTATGAAGCAGGTCAAATATAGAGGTATACCCTTGACTTTAAATACATGTCGGTTTTTGAATCACTCCGTGATACTTCTTTTGTGTAAAATTCAGACTGATAGGTGCAAGCTTTCAAAAATTAGAATGGTAATATCACCTTCCACATGCAAGATAATGCCTTTTCACCTTGAAAAATAGGTCAAGGTCATATATATATAAAATTTAATTAGCTTTCATAATGGCATGTAGTGTATCATATGCAACTGAGTTTTTGACCTCCTCCACAATTCCACAAAATTTCATGAACATCCATAAAAAAAAGAGGGCAGTGTGAACATCCTGTCATCAGCTGTTCTTGACTCAACGCATAATGAGTCCCACTCTAGTTAAGGGGATGAGTATTTTGAACAGAAAGTGAAAAATGTGATTTCCATTGCAATCCCTATTGACTTACATGATAATCAATAGGAATGCATGCATTAACCGAAATGCAACTAAATTAAAAACAAATTGTTGAAAATTAGCATCAGGTGGACCAGTGCCTAAATTGCAGCATAAGGGAGACCACACAATCACCTAGTATAATAATTGGTATAATCCCAACAAATAAATTTAAAAACAAACATTTTTTGTGCCCTATCAACTGAGTAACAGATATATGTAAGCATATTTTTAGTTGACCATATATACATATGGACAATAGTACTTCCATATGTATATAGGTTAGACAGGGACAGGTTAGCTTATGGAGAGTAAAGAGTTTGGACTGCGGAATCGGGCAATGACTACGAGGAAGTGGTTCTGGGCAAAAAGACACAAATACATTGTACAAACATATATAAGCATAAAGGTGACAAGACTTAGGGGGACCAGTGTTTGGTCTCCTCGAGTCTGCGGTCTGCCTAAGTCTGTCTTTTATGTATACATGTATATGGACCCCCCCACCCCCCCATCGCTGAAGTTATATATATGCACTGTTATCTAGTCACAGGGCCAACACTGCAAGGTACAATATAAGTGTGTGCTGTTTAACTTATCGCTTTACACTGGTACACAAGTTCACATGAGTAACACATACAACAACCAGCACATAATCCCATCACCATAGTAACAACTGCGATAATATCCCCTACAATATGCACTAAACTGCTTCTAATTAGGCTACTGACCGTCAAAAACCTGAGGCTGACATAACCACACACAAATTTTATCCCTTACAAATTACCAGAAATTTCCACTGTCATGAATGTCATGTTCTGCTTTTTTGTGCAGAAATATAAGTCAACAGCTTGGTGTACTCTGCTCAGAGTGTATTAAGGAAAGCTGTGTACCCAGTGGTCACATTGTTAACCCTTTCTTGCTCAAACCAACCAAAAGTGCCGGATGTAAGTTGTCCTCCATCCTAATGTTTTTACTTACATATCTCATTACCAGAAAACATTTTTTGTAGGAGTTGTATGTAAGACCATTCATGATGGCCAGTCCTTGGTCAATAGCTTTCCTTGGCATGGGTTGGGTTCATCCAAGCTACTGACTTGGTCATACTCTGACCAAGCTGGGTTAGCACTAGGAATTTTTACTTTTTAGCCAATTTGGCTAAAGCTTCAAAATTTTGTTTAGCCAAATTTTATCTTCTTTAGCCAAACTTTACTCCTACATGCATAAATCTGACATGTATAGTCATTTTATATCCCCCCCCCCCCTTCCAGGAAAATAATCCTGTGCATCCGAGCACCCCTCCATGAAGGTCTACCATTACTCACAGAGCCTGTTCAGTAAGTATGCATCATCATCATCATCATCATCCTCATCAAAAAAGATAATACTAAAAAACAAATCATCCCTCAAAAAATTACATCACTCAAATTTTTTGCAAGTTTTTAATTGATAAAACTTGGACATAAGGTCATTGTCCAAGATATCTGCCATAACTTAATATCATTATGTGTAATGATGCCTTTAACAGTATTTTAATGTTTTACACTTGAGCATGAGCTTATTGTATATTTTCTATGACCATGATGATAATATCTTATTTCCATCAATTGCTCATTACAATTAATGATTGATTTTCAAATGGCTGCTTGTATAAAGTGGCCAAATTCAGAGGAAAATATTCAAGCTAAATATTCAATTTGAAGGTAATCCTGGTTATCTACACTTGGAAGAAAATAAAATTAATTGGAATTTTATTTTTGAAAATATGTAAAAGCATACATTTAACTCAAATTGAAAGTAAATGGATCCAGACTGTGAGAGAAATAAAAAAAAATTCAATGCAATGTTTATACTGGCAGAATGATAGCTTGGACAAATGTACATAATCATGTAATGTGATGTGCATATAGCACTTAAAATTTCAGCTGCATAAAATTAAGTGTTCCTTTCAATCAGCACGAATAAAAATAATATTTATTATCAAAGTTCTGATTTAAGAAAAATACTTCTTAACTAAGTATTTGTAGGCCTTTTTGGCCACCAGATGGCAGTGCATTTAACATGGCCGCTGAGCATATGTTAATTTTTTATTGATATATTTCACTTAATTTGCGACATCTAGGGCATAAATGTTTCATAAATACCCTGCCGTTGGATACAGCACTGTGACAACAAATTAGCTATCAAGGGGACCAAAATCGGAAGTTTGAAGTCACAGTACTATCTCAAAACAAGTATGTGTTTTTTGGTCAGGTTGATTTGCCTTTGTGACATTGATAGTGGAGAAGAAAGAGCCGTTTATGCCTGAACTTAGAAAAGAAGTGCAACAATTTATGTGTTTGAATGAGGTTTCCTGCTGCTGAAGTCCATTTGAAGTGCAACAAAGTTTTCTTTCCACTATTTTGATGATTAAAGTGCATTTTTCTGCATGGAAATTTAAGAGGAAACCTATCATGCATAATTTTTATCTTCACCAAATTGGTGAACTTGTTCGATTTTTGTTCATCGGATCCACCATTTTTTCACCACTGGCAAATTGGCAAATGGCTAGCATGAGCCCAGCCCAGAATGGGTTAACAATGATCAATCTTTCCCATTTGCTGAAACTTTGTGTGCCAAGTTTCCTTGTGCCCAATGCTCTGCCAAGTCAAGGCTCAAACTGTCCTCCCTCCTAGACCTGCAAACTCATTGTTGTTCCTGAAACTGAGGAACATTTCCTGTTTCCACAAAATGAGCATGCCAGTTCCCCCATATCCTCACAGAAGCCTCTATAATAATTATAGTAAAACCTGTGAAACTAGAACATCACAGGGACCGAAATAAAATGTTCAGGTTTTGCAGGTGTTCAACTTTAGGAGGTTTGGGTTTGGGTTGGGGTTGGGGGAGGGGGGGATATACTGAAAGGGCTTTTCTCGACAGGATGTTACATGTATCATGTGTATATACGCTTACCCTCAGTAAACTTTTAATGTGTTTATACAACTTATACATCCTGTTTATTCAAATTCATTTCCATATCGACTAAACTTAAACAAATTAAATAAGAAAATAGTTCTTTATTCCCTGAAAAATAAGAAAGAGATATACACACTGTATTGTAAACATGCCATTGATAAATGTTGAATTCAGCTGAATCCTTGATGAGTTTATATTTTTCTTCTCATGTCAACACATGCAATTTCTTTTTTGCTGTCATTCTTCACACCCACATGCAGGTTAAATTTCACAAAACCAAGAGCAGTGTAGTTAGCTAACCATGCTAACTGTCTCAGGAAATACTGAAGGCAGCTTTGGGTCACAACAGGCATAGGTACCTCAGAGCAGCTGTTAATCCTTTAACACTTACATGTATAACCGTTTGCAACTGTTAATGAATTCACATTGTGTTTGTAACCTCAGAAGTGGTTAATCCTAAAACAATGCTCATGTCAGACCCTTAGAAAGCTAACTGGGCAGTCTGTGCCTCACTGAGCAGGCTACACCAGGTACTGGTATGTGTGATTGCAACACAGGGTGCACCTTTCTTTGAAGTGAAAAGATCTATGCTTGTTCTCTAGATCTGCTACTTTAGTTGATTACTCTAGCTTTTTTATGGATTATGACCAAGAGTGAGCTAAAAGATCCCTACATGCAGCAAAGATGACATACAAAGAAACCCTTAATACTCCTAACAGTGTGATGTTCTAGTACTGTTCTATCATGGAGGTATTATCTGTATAATACCTCCATGGTTCCATGAAAAGCAAGAATAAGGTACAAGACCGTGAAAACAACAAATTTTGCACCATTTTGCTATTTTTCAATGTTCATTAAATGGGAATGTTTGACTTTCACAGGTTCACTTACAGGTCTGGGACCCAAATTTGGTGCTCAGGGTTCGGGGTTGACAAGTGTTCAAGTTTTGCAGGGTGGAACACACTGCTCTCCTAGTAAAATACATGTAAAATATTTGGGACCGAAAAAAAGTGTTTGGGTATTGCAAGTGTTCGACTTTCAGAGGTGTTCGACTTGGCAGGTTTTACTGTACATGTACATACATGTACAATCGTACCAGGAAATGTGGGAAGAACATGCAGTCTGGTTGACCAGAAAGAAATGGCTAGAAGTGTTTGAAACGGTTCAAACACACACACACACACACACAATGAGCATGACAATTACGACCCTAATTCAGATGTTATGCGTTCAATGATTACAAGGAACATGTCCTTCTACAGGCAAGATAAAAAGGGATCTTACTTGTTCCCAATAAAATGACAAGAAACTTCTTGAAGAAATCCACACATGAGCTTGATTCTTGTCTGGCTGCCCTCACCTGACCATACAGAGATTCATATGAGGGAGGAGGTTCTGAAACAATAAACGGCAAATTAAACCATTACTAGCTTTCTGCATGCTGCCATCAATAATTCGCTTAACCCTTTCCCCCTTGAATTGACACTTGAGTCAACAACTTTCCTTGGCATGAGTTGGGCACTAAACAGTGCCCAACTCCTGCCAAGGAAAGTTGTTGACCTGGGGCATGTGATCTTGATAGGGTTCATCTACAATTCTCAGTCAAAATTGTTTATCATTACTGTTGAAATTAGTTGAAAACACTGAAGCAGACGACATTTGACCACCAGCCGGTTTTGGCCGGTTTGAGGGGGAAAGGGTTAATCAGTCAAAACTGCGTTTCATCATATCAATGTATCCTGGTGCCTCCATGACATTTCCTTAACCCTTTCTGTCTTAAACTGACCAAAACTGGCTGGTGGTTAAATGTGCCTGCTTCAGTGTTTTAAACTAATTATTTCAACAGCAATGAAAAACAGTTTAACTTAGAATTGTAGATTAGACCTACAAAGATAACATGCCCACGGTCAACAGCTTTCCTTGTCATGGTTTCGGCAGCTAATGCCCAATTCATGGTAAAGAAAGTTGTTGACTCAGTTTTAATTCAAGGGGAGAAAGGGTTAATGACCCATACATGTAGATGATCAACACACATATCACAAAGTAAAACTTTAATTGGTATTTTCCAGACTTGCTTTTTCCCCTTTCCTCTATGTGAGAATTCAAGCTAAACCCTTTCCCCCTTGAATTGACACTTGAGTCAACAACTTTCCTTGGCATGACTTGGGCACTAACTCATGCCAAGGAAAGTTGTTGACCTGGGGCATGTGATCTTGATAGGGTTCATCTACAATTCTCAGTCAAAATTCTTTGTCATTACTGTTGAAATTAGTTGAAAACACTGAAGCAGATGACATTTGACCACCAGCCGGTTTCGGCTGGTTTGAGGGGGAAAGGGCTAACTAAATGTCCTTTTCATTTCCACCACAAAATATAAGGGTTTTTAAATTATTTTTTTTGCTGGTACCTGCTGAATATTAAACACTGTTGTGACCACATTTCTGAGGCCACATGATTCAATTTCTTTGTAAATTTACCTCCTGTGAAAGACCACCTACTGTATGTGACTACTTTTTCTTGGCACAAAGGGCGGTCACATATAGCAGGTAGTAAACTATGATACTCAACTGATATGTCAATATAAACATGTCTTGTGACAACCATGACCTGTCTGAATATTAACCAGAAACAAGAGGTCCATGTGCCTCATGCTCTGTAGACCACCATCACCAAAAATAATTTCCTGAAATGCATTCCTTCCATGACCTTGAGAAATTAATCATGGGTCATCGATATTGTGCAATATTGAACTTGCATAGGACATGCATTTGTGGTCCACTAGGTATCATTTGCCTTATTCTTTATCATGATATTGAACTAACGGTGCTTCCTTAAGTGCTAATGACCTTGAAAAATAGGTCAAGGTCACCAAATAGTTTTAAGTTTGATATACATGTACTCGAGTGCAATTTTGATCTGGAGGTTCAATTCTCTTTGCCATTGATGTCCATGCTACGCCCTGGCATTACAGTCACCTCCTTCAACTTTACAAGTCTGTTGACCTGACAAAAATGGGTCAAGGTCACTGAGTTTTTCACATATTAGCACTGGACATGATGTATAAATCCTATAAATTTGGCATGTCTAATTCAATTTTTTTACGAGGCTATTGCCTGAGTCAACCTAAGTTTTTTTCTCGTTAACATCACATCATGTCTCTCCACTAGAGAAGTCTATGATTGTACATGAAACCTCGTTATAACGACGCTCAGATATCCGACATATTCGATATAATGACACAAATCTTCCTGGGAAAAAGTTTATTTTCTTTGTTATTTGATTCCTTTATCTGACATATTCACTTATCTGACACATTTCTTAGGGGAACAGATCATGTCATTATAACAAGTTTTCACCGTATAGTATTGTGATCACCCTGATGATAACCTGATGTTTAACATCCCATGTTTCACTTTGCTGCCAGAATTGTTCACAGATGTAACAAAGTGCATTGAGCTTCACCTGTTGGATCAGAGTTTTCATAGGATGGCGGGGATGGAGTGTCCTGGCTGCCATAAGAGGGCGCTGTGGGTGCTGTAGGCTGGTATGGAGGGGGTGGCCCTGTGGCAAGACCTGCTTCCTAGAAAGACACAAGCAAAAACATCAATCGTTATCATGCTGCAGTTTAAAGACGTGTACCTGTATACAGGTACTCCAAACTGTTCTTGAAGATGGTCACATAAAATTGATGCAGTTTTGCAGTAAATGGAAGAAAGTTACATAACATGCACAGGGAGCTGTTTTGTATCATAAGTTACATTTCAAGGCCTTTAACCAATGCATAACACAAGTTTCCTGAAAACTTTTGCGCCAGGGCACAGCACCAGCTGGCATCAACCAGTGAAGTGAGCTCTGCCTTGGTCCAGTGTCCCTTGTGAAGCAGAATCCATTAATGAAGCCTATAACATTAACACAACACAATGCAGCTGGCTGTCTCAGCCATCAAATTTACTAATTATAGTACATCCTAAATACTGATCATCTTTAACAGGTAGAAATTTCTGACACAATCATGTTGGTATTTAATGACAGGGCTCTACAATCCTCTTCAAATTGCACACCCCATGGACAAGTAACCCTTTCTTTTGCAAGCATATATAAAAAGTAAAACTTTTAGATCTTTCGGTAACAAAATGAATGAAAGTGAACTCATCATGGTGGAGGCATTGTTCTGTTGCCTAGCAACATCAGTTGCAAGAACAGGTTTGCCGTGACTTACGAATTCCCCCTATTTATATTATGTAAATGATTTTGCCACAATCTATACCGCAAACTCCACCAGAACTTCGTGTTGCTTCTTTCATCAGGTCCATTGCCAATGGGCCATTGGTCTTTACATACATTGTTGTCATGTCTGTACATCCGTGTGCATCAGTCCATTACCCTTGTGGATGCAATCATATTTGAAGAAATTGAGTTACTACCACAGAACTTTTTTCAAGGTTACCAGAGGTTGTCATATTTTACTGTTGTAGATGCAGTAACTTAATTTTGAATCATTTGAGCTACTATCACAAAACTAGTACTGCAGCAGCCTCTTACTGGACGCTTTGCTGAATTCAACATTCACCAAACTTCAATTGTTTTCAAGGTCACAATGGGTCATCATATTTTTACTCTGGCTGAGCCTTATTATTATTCTAATGAAGTACAGTGCTCCCTCTTTATAACGCCCCTCATTACAAGGCAGTTTCTGATATACATGCATGTAACAGGGTGTGTACCATGGCTCCCACTGACATAGTTTTCCCATTAGTTCTATGTTAGAAGTCCCTCTGTTATAAGGCGGTTTTGCTATAACACAGTCTGTTCTGTGGATCTTAACACTAGTGTTATAAAGAGGGAGCACTGTAGATACATTATATTTGTTAAATGGAGCAGACGTACAGGCTCAGTGACACCTGGCCTTTTCTGTTGTCAACCCCAAACATGCCACAATATGCACTTCATCATGCAGCATATAACAATAATTTCAGCTCGACTTTTCTATGTTTATATTTATTATGCTTTAATTTTTTCCACTTTTTTTTTTTGGGGGGGGGGGGGGGGGAGGGCGTGTTAAGACAGACCCCTTTTTCTGAACTAACATGTCTAGCAAAATTGTGCAAGGCTTCTACCAAGTACATGTACCACACATGATCAACCTTAACCCCTTAGTGTCAAAGTACTGATAAAAATGTAGCTTTACCCAATATAAATGTTAAATTCAAAATTGATGATACACAATGCCAATAGTTCTATACAAAGTGATGTCTATAGGGGTACAGGGGTATGGGGGAGGGGGCATTCAAGTTCACTTGACAGCCCTCTGAATCAGAAACAAATATACATTTGCTTATTTGATATGCTTATCACACACGCACCATATTGGTGCCAGATTATGGTGATTCATGGGCTCAGGCTATGTGACATAAGCAAAATATGACACATTACAAGATCACCACTATTTATATACCTTGAAGAGTGTCTATCATATACTTGTGTCCCACTTTTCTACATAATTTCTATTATTACAAGTTGAAGATGGTTATATAAGCTGTTTTCTGGCATATGCATGAACCATGTTCGTAGCATCACATGGTGGGTGGGTGTTCTTTTATGCTTCAGTGCCAACTGTGACTTTCGTTGAACTACTTAAAACGAAGTGCTCCACATTATAAGGCTGCTAGATTCATGTTTTTGGTAAAAAACCCTTGAAATTCATTAAAGTACCAGTGTGCCTGTACTTACACAGAATATAATAGTCCAGGTCAACAACTTTTCTCAGTGTACTTTGGGCGCATTGCATTGCACCTAAGGCGTGCCAAGGAAAGCTACTGACTCAGTCCAAAATGTGGCACTACAAGAGTTAACCCTTTCCCCCTCAAACCGGCCAAAACCGGCTGGTGGTCAAATGTCGTCTGCTTGAGTGTTTTCAACTAATTTCAACAGTTATGAAAAACAATTTGACTGAGAAATGTACACGAGACTTATCAAGATCACATGGCCCAGGTCAACAGCTTTCCTTGGCATGGGTTGGGCACTTAGTGCCCAACCCATGCCAAGGAAAGCTGTTGACTCAGTCTTAATTCAAGGGGGAAAGGGTTAAACCCTGGTACCTGCAGTAAAATGCAGGCACTGCTAATTATTAATGAAGATCTCCCACAATGCTACCTGGAACTGCACCAACCATTATTCAGGTGAAACCAGTTTGACTAAAATGACTGAATCATATCAGCCAATTTATCATGTTCATGTTTCATTGCCTCCAAAACTACAGGTATTCTGAATTTTTCAACCAGCGGGTTGGTGTAACTAAATGAAGTTTAAATGTTTTATCAAAAATCAAGAAAGGTGAAATTTCTTTGGCCAACTTCACTGAAAGATGGTCAAAATCTTTATACCCAAATCCCACTTGTATTAGCCTATGGCTAAATGGCTACTATACTGATGGGAGGCAGCCTAACAGGGGAGCAATTACGATCCTAAGCTCTTTCTCAAATTGCTTGGATTAAAATGGTTTTACAGCTGATTTTTTTCCCCAAAAAATTTCTGGTCCACAGAAAACATTTTGGTGAGAATTGTAGATAAGCCTTATTATGACAGCATGTCCCAGATAAACAGCTTTCCTTGGTGCACGTAGGCATGACCCAACAAACATACAGAACAACGACTGACTCAGTCTCATTCTACATGTACGTGGGACAGGGTTAATACAGGCTGTAAAAATACTTAACCCTAAGGGCCCAGTCCTCAGTGACATTTCCTTTTCAGTACAATTAGGTTGGGTCAAAATACAAGATAACAAATTTTGATCAATAACACAGACAACCTAACATGGTGTAAAGAATATTACTGTTTTGTTTCAGGTTCAATTGCACAGCGTATCATGTGTATCATGAAACATGGACTGTTTTGTCATGTATTCATATTTGACAAAGCAAAATCAAAATGACTACCCGGTGGAATTTGCCTGTAGACAATAAGAACACTGAAGAACATGCATCGAGTTAAACAATTTACAGCTTATTTCTGACGTGCTGTCCCACCAACATGTTCAACCTGGTGAATACACGTAGGTCTTGGACCAGTAACCCAGGCCAAATGCATTTACATGTTAAAACAGCGACATTCGCTGGTTTATTTCTCCTATTAGAAACATAAAATCATAACTTGCTTTGCATTCTACTTCAAGTTTGTACCAATAGAAACAACTTAAAACCAAGAAAATGGGGGGTCATGTGATTAGATCTTTTTTACAGGTGCATTGGTGTACCTTACCTCCATGATTGACTGCCAAACATGTCTCAAAATATACACAAAGTTATCAAATGATTTAAAATATTTCTAGAGTAGCAGTGCCTTTCTAATACTCATAGCTGATAAGTATTTTTCTATCCAAAATCATGATGGGACTTATTTTGGGATGCAGTGCTCCTGTGATATTAACATCCAATAGACACAGCAACAGTATTCAGCACTCGATCAAAAGTTGTGGATCAGTTGACCCGGCCTTGAGAGGTTACTGGTCCAAGACCTGCAGCAACCAGCACCACTGTACATCCCTGACTTCCACCACCAGCTTCACCTGGTGGACGGCCACGGACCACACCCACTGATCCAATCACCCTGATCATTTCTTGAGCTGATACACTTATCCTGCAGCAGACAGTTTTACCTCAATCAGCTAAAACGTCCTGCAAAACTTAAATATCATCAATACCCCAAATATATTAGTTCCAAGATCTATACCCTCCATATCAGTTTCTGTCAATGTCTACCTCTAAAACATTAAAGAAAATTCTTTTTTCATTCAGACCATGTTTTGGAGTCTGGCATTTAATTCCTGGATGGGTATCACTCATCAAGGCCCCTTGTCTGAGCCTAATATTAAACTAAGACAACCCACATGAAAATTTAAATAAAGTGAGAATGTGAAACGGTAAAGAAATAACACTAAAACTATATATACTATTTCATCAGCAACAAATGTTTCAGCCTAATATAATTACTACTCCAATTTTACTTCATTATTTACTGCAGACATAAGAAGGGTGCTTGCCTTCAATAAGCAATAGTGCATTTCTTAAAAATCTTAATATATATATACATATATATAAATAATGAGCTTTATTCAGAGACTAAGAGAATCAATATATACTGATCATGATGAAAATGTACAGCTGAACAAAGGTAAACTCTTGAGAGACAGATATTAAATGAATATATATATATATATATATATATATATATATATATATATATATATATATATATATATATATATATATATATATATATATATATATATATATAAAACAATATAAAAACCATTGTTTGTCTGTATGTCATGAATCAGAGCAATAATCTCCTCCCCTGTCAGCAAGCAGCCCACAACAACCATATCCTCCCATGTCAGCAACAAGCCTACAACAACAATCTCCTCCCCTGTCATCAAGCAGCCTACATCAACAATCTCCTTCCCTGCCACCAAAGGAGCATACAGCAATAATCTCCTCCCCTGTCAGTAAGGATACTACAACAACAATCTCCTACCCTATCAGCAAGCAGCCCACAACAACAATCTCTTCCCCTGTCAGCAAGGAGCATCGGCAACAATCTCGTCCCCAGTCATCAATGAGCCTACAACAATCTCCTCCCGTCACCAAGGAGCATAAAACAACAATCTCCTACCCTATAAGCAATGAGCCTACAACAATCTCCTACCCTGTCAGCAACAAGCCTACAACAACAATCTCCTCTCCTGTCAGGAATGAGCCTACAAGAACAATCTCCTACCCTGTCAGCAATGAGACTACAACAACAATCTCCTACCCTGTCAGCAATGAGACTACAACAACAATCTCCTACCCTGTCAGCAATGAGACTACAACATTCTCCTATCCTGTCAGCAATGAACCTACAACAATCTCCTCCCATCAGCAATGAGCCTACAACAACAATCTCCTACCCTGTCAGCAATGAGACTACAACAACAATCTCCTACCCTGTCAGCAATGAGACTACAACATTCTCCTATCCTGTCAGCAATGAACCTACAACAATCTCCTCCCATCAGCAATGAGCCTACAACAGCAATCTCCTACCCTGTCAGCAATGAGCCTACAACAACATTCTCCTACCCTGTAAGCAATGATCCTACTACAACAATCTTCTCCCCTGTCACCAAGCAGCCTACAACAACAATTTTCTCCCCTGTCACCAAGGAGCCTACAACAACAATCTCCTCCTCTGTCAGCAAGGAGCCTAGACCAGTTGCCAGCTCCTTGTTGTCAGTATACACTGGCAAAAGCCATCACGCATGTCTACAAATTCTTTTGCCACATTTTCAGGACTTCTGATGGTGCGGTCAAGTGAACGTAGCCACTCACGCTTAAATCTGTCAACCTTTAAAGCTGCAGACATTTTGCCAAATCCAACATTCCTGCCACAAGGATTATACACAGAAAGTTGCACAGCAGTCTAAATACCATCTTTGTCATGATTGGCAGCTTCATTATTAGCAAATTGAATTCTTTTCTTATATGACTGCCATGTTTCTGTGATGCCATGTATATCACGTAATGGAGTCAAGGTAAGGAGAAGCAGGCAGAAAAAACAGGCCACTTCTCACTTCCTGGGTGAGCTCATTGGCTGTGGTGTCGCTCTACCATGGTCATGTGATCACTTTAACTCATTCCACCCTGATGATGCTTTTTCCCGCTAATATCTAAATGTCGTCTGCTAATTGTATTTTACTAATTTAGGGATTACTTTTCAATATTTTGGATGAAACTTGCATGGAAGATTATTCCAAATTATATGCCCATGGTCAACAGCTTTCCTTGGCGCGCTCTGGGCGCATTGCGCCCAGAGCGCGCCAAGGAAAGCTGTTGACTCAGTCTTCTATCAGGGTGGAATGAGTTAACAAAACTAGCAAAAGTTTTATTTCTACAACTTTTTGTGGTCCACTGGATGCACCTAAAGCATAAACCTGTAAATTAAATTCAGATTGGCACCTCTGCCTATAATACCTTTGAGGATATTTAACATTTTAATTTTTTTCCAAATGTCCTTAATTTGCATAGATTAAATTTCTACAACTTTGGTTTGTGGCTAATTGGATGCCCCTCTACCTATAATACTTTTGAAGATATTAAAGATTTAAATTTTCAAATGGCCCTAATTTGCATAATTAGCAAAGCTGCCATCCTCTTTACAAAAATGCCAGATTTTAAGCATGGAGGTATATCATGCCAGGTTTGGAGTTTCTGCCTATAATAGTCTAAAATGTCAGACAAATAGAAAGAAAGAATGGAAACAAACAAATAGAAATTTAGAGAAGATTTGCTTCAAAGTAAAATCTGTCTGTGTACCTACACAGGGAAGTTATTGCCCTGTGCATTCAAATTGAAATTTGAAAAGCTACATGAGAGGTAAAATGAAATTTCTGGGGAAGAACTGCAGCAAAACAAGGCTTTTGGCACGAAAAAACTTGCAGGTAAAAAGAGAAGGAAGGAAGGGAGGGAGGGACCGAGGGAGCGAGGAAGGAAGGAAGGAAGGAAACGAAAGAAAGAAAAGTGTGAGCAAACAAACAAGATTTGGTCATCCAGTAAGAAACTAGCAAATTCTATCACATTTTTTATTGCAAACTTAATTTATTTATGGATCATTGTTAACTAAACAGAATGTCAAGTGTGAGAAAACAAACAGACAGTATATCTTTATTATAACTTTGATTCATTTATGGATCATTGTTGACACCACAGCATGGACTAATGAGAAGACATGACCCTATGGTAGCATAAAGATAAGATAAGATAAAGATAAACAGCTTTATTTCAGACTTAAAGTCCATATATACACATCATATACATAAAAATATATACAAGTTGGTAAAATAGTATAAAGGACAGTAGGATCAGCCTCCGGTGAGGATGGCTCGCCACTTACGTGCAAAGATGGAGGTTTGCATGTCGCTGTTCTTAAGTTTACACAGTAACTCATTTGTGCTTACAAAGTAATAGACAACCTTATATTGTATAATTGATGAATAAAGAATATTAAAAAAAAAAAAAAAAAAAAAAACTCATTTGTGCTTTTGTGCACCCTGTAAAGAAAACTGTACACTATTTTGTGGATCACCTCTTTGAATGCTAAAACGCCTCTCTGTACAAACATATTGCTAGCCGAACATGATTTTTGAAGACCCATAAGCCATCAAAATGAATTGTTGTAGCACACTGAGAATTTTTGGTATACTGATAGCCTGTAGTTAACCCAAAGCTGGGCTGTATACAGCAACGTACAGTAGGATTTAAACAAGTACATTTTAACCTCATCGCTGCAACATGAAAACTTTCGGTTAAGCATGTTTGCCCTGGAGCATAACGAACAATATTGCCGACCAATGTCTTCATCATCAGAAAGTGATGGAGTAACGATGTGACCAAGATACACGAACCTTTCGACAAAGTGTAACTTTACATTGTTGAGTTTTACAGACGGGTTGATTTCGAACCGTACATGCGTAGTGAACAGCATACAGACAGTCTTTTTAGTATTATATACAATATCATTCTCAGTTGCAAACTGCTCACAAACAAGAAGAAGTTTTCTTAACCCCTTAACTGATGGAGATATAAGCACCATGTCGTCTGCATAGCTTAAGTTATTTGAAGACGTTCCTCCCATATTGCAACCTACACCGCACTCAGCCAGGCGACAATTAAGTTCAACATATACGTTAAACAGTCGGGGGGAGATAGTCCCCCCCCCCCCCCCGATGAACGCCGTTTGAAACACTGAAGTATTTAGAGAGGGAAGATCCCCACTGTACACTAAAGAGCGGTGTCTGAAACCATATCATAAGAAATGTTACTATTAAAGTAGGGATGCCTCTGTCAAGTAACTTCTTAAGCAGACCCCAATGATTTACATGATTGAAAGCTTTTTGGGCATCTAGAAAACATGTAAATATAGGGATCCCCCGTGATTTACAATAATAGATAATTTCCTTTAAGGCATAGATACATAGGTCCGTTGCGTGGGCTTTCTTAAACCCAAACTGATGCGAGGAAGTATCGAGGAGATAATCACACCTGTCAAGTAAAACATGCTCTAAAACTTTAGAGGCTGATGTGGCAAGAGCAAAAGGGCGATAATTGTCACGATCAGTTATATCCCCAGCTCTATTTTTAATTAATGGTACAATTATTACCTTCGCAAGATCCACTGGTATGAAGCTGTGACATAGCATTGAAGTAAAGAGCAAAGAGAGAATAGTACTTAAGTTGTCACCAGCATATTTGAGATTTTCAGCAGTTAAGTCATCTGGGCCGGCAGATTTACCGTTTGACAGCTGTTTTATTATACGAGCAATTTCACCAGGAGAGACATACATATCATTATTGTACTCAAGGGTTAGACACTTGTTGTAATACCTTACTTTTGTGTTTGACATCCTTTACTGAGTTGAGTATTTCACAAAAGTGATCGCCCCACAATTGTGCTATATTTGCAGATGCATATAAAGGATTCATGTCTGCTGTGAGTGTGAACAACAAGTCCTTGTGATTTACATGCTATAGACTCCTGATGACAGATCATGGCCTGTTGTATATCTGGTCTATTATACAAACAGGAGCAACAGAGCCACATCTTCCATGTAGTGCTCAACCAAAAAACCCACACCCAATCTCTCTAAACACCATAGCCGATCCAGTCACTGTCTTAGTCTAAACCTATACATGTAAAATACTTAATATATTATCATGTTAGATTCAAAATTTAGAAAGTTCTAGGCTTCAAGAGCAAAATGAATTTATGAACAGGTCACCAGCAGGAAACCATCAGGTATGTTTCGCAGCCTTGAATTCCCAGACATGTTTTTAATGTGATGGCAGCAGTTGCACAAGCTCTGCGCCCTTTGGTTGGCAAAGCTAAAAAGCCTGAATATTTGTATGGAAGTGCAGTCTTTGAACGAATGATAATTCAATCTTTCAATTGAGCAATCAATTGAGAGAGGGAGGGAGGGAGGGAGAGAGAGAGGGAGAGAGAGAGAGAGAGAGAGAGAGAGAGAGAGAGAGAGAGAGAGAGAGAGAGAGAGAGAGAGAGAGGGAGGGAGAGAGAGAGAGAGAGCGAGCGTATGTCTGTGTCGGCACGCACATATATAATGAACAGGACGGGTCCAGGGAAAACCTTTTGAATTAATAACAAGAGGGCTGTGTGAACAGCGACGTGCCTCAGCTGATCTTGACATTGATCACACTTGCAGATCTATGAACTTGGGAAAGGATCAAGGACACCATGTTCTGAGTAAGTCTGACCTTTATAGAAGAACACTTACATGTGCAACATCAAAGTTCAAGTAGTTCTCAAGTTATAATGAAGAGTAAAATTCATGTATGTTGCACTGTGACCCCACAAACGACGTCAAGGTCATTCATGTACTGTCTCAGCATGACCTTCATACAGAATAATTAACATGTGTAGCTAACTCAAAACAGATCTCAAGTTATCAAGTACACAGTAAATTTCGTGTCAGTTGTCCTGTGAATTAGCATTGGAATGCCCATTGACCTACATAGTAATCAACAGGAAAGCTGCATTGAGCCATAAGTACCCGAATTGAAAATCCTTAAAAATCAGGAATCCAAAGCAGTGCCACCTAGTAAACAACTGTTTGACCCTTCCACAACAACATATCCATCACATTTCAGCTTAATCTGAGGGATGGTTCTGAGAACAAGTGAAAAATAGCAAAACCATACCAAAAATTCACAAAAAAATTGCAGCGCCACCTGGTAAACAAATTGGGAACTAGGTGTCCCTGGGAGTGTCTATGTACCATATCACAGCAATTGGGTGAGCGTTCAGAGGAGAAGAATTTTGAAGGTTTGCCCCAAAAAAGAACAAAAAAAATCATAAAAAATCCAAAAATCAATAGAGCATGACCATTTGAACATGCTTGGCAGAGCAAATCATAAAAAAATCCAAATTCATTGGAACATGACCATTGGAACAAACCTGGTAGACACCTACCCAAGGTACACTGCCACCAAGTTTGAATGGTTGATGGTTTTGGAGAAGAAGTCGAAAATGTAAATTAGCATTAGAATGCCCATTGACTTACATGGTAATCAATAGGAAAGGTTCATTTACCCCAAAGGAGCCAAATTAAAAAAATCAGGAATCCGCAGCATTCCCACATAGTGAACAACTTTGTTTGGCCCTTCCATAAGGAACATATCCACCACGTGTAAGCTTAATCTGAGTGACGGTTCTGGAGAAGAAGTCGAAAATAGCTATAACACACAAAATTCATAAAAAATTAGACAAAAAAAAAAAACTGCAGCGCCACCTGGTGAACAAATTAACAACAAGGAGTCCCTAGATGTCTTCCTGTGTGATATCAAAGCAATCGGGTAAGCAGTTTCGGAGAAGAAGATTTTTTAAGATTTGTCCAAAAAAAGAACAAAAAAATTTATTCAAAATCCAAAAATCACTGGAGCATGAACATCTGAACAAAATTGGTTGAAACCCACCCAAGGTACATTGTCACCAAGTTTGAAGTTAATCTGGATGACGGTTTTGGAGAAGAAGTCGAAAATGTGAATTAGCATTAGAATGCCCGTGGACTTCCCTAGTGATCAACAGGAAAGCTGCATTAACCGACAAGTACCAGAATTGAAACAAGAGGGCTGTGTGAACAGCGCATGCCTCAGCTGATCTCGACATTCATCACACTTGCAGCTCTATGAACTTGGGAAAGGATCAAGGACACCATGTTCTGAGTAAGTCTGACCTTTATAGAAGAACACTTACAAGTGCAACATCAAAGTTCAAGTAGTTCTCAAGTTATAATGAAGAGTATAAATTCATGTATGTTGCACTGTGACCCCACAGCTCTATGAACTGACAAGTCAGCTGAGCTAAAATCAGGAATCCGCAGCATTCCCACATAGTGAACAACTTTGTTTGGCCCTTCCATTAGGAACATATCCACCATGTGTAAGCTTAATCTGAGTGACGGTTCTGGAGAAGAAGTCGAAAATATCTATAACACACAAAAATTCACAAAAAAAATTAGAAAAAAACTGCAGCGCCACCTGGTGAACAAATTAACAACAAGGAGTCCCTAGATGTCTTCCTGTGTGATATCAAAGCATTTGGGTAAGCAGTTTCGGAGAAGACGATTTTTTAAGATTTGTCCAAAAAAAACAACAACAAAAATTCATTAAAAATCCAAAAATCACTGGAGCATGACCACGTGAACAAAATTGGTAGAAACCAATCCAAGGTACATTGCCACCAAGTTTGAAGTTAATCTGGATGACCGTTTTGGAGAAGAAGTCAAAAATGTGAATTAGCATTAGAATGCCCATTGACTTCCATAGTAATCAATAGGAAAGCTGCATTGACCGATAAGTACCAGAATTGAAAAAATCGTTAAAAATCAGGAATCTGCAGCATTCCCACATAGTGATCAACTTTGTTGGACCCTTCTACAAGGAACATATCCACCATGTTTCAGCTTCATCTGAGTGACGGTTCTGGAGAAGAAGTCGAAAATAGCTATAACACACAAAAATTCATAAAAAGTTAGGAAAAATTTGCAGCGCCACCTGGTGAACAAATTAAGAACTAGGAGTCCCAGGGAGTGTTCCTGTGTGATATCAAAGCAATTGGGTGAGTGGTTTCGGAGAAGAAGATTTTTTAAGATTTACCCAAAAAAAGAACAAAAAAATTCTTTAAAAATCAAAAAATCACTGGACCATGACCATTTGAAGAAACTTGGTAGAGACCAACCCAAGGCACATTTCCAGCACGTTTGAAGTGAACCTGGCTGAAGGTTTTTGAGAAGAAGTAAAAAATGTGAATTGTGGACGACGGACGACTGGCCCTCAAAAAACCTCAGCTGACTGACAAGTCAACTGAGGTAAAAAACCTCAGCTGACTGACAAGTAAGCTGAGGTAAAAAAGAAACAAAAAAGGAGATGACACTTTGATGCCAGGAAACAATATTTTTTGCCTCTGAAAATTAAAGCATAAAACCCACGAGTTTCTGGGGACTCTGCAACCTGGACCCCAATGAGGATGCTACACGTAGTACTCCCTTGAATCCTCTTTGTGCCCCCAAATCTACCGTGTCTACAGTCTGCTAGGTCAGCCTTCCACCCTCCCCCACCTCCCTAACAAATCTTTGATCTGCCACTTTGGAAATACGAAAGAAGACAAGATAAGTCTGTCTTGCTTTCAGTTCTTATTCAAGGGAAATTTATCAGTAATATTTATTAGGCTTTTTTGCAAGCACCCTTAAAATCTGAAGAATGAATTTTTAATGACAAATAAAATAATAAATATAAATTTTGAGGAAAATTATATAATTGCATCTTATCAATTCTTTTCTGTCCAATATGAATACGATACACAATGGGCTATGATGCAAACCCATGATCACTTGCCTGCAGGTCCTGCCCTTACAATGAGAGATCAAATTACAATGCCCCACCCCTTAATTTTAACCCAAATTTTGAATATATTGCTAAAATTTTATTAATTTTTAGGTGAAATTGGTGATTTTTTTATTATTTATGGATAGATTCGTAACATTTGTCTACAAAAAATATGACATCTATCACTGCTGAGGCATTAATGGGGGATGGGGGAGTATCAGTTACCCCAAGTTAGCATCTAATACCAGTCATTATGGCAGTATTTTCCTGACATAATCTGAATTATGGCAGACAAAGGAAAAGTTTTAGTGTTTAAACATTACTGACCCATTAAAGTGCACAGTTTAAGACCAGTAGGTCACAGATTAGAGTAGCAGTATTCAGCAAATTATGTTTTTTGGTAATAAAATTATGGAATTTTAATGCGCCCATTGTTGAACATTAGGAGGGCAGTTGGGTGATCCAGCTTCCACAAACCAATAGTGCTATGCCTTTTTTCTGCAGTAGAATGCATAAGGTGTGGTGTATTGACATAGTTTCTGATGTATGTGCACATATTAGAAAGAAAATGACAAAAGTTTGTACAGTTACTCCAATATCATAAATACATATTTGTATTCACAAGTGCTCCGATTTTAAATTTGATAAGCATCTAATTATCAATCCAATTATCAGGCATAAGTGTATTCAGGCAAGTGTTTAATGGAAGCTAACTTTTTTTTAACCTTGTTTCACTTTCTGAAGCTCTTGTAAGTATATGTGGTTGTATGTCGAAATTCAAATGTTTTGCCACCTATGTACACTAGCTTGGTAAAAGTTATAAAATCTGCAGTTCATAAGTGCTGTCATCCATATTCATGGATATAAATTGATTCATTTATGTGAAAATAATATGCTAATGAAGTCAACAGGTCAACAAAGTCAGCATGCCTGATTTTAAATGATTAACCCCAGTCAAATGACACACATATATGACAAGCTTTTGTCTGCAAAAAATAAAAAATAAAAATAAAACAAGAGGGCTGTGTGAACAGCCCATGCTCAGCTGATCTTGACATTCATCACACTTGCAGATCTATGAACTTGGGAAAGGATCAAGGTCACCCATGTTCTGAGTAAGTCTGACCATTATAAAAGAACACTAACATGTGCAACATCAAGGTTCAAGTAGTTCTCAAGTTATAATGAAGAGTAAAATTCATGTATGTTGCACTGTGACCCCAGAAATGAGGTCAAAGTCATTCATGTACTGTCTGAGCATGACCTTCATACAAAAACATTAACATGTGCAGCATCACAGTACTAACTCAAAACAGATCTGAAGTTATCAAGTAAACAGTAAATTTTGTGTCAGTTGTCCTGTGAATTAGCACTAGAATACCCATTGACTTCCATAGTAATCAATAGGAAAGCTGCATTGATCGATAAGTACCCGAGTTGAAAATACTTAAAAATCAGGAATCTAAAGCAGTGCCACCTAGTAAACAACTTTGTTTGACCCTTCCACAAGAACATATCCATCACATTTCACTTTAATCTGAGTGACGGTTCTGAGAACAAGTGAAAAATAACAAAACCATATAAAAAATTCATAAAAAAATAGAAAAAATTGCAGTGCCACCAGGTGAACAAATTGGGAACTATGTGTCCCTGGGAGTGTCTATGAACGATATCAAAACAACTGGGTGAGCAGTTTCAGAGGTGAAGGTTTTCAAGGTTTGCCCCCCAAAAACGAAAAAAAATCATAAAAATTCCAAAAATCAATAGAGCGTGACAATTTGAACAAACTTGGTAGAGATCCACCCAAGGCACATCCCCACCTAGTTTGAAGTAAATCTGGCCAAAATTATTTAAGTTATAACCATTACAAGAAATTCCCATGTTAAAACTTTTGTAAAGATTTTTGAAAAAAAAATCATAAAAAAACCAAAATTCATTGGAACATGACCATTGGAACAAACTTGGTAGACACCCACCCAAGGTACATCCCCACCAAGTTTGAAGTTAATCTGGATGAAGGTTTTGGAGAAGAAGTCGCAAATGTGAATTAGCATTAGAATACTCATTGACTTCCATAGTAATCAATAGGAAAGCTGCATTAACCGATAAGTACCCAAATGGAAAAAATCGTTAAAAATCAGGAATCTGCAGCATTCTCACATAGTGAACAACTTTGTTTGACCCTTCTACGAGGAACATATCCACCACGTTTCAGCTTAATCTGAGTAACGGTTCTGGAGAAGAAGTCGAAAATAGCTAGAACACACAAAAATTCATAAAAATTTAGTAAAAAATTGCAGCGCCACCTGGTCAACAAATCAAGAACACAGAGTCCCTAGGTGTCTTCTCGTGTGATATCAGAGTGATTGAGTAAGCGGTTTTGGAGAAAAAGATTTTTTAAAATTTGTCCAAAAAAAGAACAAAAAAATCATTAAAAATCCAAAAATCACTGGAGCATGACCATTTGAACAAACCTGGTCGACACCCAACCAAGGTACATCCCCACCAAGTTTGAAGTTAATCTGGATGAAGGTTTTGGAGAAGAAGTTGAAAATGTGAATTAGCATTAGAATGCTCATTGACTTCCATAGTAATCAATAGGAAAGCTGCATTGACCGATAAGTACCCGAATTGAAAAAATCGTTAAAAATCAGGAATCTGCAGCATTCTCACATAGTGAACAACTTTGTTTGACCCTTCTACAAGGAACATATCCACCATGTTTCAGCTTAATCTGAGTGACGGTTCTGGAGAAGAAGTTGAAAATAGCTATAACACACAAAAATTCATAAAAAAATAGAAAAAAATTGCAGCTCCACCTGGTGAACAAATTAATAACTAGGTGTCCCAGGGAATGTTTCTGTGTGATATCAAAGTATTTGGGTGAGCGGTTTCAGAGAAGAAGATTTTTTAAAGTTTGCCCAAAAAAGAACAAAAAAATTCATAAAAAATCCAAAAATCAATGGACGGTGACCATTTGAAAAACTTGGTAGAGACCCACCCAAGGCACATCCCCACCAAGTTTGAAGTGGATCTGGCTGACGGTTTCGGAGAAGAAGTCGAAAAGGTAAATTGTTGACGGACGACGGACGGAGGACCATAAGATAAGCTCAGCTGACTGACAAGTCAGCTGAGCTAATAAAAGGGGGGGGGGGGAAACAAAAGCAAAACCAAAAAAAACAAAGAAATTTACATTTTATCTAAGATACGTACAGCTCTACTGACAGACAATGCGCCTTTTTTCTAGTATGCCCAAAATCACTTTGACATGATTTTGTATTTAAATAGCTCTGCATATGAATGGAGGCTATAGGCCTACAATGACAATGCCACAAAATTAAAAGTTTGAAACAGAGGGTTACTAAGTTTCATATTAATGGGACTAGCAATATTCATATCATATTAGCATTGTTAATTTCTCAAACACACACATGATTACCTGTGTGGTACCTGTGAGGTATCGCTAGATACAAAGGGCTATGGAAGCTATCTATCTACCAAGCAGTCAGCAAAGGAGGCATGGCCTGTGCACTTCTTAAATGTCTTGCAGTGAATCCTGTTATTATTTATGCAGTGTGGTTCCACTGATAGGTGCAACATGTCTATGCACAATGATTTGTGACATAAATGTGATACTTCATGAATTTTTGCAATATTGAGACTGTTAAACTTGATATTCACAGCCAACCTGTGGGTGTAAAACTTTTTTTCTCCTTTCATAAGCTGCCCTGAGGTACACAATACCACAGCCCAAACCATTTGCCTTGTGATCTACAGTCCCAGGACCATATCTTGCATGCTCCATCCATGTAAAAGTTGCTAGGATCACTCAAAAGTGTCCAGGCAGCTGTCAAAAAGTGCTGACTTCCCATTTTTAACTTGCTTGATGGACGATAATAGAATAACATGACCATGTGAGTCCCAATACATACAGAGTTAGCCCTAATAGGCCACCAACTACAGTTATAAATCCTTCTATTTTTCATATTAGCAATGTTCAGTCTAAAAAATCAGCATTTTGGTATTTTAAAATTCCGTGAACGGCATTTAACAGATAAAAATGTTAGAAAAACATGGATGGATTTTTGTCATATAATTCCCAGCTCGTTAATTTGTGATAATTGAAATACGAAACCACAGCTGGATGTCAGCTTTATACAGGTGTATGAACTGTGCTCTTGCCAGGGTCACATTATTGTCCTTCCCCACCATAAAGTTCCCACCTGGCCTGGAAGACAGTGCACCTATATGAGCACCAACGAATCAACTCTATAATGCAGCAAACCTGACTTAGTTAACTTTATTTAAACAGAAGCTACAGCATGCTGAAAACACAGTATTTTCACAATTACGGACTATCTCCGATGCGCAACCAGCCAATCACAACTGTGGTCTGTAACCTGCAGCACCATGTATCTCCCACTCTCCCCACAATTGTACAGCCACTACTCTTGTGAAAATGATGAACCCGCCCACAAACATGTTCATGTATTTTTAACAGCAGCACACCAGACTACGTTGTCACCTGTGTTTTACACTATCAACAGGTTGATCAGCACTCAACAGTTAGGCAGATATATCAGCATACTGTTCATATAACGTGCAGTGCATTGACAGGTGAATTTGATTTTGTAATTAGAAATGCAACTGTTGACTTCCACCACAGGGTCAAAGTTCATGCATCTAGCAGATTATACTACAGCTTAAACTCAGAAGTAAGGAGTTAGAATGAAAGCCAGCATGTGTAGACATGCAGCTTTAAGTGTGTACGTGCACATGGTAATATACTCACAGTGGAGCTGTCTGCCGGCCAGGCTGCCATTATAGGTGTTGCATGAATACAATCTGATAAAAACTGAGGTCAGGACAGAGCTGGCTGCTTGTATAACACACACTTCCTGATAACACTGATCACAAGCATGCACCTGACATCACAGTTACAACAGCCACTTCACAGAACCAAATCTTATACTTAGTCTATTTTTTTCTTTACATGTACAATGATGTATACGCACATACATGTATTACGATTACTAAGCAATCATCAGACCATGGGACTAATAAAAATACATGTACATGATTTTGTAAAGCAAACAAAAACAAGAAGGCTGTGTGAACATCCTGTGCTCAGCTGAATGAAAA